>CM057833.1:51297086-51659586 GCA_030068075.1 Paguma larvata
CAAAGGTAGTCAGCTCTTCGTGCTTTACCATTTTGGCCTAGAGCTGATTCTAAAACTTACCATACAGTAACAGATCTTAGGATGTGGTCTAGGCAAGGACCAAATGAGACTTCGCTGGGGAAGGGGGGGAGCTTAATTTCCTAGTTACATGAGGTGGATTTTTGTTCCACGACATTAATGCTATGAGGAGGGGATCAGCCATAGAGCAGTGAATGGAAGCTTCGTATTTCTAGGGCTCTTTCTGTGCCCATAACGCAGTTTTTCACAGTAAATACCATTGAATTGAGGACTGTTGGAGAACATATGAATACTTATCCTTATTCAATGTGTTCTACCTTAGTAACCTTTACTACTTTTTTTTTAACCTCTTTGTTAAAAACTATGTATTTTGGGGGGCGCCTGTGTGAAGTAACCCACTTTGACTCAGGTCATGATCTCGTGGTTTGTGAGTTCGAGCCCCGCGTCGGGCTCTGTGCTGACAGCTCAGAGCCTGGAGCCTGCTTTGGATTCTGTGTCTCCCTCTCTCTCTCTGCCCCTCCCCTGGTCACACCCTTTCTCTCTGTCTCAAAAATAAACATTAAAGAAAATTTTTTTTAAGTTAGAACACGCAAGAACAGGGAAGGGGCAGAGAGAAAAGAAGAGTGGATCCCAAGAAGGCTTTGTACTGGGCTCCACTCTGACACTGTGGGGCTCCAACTCAGGATTGTGAGATCATGCCTTGAGCCGCTGGATGCTTAACCAACTGAGCCACCCAGGTGTGCCTTTAACAACCTCTTAAAATGATAATATTTTTCAGTTACATAGTACCTGACAGGTGTTTTTACAGAAACCATTTTTTTCTGATTTTATTTTTAATTGAGATTCAAGATACGGTCAAAGGCAGGAACCTGAAAACCACAGCCTGAAGAAATTTTATAGATGTTTATCCTTGTCACCCACCCTAGGTGGAATAAAGGACATTTCCAACCCTTCTAAAGGCTCCTTTGTGTTCCTTCCAGTTAATCCCTCTTCGCAGAGGTGTCACTGTTCACAGAAAGACAAGGAGATAGGAAGTAAATCTTGTGACTTATAATCTGTGCAGACAGGAGAACCCAGACTGGTGATTCTAATTGTGTGCTCTTGCTTCCAGAAGATACTGTACCCCTGGACCAGACCTTCCTCGTAGACCATTTCTTAAAGAACGAGTAGGTACAGAATGCCTTCCTGTGCCAGTCTCTGAAGCCCCTATTGGTGATCATCCCAAGTCCTTTTTGATTTTGTTCCTAAATCAGGCAAATCTAACACATTGAGTACGTATCGAGTGCCGTCACATACGTAACTTAAAAAAAAAAAAGTGTTTACTCAAGTCCAGTTAACATACAAATACCTATAACGTTTTCCCCCCAAATATATGTCACTCGTGAACAGATTTTGATGCAAGTGGGGAAAGCATGGTCTCTTTCCCCCTGGAGAGCATTTCGTCGTATCTGATGGTCAGGACGTGGAGTGTTTTGTGCTCCAGACTCTTTAGTTCGGATGTAGGAAATGAGAAGTTTCCATGTTGCCCTTCGGCGGTCTCCTTAGAAATTGTGAAAAGCGCTGATCTCTCCAGAGCCATCCGTACTTCCCTTGTCCTTCTTTTTTAAAGGAAGTGATGTGTGCCTGGCCGCCGCCAGGAAAGGCCAGTTACAACAACAGAATCGAGGACTAAAGGCCAGTAATGTGGCATCTTATTTTTAAAAAAAAAAACATCTGTGGATTTTATTTTTTAAAACTGCTTTATTGAGATCTAATTCACATACCATATAACTCACCCTTTTCAAGTGTGCAATTTAGTGGCTTTTAGTTCAACTAATTCACGAATATCGGCGACTATCATCATAGTCAATTTTGGAACTTTTTTGTCCCCACAGAAGAAAGTCTGTACCATTTAACTCTCACCTTGCCGCTCTCCCTCCTGCCTGCTTCTGGCCCCTCCTCCAGCCCTAAGCAACCAGTACTCCACTTTCTCTGTAGCTTTCCCTGTTCTGAACATTTCGTGTGAATAGAATTGTATGTGAGCTTTCGTGGCCAGTTTGTTTTCACTTGGTCTGAGAGTTTCAGGATGGATTCATGCTATGACATGTATTAGTACTTGATTCCTTGTCTGTGATTGAATAACACGCTATTGCATAGATACACCTCCACGTGTTGTCGATGCAGTCTTCAGGTGATGGACCGGTGGGTTGTTTCTGCCTTCGGGCTTCCATGATTAATGCTGGCTGTAAAGATTTGTGTACAAGTGTTTTTGTGGCCATGTGTTTTCATTTCTCTATAGCATTTGAGGAACTACCAGGTTCTTTTCCCCCGTAGCTTTACCGTTTGCCATGCCGGCCAGCAGTATATGGAGGTTCCGATTCCTCCATGTTCTCGCCGGCACTTCCGGTTATCTGGCTTTCGTCTAGCTCTCCTAGGTGTTGGTAAGTGGTCTCTCACAGTGGTTTTGATTTTCACGTCCTCCTTGAGTAGCATATTTTCACATGCTCTACGATTTGGGCATCTTCCTTGGAGAAATGTCTGTTAAGACCCTTCGCCTATTTTAAAATTATTTCTCTTACTGAGTGGTAAGAATCTTTTATATAGTTTAGATACAAGTCCCTTATTACATATGATCTGCAAATATTTTCTCCCGTTTTGTAGGTGGTCTTTTCACTTTGATGGTGTCCTTCGAAGCACAAAAGTTTTTTTAATTTTGATGAAGTCCAATATATCTCTTTTTTTTCTTTGGTTGCTCAGGTTTTTAGTTTCATATCGAAGAATCTCTTGTTAAATACAGGTTCATGAAAACGTAGGGATTGGTGTGGGTTCTTAAAAGTTATGAAAGATGATGTCGTTGGGGGCTGCATGGTACACGGGAGCTCATTGTACTATATCTGCAGCTCGTAAGTCTGAAATTTTTTCAGAAGAAAACTTTTTTTTTTTAAACGAGACATAGTTAACGTTCAAGAGACTCAGGCTCGTTTGATAGTTTCCTCTTAATTATGAAAATACTAGTGAGGAAAATGGCTTCCTCTGTTTTATTCTGGTGTGGCCTCCTTTGCAAGTGAACAAACATTGCATCTTGGCTGCAAGAGAAAGGAGCCTTAGCAAACTTTGGAATAATTTGAGTCCAGGGCACTAGGCCATGCTATGCAGTAAGTGATGGCACGGTGTTTACAACAAAAGCGTAGGTTACCCTGATGTCCTGCCCCTCAGTGTTGCTTCCCTGATCCCAGCAGCGATCTCTGAAGTCTTGCCACTGAATTTGAACCTGACTGGATACTTCATGATATTCACAAATCAGGACTACTGTGACAATAGTATCGTGGGTTTTTAAAAAATTATTATTTTAAAGTTTATCTATTTTGAGAGAGAGCACAAGTGGGGGAGGGGCAGAGAGGGAGAACGAGAATCCCAAACAGTCTCCACACTGTCTACACAGAGCTGAGGCGGGGCTGCATCTCACAAACCCTGAGATCATGACCTAGGCCAAAATCAAGAGTGGGACACTTAGGCGACTGAGCCACCCAGGTGCCTCTGGGGTTTTTTTCTTTCTCTCTCTCTCTCTCTCTCTCTCTCTCTCTCTCTTTTTTTTTTTTAACAAAAAGCATCTTTATCTTTTAGAGTTTCATATAAACTATCTGTGGATGACATTATAGGATATCTTTAATTGGCTTCAGAAATCACTCAGGTTGGGGAAAGTAGGCATATAGGATGAACAAGATTGACCGCGAGTTGGTAATGGTTGAAACTAGGTAATGGGTATGTGGAGATTTGTTACACTGTTTTGTCTTTTATAGGTTTTTCCGTAATAAAAACATAGCTTTGGATGAGTTTATTTTTAATACAGCATTTTAATACAGCATTTCCATTTGGAGCCATGTTTGCGTTACACAGATGTGGGCCTTCTGTGTTTGGACACCCTGCCCACACCGGTATGGAGGAGCACTTAGGCGCAGTTAATGATGGGAACACCCTTCCCAGAGGCAAACCTTGGTTTACAGAGGCGTTCTGGACCATCTGAGGTCTGCTAGAGCCCTAGCAGAATTCATCTTCCCCCCCCCCCCCACAATGCCCTTTTCGCCCTATAGGCATAGATGCTAATCTCTAATGCCCTTAGTTTCATAGGTAGGTAAGTTTATTTTTCTGAAGCTTTTTAAACTTCTGATTCTATAAATCTTTGCACTCGTTAAAATGGAAGTTTATATATACAACATACGTTTATACACAAGCAGACACAGATTTGATAACTGGAAAACAGTCCGAAATAGTCCGTAGAGAATTTGGTCACTTGGGGCTCGAACTACATCCATACCCACTTGTCCATCCTGCTGTCTGTACAGGAGACTTTTACACACTTTACTCTCTCTCTTGTTCTCTCTTTCTAATGGCTAGGAACCTTCACAAACAGGATATATGAGTCTTCGTTTATCCAAAAACAAGATTCTTGCACAGAATTGTTAGAGCTCTGTGATTGAGAGAGTAAAGCTTGCAGAACAACGTTGAATTGAAGAATGTGCACAAAAAAAGGACACCATCTGGAAATTATTCTGTGCTTTATTCTTGGTTTTCCTAGCATAATGAAATACGAGCATTCCAACTTCTCGTAATTGTTAAACTTTGTGATGTAAATGGTGCCAGGCTTTGAAAAAGCTCCTAAAGGTTTTGCTGACTTTTTTTGGTTTTGTTTTTTACATACTTGCAATGAAACTATCTGTGCCCTTTTAGCAGAAAGGAGAAGCAACTTTGAGCAGCTCTCTTTTTCTATTTTGAATAATAATAAGCAAGTGTAAGAACAAATATTGACCCCTGCATGAATAATTGGTATGCAGGAAGATTCTCACCTTTTTCCAGAAATGGCCAATTGTAGCCTTGTTTGCTTTTATGCTTCATGGTTCAAGATCCCATATAGGCTCATACATTGGGTTTTTAACCCTCAACTATATGATAATTCCCTAAGTTATTAACTTATTTCCTAGCTCATGGGAGGGGGATAGGAATAATATACTATTTAGCAACTAACTGTATAAAAAGCACTTTGAAGTACACTATATTTGCATGTCAACCTACCTGATTTTGAGAGTAGTGACAGCTAGTAGTTAATTACCAAAATCCAAAGAGGAGTTCTTAAAAAAAAAAAAAAAAAAAAAAAAGGCTGGGTCCAGAGATGACTTTCTATATTGTAAGAACGCTTGAATGGCAGCATTAGAGGGGGGAAATGATCCTTGAAATAGTTTTAATCCTATTTTTCAAGTACAAAAATATATGTTCAATGCAGGAAAATTCTGGAAACAGACACTAGTCATGGTGATTATAGCTTTATTTATTGTGCTTATTATATCCCTGGCTACTTACTGCTTTCCATAGCTCATTTTTGTTGTTGTTCTTTAATACAGCAATCCCGTGAGCTAGAGAATATCATTCCTATCTTTTTAGTGAGGAAATTGAACAAGAACGGCCAAGTAACTCGACCAAGTTTGCATTGCTAGCATGTGGAGAGTCAGAATTAGAATTTTATGTGAATGAAGAGCCATAACTACATCTCCATGTGTCTATACCCAGTGCATCCATAATACTATCACCAGCGGACGGTCTCAGCTGCATCTCTCCACTGATTTCTCTTGCGAAAAACAAATACCCTATTATAAAATAACATTAGTTGGTATTCTGCTTTATAACTCTTCTGAAAGTCCTATAAATCTAGACAAGCAAACTTTGGTATTTGGTCTCCAATCAAGAATTGGCATGGAGAAAGTAGTATTCACGATGAGAGACAGTAAAAATGTGATCCTTCAAGGGTTTAAAATGACAGAGGTCGTGAAGAATCTCTCAATGATTAATGCGTAATCAAAGGATGTCATCTAGATATTTATCCAAGAATCGAAAACTAGTAACCTATAGGGGCGTTCTTTACCTCCTCTTTAAGGTGAGTGTGTTGAATTAGATGCTCTGAAAAATCTTGCCCCATTTCGACATGCTGGTTCTCAACGCAGCTCGATTAATTCCTTATCCTGCCGGCTTCTCTGCTGCACTGTATTACCGATGACCAAATACAGTAGTCTGAAGTGTTTAAATCTTTAGAATTATTGCTGTTCTGTAGTTTCAGATGTAGGTCAGACATGAAGGGGGGCTGGCTGGCATTTCAGTATTTTCCTAAATAGAAAGGTCATTCCTACTTAATTGATCGCACATGTGCAGTGTGCGCTCACTTGTGAGATCACCCTGTGGACACTCCGGGTTTTCATTAGGGAATGGCAACACCGCTCGCTTCAGCCTGCCGGTGAGGTTCCGTGGAGAGATCCCCTAAGCGGGAGGGAAGTGGAGGAAGGAGAGCTCCTCTAAGAAGATGACTGCCGATGTTAATTTCGCTCTCCTAGAAGACTGTAGGTGAGGACAAGGACACTGCCTACTCCGTGTTCGTGTAGTTACGAAAATCTTAGGAATGTAAGCAACCAGTTTGGTTTCGATTTTGTTTTTTGTTCTGGATGTGTGCGTGCTTTTAAAATTTGTGTCGCTTTTAAATGGACAGATGATCTAGGAGCTGGAAAGAATTGAATCAGTATGAAGCACTATTGCTAGGGCCAAATAAAAACCTGCCCCAGCACGGCTTTACTGGGTTTTTGAATGGTGTATCTCTCTGGGATTTAGGGTCCAAAGTTGAGTCAATGCTCATCTCACTTTGGACAGGCCACAACCCCTTAGAACTCACAAGGGTTGGTTGGTGACAGTGGGCGTAATTGGAGCAGTGCCCATCTCTCATGGGGTGAGCTGTTCTCTTTGTGTTTAAGACTCTCCGTGTGACTTGGGGTCTTGAGCCAGACTTGAACTGCGTGCAGGGTCCTAAGTTGTGAGTGGTCTCGCTTCTCAGCTGCCCCTTTCTTTTTCATTCATCTTCCAGTGGTGAAAAACTGTAAGAAATGATTCATGACTACCCATGTGCATGGGAAGGACCGTTGAGGTCCTCAAGTGACTTTTTTGGGGGGGTTTTAAGCAGTTTCAGGAAAGAGACAAACAAAAGTAGTTAGTAACATTAACAAGGTTATTCCCAGAAGAAAGTCCCGGCCTGCTATGACTTGTTTTGGAATTTGAAAAGTCCTGAGGGGGCTGACTGCTCTGTAACAGGGTTTCTTTCACCCTTCTGAAGTTGAAAGAGACTGGGGGTGGGAGGGAGAGCATTAGGGAAAGGAGCAATTACGTTCAAGTTTCAGAATTGATGAAGTGAAGCCGTCTGCCTCGCTGAGGTAAATTAGAAACCTGTTGTTTCCCTATAGGTGGCAGGAGCCTTGGTGCGGAGGCCATTTTTTCCAGGGCCCTTCTTTCTCCGACAGCCTCTGGTTTGGGTTTACATCTCGGGCTGGAAGAATTTAGGCCTTCGTTTTATGACTACAATTCTTTCATAAAACCTCTAGGAAAAGAACAGCGAGGAGTCATTGAGCTAGAAGGTCGTGAGTGGACTAATTACTGAAACTTTTTTTTTTTAAGTTTATTTTAAGAGAAAGGGTGCATAAGTGGGGGAGGGGTGAGAGAGAGAGAGAGGGTGAGAGAACCCCAAACATGCTAGTGCGGAGCCCGACACGGGGCTTGATGTCACGACTGTGAGATCATGACCTAAGCTGAAATCAAGAGCTGGTTGCCTAGCCGACTGAGCCACCCAGGTGCCCCTACTGGAACGTTTCCATGTACTTAGCACGTCTTTGGTGTATAGCGAGCAATTTGGAGTCTGAAATTGGATCCTGCCTGATTTTTCTTGTTGGTTAGAGGGGAAGAACAATAGAAGAAGTTAGAGATGGCTTTTTTTTTTAAGAGTATCTTTGGCAAAATTAGTTACAAAAAATAGTGTTGATTTTATTAAATGGCAAAAAATGCATTAGCAAGATGTGGGGTGGGGGTGGGGGGAGACCAATGCAGTTCTCCTTCCATGCAAGACATGGAGTAGTTTCCCTCCCTACCTTTCTAACTCCATAGAAACTGTTGTAAGTCAAGGTTACACAAATTTGGGGTCTTTGAGTGCAACCCACGTGCCAGCTAGACAGTACTCCTGTTGGCATTTCTGGAGTGTCCTATCCACTTCTTAACACTGAAACCTTGTGAAGCCAAGAGATTCCTCCTGATTTGAGCCATCACAGCAAGTGCACAGCCCTTCATTCTGACTTTAGACGAGAGAGTAGGCCTTTCCTCCGGAGGTCTCGCAATCACAGGTGTTGCGTAGTCACTGTAGGAATGCACTTCCACACAGTGTGTTCTGAAATCATTTCGTGCCACGGCATTTGCCAAGTGTTGAAGGTCCGGAAGAACTGAGTTTTGACATGGTCCAGTCTCCTGGATTCTCTGGGGCTTGGAGATTTTCCGTTCTTCTTTTTTTTTTTTTTTTAATTTTTATTTTAATTTTTATTTTTCTTAAGTTGATTTATTTATGTAGGGAGAGAGCATGAGTGGGAAAGGGAGACAGAGAGACTCCCAAGCAGGCTCTGCGGTGGCAGTGTGGAGCCAACTGCAGGGCTCAAACTCAGGAACCATGAAATCATGACCCGAGCTAAAACCAAGAGTTGACACTTAAACGACTGAGCCATCGTGTCCTTCATTTAAAAAACAAAAAAAACAAAAAAAAAAAATTTTCTGTTCTCCTAGTTATCATGGCTTAAAACCAATTTCCTTTTTCTCTTCAAAAATAAGATTTTATTATCACTTACACTATTGGAATTGAGTATAGGCACCTAAAAAAAGACTATATATGTTTTTTTTTGTTGGGGGGGGTTGTCAGTGAGTACTGATTACCACACAGTCTACGACCCTACAACACTAACTCCTTACAGAAATCAAAATGGGTTTCCTAAGTCCCCTTAATTAGGGCCCAACAGTGAGCCACGTTCCTCAGTTGTCATTTTGTACTGCTAATTGGCCCAGCACTGTGGAAGCTCACTGTCTCCGCTCCCGCTAGTGCTGACTTATCACTTCCATTCTGTATGTTAATGTATGTTACATGATGCCGAATGAATTCTGGAAAGGAGAGGGGGATGAGTTTCTGAAAGATTATCTCCATTTATAATGTGAGCCACACTACTTTAGAATTCTACCGTACTTACAGGAAGCCTGATATTAAATCTCTTTACGTGGTCTAATTATGGTAGGTCGATTTTATTATCTCAGTGTCCTCATGTGAGTTAAGTTTGAAGACCTTTTTTTTTTTTTTTTCCCCTTCCTGTTTCTGAAGGGAGGTCCAGCTAATTTACTGCAAATGAAATAAGTATTTTGGAGGAATAGGTTGACATTTAGCATTCTGGTTTGAAATTCCTCTGACTCTTAAATATTTAATGTGCTGCAAAGCAGCCTTAAAAATTAAATATGAATGAGTTTTAGAAAACCTTGCCGTGGTATAAAAAAATAGAGATTTTTCCCCCCTATTTCAAGTGTGTCTGCCTAGGGAATCTTAATTATGTGTAATGAAGATGACATTATATATTTGACCAGATGGAGACATCGTACATACTGAAGTTAATATAAATAGGATCCTTCTGAATAATAACATAGCAGAGATTTACTTTGGATAAATTACGGGTTTTGTCTCTGGAGGCTAATCACTCTATTCCCTTGTAATTTTTTGTTGAAAGTTAAGTAAAATCAATTGGCGAGAGAAAATTCCTTTGTTGGAAAAAAATATTCCTAGGTTTATTGCTTCGGTAGCGCAAGAGCTTCACTTTTGTTGAGTCATGAGATTTAGAGTACTTGAAACAATTTTTGTGGGATTTCTGAAGAAACCTTCTCATTACTAGTGTTCAAAAAATAATTTTGTTGACCTTGGTATTTATAATCCAATATATATTTTTGCTTTTAAAAAGACCTTCTAAAAACAGTGGTGGATTCCCCTAATTTAATGGCATGGGAAGGAAATGGAGTCTACGGTGCTGATATCTGACATTTAAAAAAGGAAATCTTGCTGATATTTTTCTCACCGTATTTTCCTCCCTTTCCTTGGGTTGTATCCTATTCTAGTTGCATGCTGTCCCAAGTAACAGTTTTGAACTGGGAAAGTGGGATTTGAATTCATGAGTCTCTAGTGTTGGTGCTTGCTTTTGTAAGAGTGTAGGTTTCATAGATTTGCAAAAAAATGTTTTTTTGAATGAATGAATGTTTCTTGAGAAACCCCTTTTGTAACAGAAATCGCTTAATGCCTGCCTGTACCCCATCTGTTTGAAAAGAATGGGGGTAACTTTCAAAACTTTAGATTTATCTTTTCTGTTGGTATTGACTATAGGGAACATTCTCTCTCTCTCTCTCTCTCTCTCTTTTTTTTCATTTTGACTAGGTAAAACTAATGCCCTAAAAATGGAGCCTATCGTTGCTAGAATTGTAATTACCCAGCTTTCAAACTTCTTTGGCATTTTTGATACATCTGTCAATACCCTCACAATCAATTAACAGCTGAGAGATCAGAAATGCCCCTGGTCACCGTGCCTTTCTTTCAGTTGCAGTCCTTCCATCTTTCCACCTCCCTCCCTCTTTCTGGTTTATTGCAACAGCAAGAACAAAAGTCTTTTATGGAGTACTTACCATATGTTGGCTACTGTGTTACTGAGATAAAGGATTATCTTATTAATACTAACAATAGTCCTAGGAAGTAGGAGTTGTGGGCAGAGGGGAGTTTTGGAGTTAAGTAATATACCCTGGGCTACTCAGCTACTAATTGGCAGAGCTGGGATTTGAATCCACAGCAGCCTTTGACCCTAATCTTCATGTTCAGCAGTATCTTCTGTTTTAGTTTAATGGGTCTTCTGTCACTGCCAAATTATCCTGCTTCGGATCTGCGTCGGATCGGTTCATTTCTCTGCTCCAGAACGTTACTTCAAACGATCCCTCGTGCTTGTAACTCTTCACACCCTTGCTTCTACATCTTCCATGATGTTCCCCAAATCATCTTTTTCATCTTGTTGTCTATGATTGATAAAGATGGGCTAGAATAAAAACACAAAGAGAAAAAGATGCCTTTGAGGCTAACGTCGATAGGATTCTATTAATTAGGGTCATTTGGTGTCCCCTGCAGTAGCACGGTGCCTGGCAGGAAAAGGTTCGGGTGTCCTTCGTGGTCAGGATCTGATAGCACAGAACTCTCACTTTTGAATTTAAAATTGCATTCTGCATTTTGCCCTGTAGTTTAATTGGAAGAACTGGAGGTGCTTCTGTGCTAATTCTGGCCGCTGAACAATTTAGCATTTCTCGGGGCCATTTGACTTTTGCCCATTTCACCTCCGCAGTGAGTCTCAACCTTCCTTCCTAGAGGCTGAAGGCTAGCAATTTTTTTTTTTTTAACATTTATTCATTTTTGAGAGACAGAGCGCAAGTGGGGAAGGGGCAGAGAGAGAGAGAGAGAGAGGGGCACAGAATCTGAAGCATGCTCCAGGCTACAGAGCCTGACCCGGGCTCGAACTCACAAACCACAAGATCATGTGACCTGAGCCAAAGTCAGATGCTTAACTGACTGAGCCTCTTAAGCACCCCAAAGGCTAGCAACTTTTAAATGATATGTGAAAACTTAGCTTTAAGAAAGGACATTTGGGGGTGTGGAGAAGACATTTGAACAATCAAAGTCATTGACAAGATCTTAAAAATCCCTCTGTGTACATCTAGGTGGAAAAAGTTAGAGAAAAACCACGTTTAAAAAGAGTGAAAATAGGGGCACCTGGATGGCTCAGTTGGTTGAGCGGCCAACTTCGGCTCAGGTCATGATCTCACCGTCTGTGAGTTCGAGCCCCGCGTAGGGCTCTGTGCTGACAGCTCAGAGCCTGGAGCCTGCTTGGGATTCTGTATCTCCCTCTCTCTCTGCCCTTCCCCTGCTCATGCTCTGTCTCTATGTCTCTCAAAAATAAATGTTAAAAAAAAAAAAGGAGTGAAAATATTGAGACATACCTTTTAGTTTTATTTACCTGGTTAACCCAAAGAGTAGTACTGGGTTTTTTCCCAACACTTACAATGGGTCAACTCTTTCCTTGAACAGTTAATTGGCAAGGAGCTCAGATGCGTGTCAATATGACATCCTTTAAAAAAAAAAAAATGAATGAAACAAAACATTTTTCCCCAAGCTTTATTCTTTAGCAGGAATTTATTGGGGGGAAAAAAAAAAAAAAGGTCTGAGGAAATCTTATTGGCAGTTACCTGCCAATCACATTCAACTATTTCTGTAATGTAGAGCGAGTCCGTTCATCGCATGGAATGTTTCTCTCCTGGCCTCGTTCCTTAAACTTGGTATTAATGCATTGTGGACAGATTGAAAAGCACCCTTATTTAATGCCTTCCCCAGAACCCCTTTTAAAGGAAATGCTCCCGAGCTCGAAAAATCAGACCGCTATGGGGACTCCAGTTCACAGCAATCTGACGCCGCTCTACTGACAGTAAGCAAGATGTTCACCCGCCTGTGTTTTCCTAGTGTTTATGGATCCTTCCGATTCTTAATTAGGGTTGAAGAGATTGGGAAGGGAATCCAGGCAGACATCCCGTTTGTCATGAACTGAGTCCCAGGACGTGAGATGCCTACTGAATGCCCCTCTGCCTTCTGCTGGCCATTGGCTTTCATTTGTGACGAGGGCGAACGCGAATGTATATACAGGGAACAAAAAGGCACGTAGGTCTGTGTGCACATGCAGGCACGAGAGAGGGACAGAGAACTAGAACAGTTACAAAGAAGGCTGCCCTGAACTTGCTTGGGGGAGGCAAACAAGGTCAACAGGAACAGAAACCCTGGCAGAACTCCTATCTCTAGAAATGTGTTTAGAGAGAGCTTCCACTTGTTAATTTGCTTACTGCCCACTGATGTCTCTTGGTTGCTCAAACAGAGAAAAAATGTTTGCTACACCGGTACAGGCTTAGTGTGTTTATACATGGACTGAGTTGGTCGATGATACTATTTTCTGTGGCTGGAAAGTCTTTCATGTCATGGTTCTGGTTAACACCGGACTCTTCCACTGGCCTGAATACTGACCGCTTCTGCAGAGCATGTTAGAAGGTAGCCTTATACCATGTAGTCAACAAGGATGTGCCTGCTACGTACTGAGAATTCAAAGATGAGTAAAAATCAGTATTTGTCTTCCGGAAGCTCACAAGGTAGCAGACGCGGGAGGTAGATAACGTAAACAAATTGCAATGCGTTCTGTTAGAGTAGAGTTCTCCCCCAGCAGAGAAATCGGGAAAGACCTTCCAGGGAGTCTCAGTGGAGAACTTAGCAGGAAAACCGGAGGCAAAGTATGTTCTAAGGCAGGGGAAGAAGCCTTTTTGAAGGGTTCTAAGGCTTCCCAGTAGGGTGTTTCTTTCACATACACCATGAGTTAGTGCCTCTCTCATGATTTCGTTGACTGGGTGGTTCTAGGTACCAGGAGCACTGTTGGAACCCAAACCAGAGTCCTGCTCGTGTGTCTTACATACCAATATGGAGGGACAGACAGCAAGGCCTAAAATAAAGTCTAGGACATGTTAGATATGACAAGGGCCACTGGGGTTGCTATTTGCATAAAATGGCATTTGAGCAGACTCCTGAAGCAGGGAGGGAGCAAGTCCATACAGAGGCAACGTGTTTCAGGAAAAGGGAAGAGGAAGTGCAAAGGACCTGTGACTGAAAAGTGCTCGGCCAGTCTGAGTAGCCGCCTGGAGGCCATTGAGTCTGGAGCAGATTGAGATGGGAGGACGGCAAGAAAGCACTCAAAAGGCATGCCCGACATAGGGTATGGAGGTGGGCTTTTACTCCGAATTGACTGGGAAGCAACTGGAGAGTTTGGACCTGCAAATGGTAAGAACCGTGGCCTTGACGTCAGAGGTGTCAGATCTCGCCCTGCCACTCACTAGCTCTGATTCCTCCTCTAAAAAGGAGGCTTATTATTTTTACTTGGAAAGGCTATGTCGGGAGGAGGAGGGGTGAGATAGCAGCCGCAGAAGGTAACAGGAAGAGGATTTGTTCCTATTATCAGTGTCTGGTGGAGAAAGGCAGGGTGTGAATAAGAGGTGAACATGCCGGGGGGCATACTCTTGGTGGGAGGCCGTTACTTGAGTATGTGAAGTCAGGAGAAGTCGGAGTTCTGAGGCTATGCAGCCATTGAGAAATAATGCAAACACTTAGTTAGCCAGGCTCCAGCAATGCTCGCTAATTTCTGGACCTTCCATACAGCGCTGTCCAGCCCACCTCCAGGTTTGAAGCCGTATATCAATAAATGAAGAACTGGCAAATAGAGGTACCAACACTGTTCTATTTTAAATAGTTTTATTTAGCAAATTAACTCTAGCGCAAAAATACCGTCTCACCATGCCATTTGTAAGCCATTCACCGTATTTATTTAATTTATTTATTTATTTTTTTAGTGTTTATTTACTTTTGATAGAGTGTGAGCAAGGGAGAGGCAGAGAAAGAGGGAGACACAGAAACCGAAGCAGGCTCCAGGCCCTGAGCTGTCAGCACAGAACCCGACGCAGGGCTCGAACTCACAAACCGTGAGATCATGACCTGAGCTGAAGTCGGTGCTTAACCAACTGAGCCACCCAGGCACCCCCGCCATATTTATTTTTTAAAGCATTACTCTAGAGAGTACTATCTGTGCGTGGTGTGTTCTATTCATGAAATACAGTGCAGAGTTACAGGATATGTTTTTCCCGTTTCTGTCCTTTCATCTCCGTGACTGTGTACAAAGTCTCATTAGTAGAGAAAAGCAAAAGTACAGGTGTGGGGCTACTGGCGAATGTGAATCCCAGGTCAAAAGCAGGCAAACCTACCAACCCTCCTGGTATCTCCCCTGCTCTGCCCATGAAGCTTTAATAATTCCTGTTAAATGCTGGGATCGAGGCTCCAGGTAACTTTGCGTTGTATCGGGTCAGATGTGCCTTCTTGCTGGTCACTACCTGCAACTTCTGCTTATTCTTCCCTTTTCTCCCAGGCATTGGGAGCTTTTAGGATAAGATTATCTTAATGCTAAGGCTTCTAGAGCCTAGCTCAGAGCCAGAGTCTGTGTTCACTAACAGCAAACGAAGTTGGGCCACGACGGGAGGGTGAGCATTTCCAGAACATTTAGCGGAAGGAGGTTAAAGTTAGGACAAAGGAAGCTTATTCGCTGCTGCAGAAGTCTGGGGGACTAGGAACTCTCGGCCCCAGATTTGAACCCTAGCCTCTAGGGAAGCCCAGAGTTGTAGGAAGATCAGCCCCATCGTGCTGTCAGTTGTATGTATGACTTTGGAGAAAGCCGCTTGGTCCTGGCGAACGTTAGTTCCTCTTTTATAAAACAAGGATACTAATGCATACCTGTCAGAGTGGGGGTAAGGCAGAGGTGGTACCGATCAAAGTGCTTTCCTGCTTTTCTTCCTCTGTCCCCTCAGGAAGCCCCATCCAAAGCTGCTTCCGTCTCTAATCCTGAACGTCGTCACCGCAGGTGGGGAGCAGCTGTATAGTCTGAAGATTTGGAATGTGCCCCCCGGTCCCCCTTTAAGAGTCCAGCAGTAGTGGGTATTGCTCTCTCTCCCTTTCCCTCCCTGTTTTTCTTTCTTTTACGGAAGTTTCTCTTAGCCAGATCATACTTTAAAGTGCACTCTACAGAAATTTGGGCTTAGACAGAAATTCAGTATAGAGAGACCATGCTGACATTTCAGAGAGACTTAGAGTAGAAGTATTGTGTTTTGAAAGGTTCCCTGGTGTAGAACTTTCCAGTGATTAGTAGGCCATCTCCATGAGAACTACCTCAACGATCCTCACACACTCCCTGGCCTCCCTTGGGTCTGTGGCCTGCTTATCTATGGAGGTGGGGCCGAGGAACCTGCATTTCACAGCCAGCAAACCAGGATTTGTGTTGTGCCTCCCAAGCTGGGTAACCGCTACTGAAGTGATGGGAACTCAGTCCGTGTCATACAGAGCACCTGCTGTGTGCTCCGTCCTATTCCTCCCGTCGATCGTAACCAAGTCCTCGTAGCTGTGACGAAGAGGCAGGTATTAGTGAAATAGAGTTTGCATTCCTTAACGTCCCCCATTTAAAGGGTATAATTAAATGGTTTTTAGAATATTTCCAGAGTTGTGCGACCATCAGCACAATCTGATTTTGGAACATTTTCACCATCCCGTGAAAGACATAACTGTTAGCAGTCTCTGCCCAAGGTAGATATCATAACACCCTTTTTTAGACAGGGGGAAATTGAGGCTCTGGACACTTGAAGCAGCCTCCCTCCATCCCCACAGTAAGTGGTGGAGCTGAGGGCCAGAGTCTGACCTCCTAGCTTCCAGAACCCATACTCTTGCCACTATACCATGCTCCCTTCCAGGAACTGAAGCCAAATTAAATATTTACTTGAGGAGAATAAATTGGTGTTCTGGTTTTGTCCTTGTTCACTAGTTTTAGATAGCATATTTTTCCTTCCCATTCCAGCTGGCATTTTGGGGTAAATAAATTGGGTTGGGTTTTAGTTACGTATGCAGTGCAGCCAGATTTTGAAAATTACATGAGAAATCAGCATATTAAAAATGTAATAACGGCAGACTGCAAGCTAGGAGAGGCCAGTGTCCAGACAGTGACCTGTCCCTCATTGACAACTTGTCACGTAACTTCTTTGAGACTTAGTTTCCTCTTTTGTCAAATAAGTGAGTTGTTTCAATTTTTTTTATTTACTCATTAAGCATTTATCGGATATGGATTGGCGATGATGTTGGATATTTAGGGAAAATGGTAACAATTTTCCTACCAGCTATGCTTAATTAGACAACAACCCTGTGCCAGGAACTGTCCCATTTCGTTCTAACAGCAAACCTAGGAGGTGCTGACTTTCCATCTGCCCTGTCCCTGCAGGGTTGGAGGTAGGTGGCTTAAATTTCCATGAGGAAAAAAGGCTCAGAAGGTTTAAATAACTTGGGCTGGTTACACAGCTGAGAGAGTTGAGGTCTGGATGATTCCAAAGCCCAGGCCTTCGCCCCCACGCTCCTCTCCGAAAGGTGAGCCCGTGCCTCCTGGGAGGTCACTACCAGTGCCTGTAAACAATTACCTGCAATATAACATGAACGTTCAGCGACAGCACTAAAGGGATCTCATCGTTCTGCCTCTTGGGTGGGCCCGGGAAGGGGTCTCGGGGAGCCCTCGGATGCTGTTGAAGGCAGAGCCAGCTCGAGCACTTCCTCCTCTCCTGCAGCCCCTCTTTGCTTACTAGCATGTGCAGGTTGGGTTTTTCGGACTGCTTGCCTCCCCCAGGACATGCGTCGCCCCGCAGAATGGAGGGACAGTGTCTGTTGGGCAGCGCTGGACTGGGAGAGGCCAGCGTCTCTGCAGCTCTTTTTCCCCCAACTTCAGTTTACTCCTTCGGCCTCCTTGGCATACGTGTTCAAAGCCTTGGGCTTTGGGCTCAAGCAGACGAGATTTGGGGTGTGTTGCCCCCCTAGGTGGTACCATCAGTAATCAAGGGGAAAAGTCATTTTCCCCAGGACCCAACTTGCATGTGGATTTCTAAAGCAATTTGAGGAAACCAGTGGGTCGAGCCTGGGAGCCAACCTTGTAAAGGCTCCGGATGCTAATGTGGAAGACATTTCCTGGAAATAGGGACTACTTAAATTTGTCTTGTTACAAGGCTTCAGAAAAACAGATGTAGAAGTGTTTTCGATGTTGGGATAGGGATGTGGGTAATCTCAAATGACTTTTTTTTTTTTAAGTTCATTTATGTTAGAGAATGAGCAGGGGAGGGGCAGAGAAAGAGAAGGAGAGAATCCCAACCAATCTCCGCACTGTCATCATGGAGCCCGACGGATGCTCAAACTCAGGAACCGTGAGGTCATGACTTGAGCCGAAATCAAGAATCGAACACTTAACTGACGGAGCCACCTAGGTGCCCCTCAAATGACGCCTTATTCCTGAGAATAATTGCTCTTTCTGGGGGATTTTAAACAGTTAACATTTATTGAGCTCTTATTGAATGCAAGGAATAAGTACTGTACATGCATTGAACCTCACAAAACCCTACGAGGCAGCGGTTATTATCACCTCCCTTTTACAACTTAGAAAATGGGGACGAATCTAAACTATCGGAGACCACCCAGTTGGTAATGGGATTTTGGGTGGGTTTTTTTGTTGTGTTTTGTTTTGTTTGTTAAAATTCCCCTTTCGCTTACTATTTTTTTAGCCCTAAAATTTGAAGAACATTTCTAACCAGCATTTATTTATTCATTAAAATTACATGGTGAATCTGAGCCCAGAGAGCTATCATTCATCAAAGTGTTAGTTAATAATTATTGAGAATCCTGGCACAGGCTGCAGGAGCCATTACAGGCTAGGGCTGTTACCATGGTATTCCATATGCGTGACAGGCACCCTTGCTGGGAGAGCCTGAAAAACGATACAGGCGGTTGGACCTGGGAGACATTTATGTAATCATATTAGCATCACATTTATTCCAAAAAGGCTAACTGCCTTTGATTCATGTCTTAAACATCCACATTCAAACTCACCATTCTCAAGACTGGTTTTGTCTCTTGAAATTTTTTCATCTTAAAAAAAAAATCGTTTGACTCCTCGGCTGTTCCTCCTGTAGCAAGTTTCAGAGCTAGGTTTATATATGTATATACTTTTGTAACAATTCAGATCTCATCAGCCAATGTAATTTTCTTGAAACATCGATCCAGGTGGCAGAAATACATAGCATTAGTCGCTTCTCAAATTGGTGTTTCAGTAAAATTCTAGCACAATAGTAGAAGGGAAATTTTAGAATCACTGAGTTGTCTATAATCGAACTCAGTTTTCCATTTTGTAGGCGAGGAACGCTAGCCCTCGGGAGGCTAAATGACGCCCCCTGCCCCGGCCCTCGAACTAGTTTGTACAGAGCTGCAGTTTGATACTATTAGTTATTTGGGTTTTATACTTCAATTTATAGTTCCTGTGCTTAATGACTGTACTGAAAAAGCAGCACTTTTAAATGAGATTGTGCCAGAATTGCATTTATGAAAATTGTCTCTATTTGGATAGGATAGCAGTGAACATTTTGTGTGAAAGACAGGCCCAAATGGCCTCCACAGTAGTGTATTCTGAAATGTCAAAAACTAGTCTTCATCTCAGAGTGCAACACTGCAACTAAACCCCAGCAGTCGTCTGCATTCAGTTATTTTTAAATTATTTTTTGAACGAGCTTTTTTCAGTCTCCTTCCATAATACTGCTCTGTCGTGTTATTGGGATTGCACAATCGAATAAAACCGTCCCTCAGAGGATTTTTATAACTTTACGGAGGAGATAAGACACATGGGAAACTTCAGGTCACGGTCCCTCAAGTGTCACGCTAAACGATCCAGCTCATTCGGCTCTTACGATTGTCACAGACCCTTGGGACAATAACTGGTTTCTAAATGGCCTAGATTTTTTTCCCTTTGCGAGAAGTTAGGAGAGTGGGCGCATGGCTCCGAACACGTGGAAAATAAACCTTCTTAAATCACCTATTTCATCATGTCACTCTCCAGCTAAAAATCCTTGTAGCAGTTCTTTATTTCTGGGCCAGTATACATTTATTCAATTACTCATTCAAAAACTATTTACTAAGTGCCTACCATATGCATAAAATCTTTTTGCATATATATTAAAACTTCTCTTTCTGGCTTGAAAAACCTCCACAGTCCAGCCCTGTCATTCCTGTTCCATTTAGTTCCGTTTTATTTCCCAAAGCTCCCCTTGTGAAACTGTCTTTGTATCATAATTCCTGATTTCAGAGTCCCTCTTTAGAATACGAGCTTTTCCAGGAAAGAAGCAATGTCTTTATCTTTGGACGCTCCATTTCCAAGTCGTTGGGGCCAGTGCATAGTAAGTAAGCCCCTCAGAAGGTTTATCTTGAAGCCAAGGGACCTAGCACGAAGGGTCCGCGTGGGCAGGGATTTTGTCTGTTACGCTCATTCTGGCCTCCCCGGTGTGCAGAACAGTTGCCTGGCCCCACGCGCTCGGTACTATGTGCCAGACCCTCTCTGTGAACGGTCTGCAGTGCTCTCACCCAAGCTCTCGACCTCAAGCCCCATCTCTTTGGAGTCTGTCTCCCCTAACCCCCCACTCCAGCACCTTGGGCCTGTGCCAAACACGCGGAGTTCAAACCAAGTCTGTGTTGCATTGTTGACCACCCTTAAGTGTTCATTCTTCCTTCGGACTAGAGAGTGAGCTCCTCGAGAATATGGGGCCACATTTTACATGGTTTCGGACCCCTTCAGAAAGGACATGATTGATTGGCTGAGTTATTAATTAAACATCTTTGCTTCGGTCTGGAAGGTTAAGCATTTCGGTGTTTCCAGTTCCCTTTGTCCTCAAGGGCTGGATTCCTAAAGACCTGAGCATTTGAACGGGTTTGTGCACACACACGCTTGAATACTGACGGCTCTGCCCTTAAACCGCCACCCACTCCCAAGAATAAATGCACAGCGGTTAAAGAACCTCCGTCCTTTTTCTTCCAAGGTGAAGCAAACACAAAACAGCCTTAACGGAGATCTAGGAGGTGGAGAGTGGAGGAATTAGGAGTTAGGAGAGTGGAAGCAGGGGAGTGGAAATTTGGCACCATGTGCAAAGCGTTCGGGCTGCTCAACTTTCCACTTCTGAGGGGTTGCCATGCATTGTCATGAACATTACTTATAATCAAGTTACATTGGCTAAAGGCTGAGTCTTTCCAACATGTGGAACCCATTTCCTTGCCTTTTCCCCTCTTACTCTCTTTGAAAGCCAAAACAACAACAAATAACAACAAAAATCCGGTAACCTTTCAGAAGTTTTATTGTATTTAGGGGGAAGTTGTTTCCGGCTTGTTTTGCCTGTCTTTGTTCTCCGGGTTCGGATTTACTCCCCCACCCTTCTGGGTTTGAATGCTCCAGCAGGAAATCAAGTGATCAAGACCAGGAATTTTGCCCGCTGACATTATTGCTTTAGCTTTTCCCTGCGAAATCAGACTACAGGCTGCTCCTTTCCCCTGTAATTTCTTTTGAGGGATAGAGTGGACCCAAACAGGCAGCTCTTTGTAAAGGTGACACTTGTCACTGACTTGCGACTCTCCCACATGCTTTTTGCTATTCAGAGCTCATGTTGGTTTGAAGGGTGTTAAGTTAAATGGCATCAGACTAAGGAATTCATAATTTGAGTTCCTTTGCAAGCTGGAAGCATGCAGGCGGCCGTGTGTGTATGTATTTAGAGCCCAGAGAAGACAGGAAGGAGAAACAGGGATGAGGAGGGGAGGCTTTGTTGATAGATTGTTGAGAGAAGTGGAACATTTTCCATCTTGAAGGATACCTTTCTCCTTTTCAGAAAAAAAAAAATTTTTTTTATTTTTTATTTTTTATTTTTTTTGCTAGCTGGTTGAGTAACCAACCAGAATAATGACCTGAATGATTTAAGGCCTAGATTAATGGATAAGCAAATGCTTATTCATGCTCTCCAGGTCCAATGCACTGTGCTAAGTAAGAAATCATGGCATGGACCAATCATCAAAAATTAACCACAAAGTTAGGACCTAGAAATCCAAAAGAGTGGAAGAGAATAAAGTAAAATGTGAATAGTAGTTTTTACTGAGCAGTCAGACAATGGATTTTTGTTTTCTTTCTTTCTTTCTTTACAAATTTTCAGATGTTCTTCAGTGAACGTATTTTTTAAATCGCCGCATAAGAGTCTTTGCTGAAGAAGGTCAGGGAAGGGAGAGAGTACCATTAGCGAGAAGCCAGAGAGAATGAGCGAGGACTTCAGTTTATTTGATACAGGTGTTTCTGCTCCCTGCCCCCCCCCAACTGTCATAGAAGTCTTATCATTCAGGAAATACTCTTAATAGATTAACAACAATAGAATAATAATAGAATAATTATCAAGATAGCGTGTGAAATACATCATAATGTTTTAGTGCAATTTTTTTTTTTTGAGTGAGAGTGGGTGACAGGGGCAGAGAGAGAGGCAGCAGTGGGTGGGGGCAGGGATCCCAAGCAGGCCTCATGCCCAGCACAGAGCCAGATGGCAGGGCTCAGTCCTGTGACCCTGGGATCATGACTCCAGCTGAAATCGAGAGCCAGATGCTCAACCGACTGAGCCTCACAGGCACCCCTAGTGCAGTCTATTGAAATGCCTTTTCACGTTCATGAGGTTAAGTGAGCTAATATATGTGAAAAGTACCTAGTGCCAGACAGATAGTAAGCAATAGCTATTATATTTTTTACATATACAACCTTAAAATAAGTCCGTTGGCGCCAGGAAATGTGTACCCAGGGTACCATATATACAGGGTTGTCTATTGTGTACTGATTAGTTTTGTTTGAAATTCCCAGTCCACGCCCCTTCCTCTGCCATGCTTTCCAGTTCCTACGCATTGCCCTTTGTCATGAAGCGGGAATAGCTCTGTTTCTTCCAAGTCACTGTGGTATTCAAGACCTGATTTTTATGGTGAGGATCAAGCAGAAGCCCTTGCATTTCTTTTTTTTCCAGTGAAAGCTCTCTGCGTAGCGACTGAGTTTTTTGTGGAGTTTAGTTAGTTGTAGCCGAATGTGTGCCCCCTTTTCATGAGTGTGGCAACTCTGAAAAATGTTCTTCCTTCTCCATTACAAAGGAAATAATGCTCCAGTTCGAGATGGGAGTAGGTGGGGAGGAAAGAGGATATATTCTAGATTCATTATTCACAAGGAAGCCTTATTCCTATTTTGGACACTTTCTAGATTTTGCCTAAGTTTTCTCTGTTAAGATGGTGTTTACCTAGAGGCACCTGGGCGGCTCAGCTGGGTGGCTCAGTTGGTTGACGGTCCAACTTCGGTGCAGGTCACGGTCTCACAGTTTGTGACTGAAAGCCCCGCATCGGGCTCGCTGCTCTCAGTACAGAGCCTGCTTCGGATCCTCTATTGCTTTCCCTCTCTGCCTCTCCCCTACTTGCTCTCTCTCTCTCAAAAATAAACATATATTTTTTTAAAGATGGTATTTACCTAGAAAACAATACAGAAACTTTAGGTTAAGGCAAATTTTACATCTAAACTTGGCCACTTACTTAGTAATGTTCAATTGTGGACAGGTGTCTCAGCAGCTCAGTCTCCTCCTCTGTAAAATGAGCACATAGTAACTGCTCTGAAGGGTTGTCGTAAGTAGTAAATGAAATAGATTGTAAAGCACCTGAATCCATTCTGGGCCCTTGATAATATATATGACAACATAATTTCACGTAATGTACCCCCATCCCCAACACACATGTAGGTAGAACAATACTTTGTGTTAAAATTTTTTCTTTAATGGTTGTTTGTTTTCGAGAGAAAGACAGAATGTGAGCTGGGGAGGGGCAGAGAAAGAGGGAGACACACAATCTGAAATAGGCTCCAGGCTCCAAGCTGGCCACAGAAAGCCCCCCGTAGGGCTCGAACTCATGAACCATGAGATCGTGACCTGAGCCGAAGTCGGATGCTCAGCCTACTAAGCCACTCAGGTGCCCCTAGGTTATTTTTTATTGCATTTTTTAGTGGAAACCTTTTCAATATTCTCGGTAAACTATTTTCTTGAGCCACCTGTATCCAGAATGAACAAGTTTAGAGATTTGAGAGCATGGCCAAGATTTGTAGTACCAGATTCATGTCTCAGAATGCAGCATGATGGGCCTCCACAGAGAGCCATTTTTCTGGACCTTCTGTGTGTCTAACAGTGTGAGGCTAAATAGTCCGGTAAAAATCAGATGATGTCTAATCTGGGCAGGGGGCATCCCTTTAAAACCTAGTGAAAAATTATGCATGAGATATGCTTAGGGGAAAATAAAGTCATGGGTATGTTTTTTGGTTTTGTTTTTGTTTTTTTTTGTCCTGAAACATTTAAATTAGGTTGCCATTAATTCTCTGTCCAGAGATCGTTAGAGTTTGTTGTAACGACAGCACTTTGTCTTTTAATGACTAATGTTGGTCAGCTTCTTGAGATAATGGCAGTAATCTATATTTCCCTCCCCTTTGGCCACAATTCCTAGAATCCTCGGAAGAGATCCAGAGCTGAATGAAGTTATTAGGGAGCCGTCAGCCAAATTGGCTTACAACAGAGACCTGTAAACATCAAGAGAATAAGCTCGTGAATAAAAACTCCGTCCTGCGTTTCCTTAGCAAAGATCAGGGAGGGGAGACCAACAGGATTTCATTAGGCTCCTAGAAGTATTCATTTCTGCACTGTGCTGTTGTGCCATACCACTCATTTAAATATCTAGTTAAGATTTGGCAGAGCTGTGGGAGGCGTGAAGGTGGAACCAACTGTCTGCACTGACCATCTTATTAAACACTCATGTAATTGTTCCTGTTCCAGCAAAGCGGGCTTCTCTTGCCATCTGTTCAGCAGACTCAATTAAATACATTTGGGACAGAAAGAGGTGGCAGATAGGAGTAGGTGGAGTGGGGACAGAGCAGGACTAACGTGCAGCCCTTAAGAGGTGTGGGGGGTAGGCTACCTACTATGTGTACACCACATGCGCCCACGTGCGCACGCGCACCCCCCCCCCCCAGGGTATTTTTCCTTCTCTTGCAGTAGAGGTAGGGGGAATTGTATTCAACTGTTACATGATTCTTTAATTTCTAACTTCATGAGTCGAACCTCCTCTTTGGGGGAGGAGGAGGAAGGCAGTGCTTACGAAACAAAAGAACCGAACATGCAAAGAGGAGATTTGATTAAATTGTGTTGTAAGTTTAGAGTATCCAGGCTGGATGAAACTCTGATAGAGACACCTTTTTTTTTTTTCTTGCAGAAAATTCAACTTAGTACAGTGCCCCTGGATGGGAAGACCCAAGAGCTGAGTAATGTTATATACTTAGAATATGAGGGAGCAATTAACATGTAGCCTCAGGGAAGGCTCAGGAGACCGTATCTGTGAATCGCTAGGTGACTCCAGTTGGTACAGCCCCAATTTCATCTGGATTACAGATTGGGTATAGATTTTTGAGCATTTATAGTATTCCATCCATTAATAGATTCTTTGCCCTTTTCTGTGCATAATTTTGAAAACATAGGAAAACATTTGACTAAGCTTATTTCGAAGAGACTGCCCGGAATGTATGTTTCATGTATGTTCGAATTTATTGAAGTATAACATACCTGCAGAAAAGTGCACAGCCAGAGGTGTCTGCCGAATTCCCGTAAAAGTGAACACATCCTTATAACCGGCACCCAGGTCAAGAACTGGAATATTGCAGCATCTGAGAAGCCACCTTCATGCCCTGTTCTGTTCATTCTCCCACAAAGGGCAACTGCTATCCTGACTTCTGACAGGATAGATGAGCTTTGTGTGGTTTTGAGTTCGCCGTAAATGGATTATACACTTTGCATTCTAGTGTTTGGCCGCTTTCACTCGATGTTATGTTTGTGAGTATCATCATGTTGACGCATGTTGCAAATGTGTGTTCGTTGCCATCGCCGAGCTCTTCATAGTGTGAACACCCACAGTGTGTTCCAGTGCTGATAGGCACTTGGGTATTTTCCAGGTGGGAGCTCTCTTGAGTAGTGCTGGAACGAGCGTTCTTCTGCTTCTCTTTTGATAAACATACGAACACATTTCCGCTCAGTGTACGCCAAAGATGGAAATGCTGGGTCATGGGATATGCATATAATTAAGTCTGGAAGATACTCCTAGCTTCCCAAAGTGTGTGTTAATGACAGAAAGGTCATTTTTGTCCAGAGTATTCAGTTCTCGTGAGCATAAAAATGAGCTATCTTGTGTTCTTTTGATGTGGAAGTAAATTTAATTGATAGAGGATTCAGTGAAATATTTTTACTTCAAATAACTTTTTAAAACTCTTCACCCGTTTTAATGATCTTTTCACTACACAGTAAAACCTATTTTTATTTACAGTATCTGAGAATGAGAAGCCATAGTGGGCAGAGGTAGGCAGCATCTTTTTTTGCCTTTCCTTTCAGGGATTTGGACACGGAGGAGAGTTCCTTCGGACTCCCTCCACGTTGTGCTCAAATCAAGAGTTCAGATTTCTGGAATGCCTTTCGTTCTCCAGGGAATTGGGAGATACCTCGGAAACAGAGTGCTTTTCCGAATGTCCACCCCGCCCGGCCACACCCTAACCCTGTTGTGATGAGCAAATCATCCAAGAGCACCGGGCAATCCGACCTTTTAGGGTTGCTCCCCATTTTCATGTCTTAGGGACAACTTCTTTATTTTCACTTTTCTAGTCCGTGTAACGGTGAAGAAACTCTTCACACTGTGGTCACCAAAATGTCAGCTAGATATGTCATTTGGAATTCCCGGCTCTCAAATTCGAAATGACCACCCCCTCCGCCCCCAGCTTTGTATTCTCTTCCTTCCACGGTGTCATGTAGCAGGGGAGAAAAAACAAAAAAACAAAAAACAACCTTTGGACTCTTAATTACTCCACACATTGATTATCTATGTATATGGACAGCAGATAATCGGATCCATGTATTGTTATCCTGGTACCTTATATCCTGCTTAAAATGGTAGGAAGAATTAACCAATACTCATTGTTTTTTCTACATGCGCATGTTAGGATTCCCAGATTATCCTGAGGAAAAGGTGACGTGAAGAAACTTCACAGCTTTGCTAAAATCAACGCTTGTTTTTAATGTAAGACCTGGGTTCAGACCTCAGCACTGGATTTTTTGTTTTTTTTTAAACCAGTGATTCGTTTTCTAACGTTGGAGCTGTAGCTTTCAATCTGTAAAATTGGTTTCGCATCCTTGCCCTGCCCGCCACGTAGGGTTACTGTGGGGATCAAATGCGATCATTTACGCGAAATTGTCAACTGTAGAAGTACTAAGCCTGAGCCTTTGAGAGCTTGGCTTGGCAGGCCCTGCATTTAAGCTAGACCTTGACCTACGGAGTGGTGGAAGCTCGCTCTGTACCTTGAGATCTTGTGCACACACACAAGTCCCAACTTCTAACCTTGCACCAGGCATGGCTGGCTGCCCCGTTGCGTCGTGAGTTCCTTGTCCTAGGTCCAGCTGGCCTCTCACACCCCTCCCCTGCATGGGGGGAGGAGTGGGGCAACAATGTTGGCATGGGGATAGCCTCAAACAATTGCCTTTGCAGGCAATTTCCCTTTCCGGGGTGGTTAGCAGGGTGTGTATAAAGTCGGTAGTCTACAGAATTACTGCTGTTCATATCTAAAACTTCCTTTTTTTTTTTTTCATTTATAATAGTTTATTTTCAAATTGGTTTACATAAAACAGCCAGTGTTCATCCCAACATGTGCCCTTTTTTAATGCCCATCACCCCCTCTCCCCCCCATCGCCCTCACCCTCAGTTAATTCTTAGTCTTTGAGAGTTTCTTACGTTTTATCTCCCTCCCTCTCTGTTTTTTTTTTTTTCTTTCCCCTCTTCCCCTCCCCCTGGTTTTTGCTTAGTCTCACAAAGTCCACCTATTCATGGAAACATATGGTATCTGTCTTTTTCTGATTGACTTATTTCACTTAACATAATACCGTCCAGTTCCATCCATGTTGCTACACATGGCCAGATTTCATTTTTTCTCATTGCCATGTAGTAGTCCATTGTATATATGTACCACATCTTCTTTATCCACTCATCAGTTGATGGGCACTTGGTTTCTTTCCATGATTTGGCTATTGTCGAAAGTGCTGCTATGAACATTGGGGTACATGTGCTCCTATGCATCAGCATTCCTGTGTCTCTTGGGTAGATTCCTAGCAGTGCTATTGCTAGATCATAGGGTAGCTCTATTTTCATTTTTTTGAGGAACCTCCACACCGTTTTCCAGAGCGGCTGCACCAGTTTGCATTCCCACCAACAGTGTAGGAGGGTGCCTACTTCTCCACATCCTCGCCAGCATCTATAGTTTCCTGATTTGTTTATTTTAGCCACTCTGACTGGTGTGAGGTGGTATCGCAGTATGGTTTTGATTTGTATTTCCCTGATGATGAGTGACATTGAACATCGTTTCAAGTGTCTATTGGCCATCTGAATGTCCTCTTTGGAGAAGTGTCTATTCATATCTTCCGCCCATTTCTTTACTGGGTTGTTTGTTTTTCGGGTGTGGAGTTTGGTAAGTTCTTTATAGATTTTAGATATTAGTCCTTTATCCGATATGTCATTTGCGATGATCTTTTCCCATTCCGTTGGTTGCCTATTCGTTTTGTTGGTTGTTTCTTTTGCTGTGCAGAAGCTTTTTATCTTGATGAAGTCCCAATAGTTCATCTTTGCTTTTAATTCCCTTGCCTTTGGAGACGTGTCAAGTAAGAAATTGGTGCGTCTTAGGTCAAAGAGGCTTTTTCCTGCTTTTTCCTCTAGGATTCTGACGGTTTCCTGTCTCACATTCAGATCTTTTATCCATTTAGAATTTATTTTTGTGAGTGGTGTAAGAAAGTGGTCTAGTTTCATTCTTTTGCATGTTGCTGTCCAATTCTCCCAGCACCATTTGCTAAAGAGGCTGTCTTTTTTCCATTGGATACATTTTCCCGCTTTGTCAAAGATTAGTTGGCCATATACTTGCGGGTCCATTTCTGAGTTTTCTATTCTATTCCATTGGTCTATGTGTCTGTTTTTGTGCCAATACCATACAGTCTTGATGACTGCCGCTTTGTAGTAGAGGTTAAAGTCTGGGATTGTGATGCCTCCCGCCTTGGTTTTATTCTTCAGTATTATTTTGGCTATTTGAGGTCTTTTGTGGTTCCATACAAATTTTAGGATTGTTTGCTCTAGCTTTGAGAAGAATGCTGGTGCAATTTTGATTGGGATTGCATTGAATGTGTAGATTGCTTTGGGTAGTATTGCCATTTTAACGATATTTATTCTTCCAATCCATGAGCATGGGATGTTTTTCCATTTCCTTGTGTCTTCCTCAATTTACTTCATAAGTTTTTTATAGTTTTCAGTGTAGAGGTCTTTCACATCTTTGGTTAGGTTTATTCCTAAGTATTTTATGGTTTTTGGTGCAATTGTGAAAGGGATTAGCTTCTTTATTTCTCTTTCTGCTGCTTCATTGTTGGTGTATAGAAATGCCACCGATTTCTGTACATTGATTTTGTATCCTGCAACTTTGCTGAAATCATGGATCAGTTCTAGTAGGCTTTTGGTAGATTCCGTCGGGTTTTCCATGTAAAGTATCATGTCATCTGCAAAAAGTGAGAGTTTGACTTCCTCCTTGCCTATCTTGATGCTTTTTATTTTGTTTTGTTGTCTGATTGCTGATGCTAAGACTTCCAACACTATGTTGAATAGCAGTGGCAAGAGTGGACACCCCTGTCGTGTTCCTGATCTCAGGGGGAAGGCTTTCAGTTTTTCCCCATTGAGGATGATATTAGCTGTGGGCTTTTCATATATGGCTTTTATGATGTTTAAGTATGTTCCTTCTATCCCGACTTTCTCGAGAGTTTTTATTAAGAACGGGTGCTGTATTTTGTCAAATGCTTTTTCTGCATCTATTGACAGGATCATATGGTTCTTATCTTTTCTTTTGTTGATGTGATGTGTCACGTTGATTGATTTGCGAATATTGAACCAGCCTTGCAACCCAGGGATGAATCCTACTTGATCATGGTGGATAATTCTCTTTATATGTTGTTGGATTCGATATGCTAGTATCTTATTGAAACTTTTTGCATCCATATTGATCAGGGATATTGGCCTGTAATTCTCCTTCTTTGCTGGATCTCTATCTGGTTTGGGAATCAAAGTGATGCTGGCTTCATAGAATGAGTCCGGGAGTTTTCCTTCCGTTTCAATTTTTTGGAACAGCTTGAGGAGGATAGGATTTAACTCTGTTTTAAATGTCTGGTAAAATTCGGCAGGAAAGCCATCTGGTCCAGGGCTTTTATTTGCTGGGAGATTTTTGATACCTGATTCTATTTCTTCACTAGTTATGGGTCTGTTCAATTTTTCTATTTCTTCCCGTTTGAGTTTTGGTAGCGTGTGGCTATTTAGGAAGCTGTCCATTTCTTCCAGATTGCCAAGTTTGGTGGCATATAATTTTTCATAGTAATCTCTGGTGATTGCTTGTATCTCTGAGGGATTGGTTGTAATTTCTCCCTTTTCATTCACGATTTTATCTATTTGAGTTCTCTCTCTTTTCTTTTTGAGAAGCCTGGCTAGAGGTTTGTCTATTTTGTTTATTTTTTCAAAGAACCAGCTTTTGGTTTCATTGATCTGTTCCACTACCTTTTCTGTCTCCATATGGTTAATTTGTGCTCTGATCTTAGTTATTTCTCTCTTTCTGCTGGGCTTGGGTTGTTTTATTTGTTCTGCTTCTAGTTCCTTTAGGCGTGCTGTTAGAATTTGTGTTATTGATTTTTCTTGTTTCTTGAGATGGGCCTGGATTGCAATATATTTCCCTCTCAGGACTGCCTTTCCTGCGTCCCAGAGCGTTTGGATTGTTGTATTTTCATTTTCATTTGTTTCCATGTATTTTTTAATTTCTTCTCTGATGGCTTGGTTGACCCAGTCATCTTTTAGTAGGTTATTTCTTAGCCGCCATGTTCTTGGATATTTTCCAGGCTTTCTCCTGTGGTTGATTTCAAGTTTCAAAGCATTGTGGTCTGACTGTGTACACGGTATGATCTCAATTCTTTTATATTTATTCAGAGCTTCCCTGTGCCCCAGAATGTGGTCTATCTTGGAAAATGTACCGTGTGCAGTTGAGAAGAATGTAAATTCCTTTGCTTCTGGATGAAGAACCTAAAGATGTCTGTGAGGCCCATCTGTTCTAATTGTCGTTCAGGGCTCTTGTTTCTGTGGAGATTTTCTTATTTGTGGATCTATCCAATGCTGAGAGTGGAGTGTTGAGATCCCCTACTATTAGGACATTTTTATCGATGAGGTTGCTAATGTTTGTAATTAGTTGTTTTACAAATTTGGGTGCCCCCAAATTCGGTGCGTAGATATTTACAATTGTTAGCTCTTCCTGCTGGATGGTCCATGAGACTATTATATAATGTCCTTCTTCATCTCTTATTACATCGTTCATTTTAAAGTCTAATTTGTCTGATATAAGTGTGGCTACTCCGGCTTTCTTCTGCCTTCCAGTAGCATGGTAGATAGTTTTCCATCCCCTCACTTTCAATCTGAAGGTGTCTTCAGGTTTAAGATGAGTTTCTTGAAGACAGCAAATAGATGGGTCTTGTTTTTTAATCCATTCTGTTATCCTGTGTCTTTTGATTGGCACATTTAGTCCATTTACATTCAGTGTTAATATTGAAAAATATGGGCTTACAGTCACTGTATTATCTGTAGGTTTCATGATTGTAAGGCTGTCCCTGGCAATTTGTATTCTTTGTAGGTTTGCCTTCATAGAATGCCCCTCAGGATCTCTTGCAGTGCCGGCTTATTTGTGATAAATTCTTTCAGTTTTTGTTTGTTGGGAAAAACCTTGATCTCTCCTTCTATTCTGAACGACAGGCTAGCGGGATACAGAATTCTTGGTTGCATGTCCTTCTTGCTCATCACATTGAAGATATCCTGCCATTCCTTTCTGGTTTGCCAAGTTTCTGTAGATAAGTCTGCTACTACCCTTATATTTCTCCCTTTGTATGTTAGGGTTCTTTTGTCCCTAGCTGCTTTCAGGATTCTCTCCCTATCTTTGTATTTTGCCAGCTTCACTATGATGTGCCGTGCAGAAGGTCTATTCAAGTTACGTCTGAGGGGAGTTCTCTGTGCCTCTTGGATTTCCATGCCCGTTTCCTTCCTCATGTTGGTGAAGTTCTCAGCAATGATTTGTTCAAGAACCCCTTCGACTCCTTTCTCTCTCTCTTCTTCCTCTGGGACTCCTATGATACGGATATTGTTTCTTTTGAGTTCATCGCTCAGCTCTCGAATTCTCCTTTCCTGTTCCTGGATCAGCTTCTCTCTCTTTTTATCTGCTTCCTCTTTTTCAATGATTTTGTCTTCTAAGGCACTAACTCTTTCCTCTACCTCTTCAATCCGTGCTGTGGCTGCTTCCAGTTTCCCCTGTATTTCTTCCAATGTCTTCTTTAATTCTTCCTGACCGTTTTTAAGGTCCTTGAACTCTGCCGCGCGGGACCCCTTGCATTCATCTAAGTTTTTTTCAAGGCCAGCGATTAGTTTTATGATTATCATTCTATATTCATGTTCTGTTATGTTGCTTATATCTGTTTTCATTAATTCTTGAGCTGTCACTGCTTCTTGTGGATTCTTTTGAGGAGAATTCTTCCGTCTCGTCATTTTGGCTGGATGTGTTTTGGGTTGTTTCTTGAAGTTGCCCTGGAAAGGAAAACAGACTGACAGACAAACAGAAAACAGAAATACTCAAACGTACTAACAAATGATACAGACAAGCGGTTCACAACAGAAAAAAGAATAACAAATGACACTCTGAGGACAATGTCCTGCAATACCAGCTACACGGTAAGGACAGGGTGTGTACTGTGCTGGTGGCAGAGCGTCTACAGAGAGAATAATGACAGTTCCGGGGGAAAGAAGGAAACGGTCTTTTCCCGGGTAGAGTGACTAAAGAGCTTAATCCAGACAGAGAAATCAGAATAAGGACGGTTACAAGGAAAAAGGAATGAAGACAGTAATTGCTCGGGTGAGATTATGTGGCCTGGTTATTCCAGAGAGAGAAATAGGGAAGTACAGAAGGAGATGAAAAACATGCCTTTAGAGAGTGGAATAAGATTTTGTTTAAGTCAGCCAGGCCCCTGGATAGTCAGCTCAGGAGTGGGGATCAGAAAGAAGAATAACGGGGAGTGTATATTTTAAAAAGAAATGACCTGGAGTTACTCCAGGCAGCGGTCTGGACTTGGCCTCTGTAGCTCCCGCGGAGAAGTGTCACTCCTGCGCAGGTGGGCGGTTTAGTGTAGGCGGGAGTTCTCCACTGAGGCAGGGGTGGCTCAGGGAGTGACTTCCTGGGGCCGGGTCTTGTGGGCCCGTAAGACAACAATGGCGTCCCTTCCATCCTTTGTTCCCAGTCCCAGGGCTTCCACTCGCCCCCTTGTTTGTGTCCTTACTCCGCTATGGGCACCGGCGCAGTGTGGTCCACTGGAAGGTGGGCGCCTGCCTGCTTGCCACCCCCCAACCTTCTGCAAATGTGTCAGGGTTAGAGGTGCTCCGCAGGCGACTGGGGGCCCCCCTTGCAGCCGGTCGCCTGGCCGGGGCGACTTGTGCACACTCCGCACTCAGGCGACCGCGGTAGCGGCAGTCCCAGCGATTGATCGCACCCCACAGGGCCCTCCGCGTCGACTAGCGCCTGATCCCGGTTCAGGCGGGCAGCGGCAATGGTCCCCGGTAGCCGGCTCTCCACGGGATGGTGGCGCGACTGGTGCACAATCCCTGTTGAGGTGGTCCCAGCGATGCAGCGGTCCCAGCGGTTTTTCGCCTTTCCCGGGGCGCCCCAGCGGCGACTAGCGCGCACTCCCCGTTCCGCCAGCAGCAGCGTGGCGGTCCAGCTGTTTTTTGCTCCCCACCGAGTGCCGCGGCGACTAGCGCGCACTCCCCGCTCCCGGCAGCAGCCTGGGATCCCACGGTTGTTCGCTCAGGGGGCGGGAGGCGGCAGCGGTGCCTGGCGCGCACTCCCTGCTCCAGCGATAGCAGCGGCAGAGGTCCCGCTATTGCGGTCCCTCCTCACGCTGCTGGCGGCTAAGCAACTCTGGGCCGGGCGGGCTGACTGTGCCTCCGTCCGCGGTCCAGCACAAGGAGAGTTCTGCTGGGTTCTGCTGTTAGACACAGAGCTTCTCCTCCTAAGCCCTGTCTTTAGGGGCTGGATGGTGGTGGACTCCCCCTCTCTGTCACTCTCCTTCGGATGTTGGGGACTTTCCCCGCTGTCCCCGGCTCACCCTCCCCCCAGCTCAGTTTCCCGAGTTCGTTTTGTCCGTTCTCGATTAGACTCACGGTCTTAGGGCGTTGTCTATGTTTCTTGCGTTCCTTGTAAGCTGCTACACCTTTTCTGCCAGGTTCTTGGAGTTGAGAGTCTCTCTATTTCGGTCCCTCTCAATTCAAAAAAACAAGGGAAACTTTGGTCCTCCCTACTCCTCCGCCATCTTGGTCGCTCCCAAAAAAATCTAAAATTTCCTTTTTAAATTTTCTTTCATCCACCCTGTGGATAAAATCCCCCATTTAAGTGCCGAGAATATAAAAATGCTTATATGGCATAAAAAGACCTGCACAAAAGCTTTGGCAGTAATTGTCGATAATTGTTAAAATGACAAATGAGTGAAACAGGGACTGAAACAGAGCCTTGTGAACAGCAACATATACTCCTTTTTACAAGTGAGGAATTCATTTTTATTTTAACCAAAACAAACAAGAAAAAGGGTGTGATATTCTTCATTAGGTTCGGGCTTTGGTAGGCGATGACTTGAGCAGGGTGAATCTGTTGTGCTTCCCGGGGCTGTTTCATGCGTTGTTCCATCAGTCACCTTTGTGGGGGGAGAATGGGTGGGGGGGGAAGGTACCTTCCAGGATAGGCCAGATGATGTATCAACTGGAAGACCATGGCCAGAAATGAAATGAGAAAACTGACGACATTCATCAAGATCTGGAGACACACCATGAATTACGTTTTTTAGTCAGTGTTCTCATGGTGCTGGGTAGGTTTTGAAAATCAAACTGCATAAAAATATGGAAGATGGTCTGTGAAAGTAGGTGGCAGTGACACAGATTCAGCTTCTAAAAATGTTAGAATCTATTAGGGGCGCCTGGGTGGCTCAGTTGGTTGAGCGGCCGACTTCGGCTCAGATCATGATCTCGCGGTCCGTGACTTCGAGCCCCGCGTCGAGCTCTGTGCTGACAGCTCAGAGCCTGGAGCCTGCTTCACATTCTGTGTCTCCCTCTGTCTCTGCCCCTCCCCCACTCATGCTCTGTCCCTCTCTGTCTCAAAAATGAATAAACGTTAAAAAAATTAAAAAAAGAATCTATTAAACCAATAATTTGTTACAATCAGAAAACAGAGGACTTAAGGTTGTAGGAATGGGGTTTACAGGTTTCTCATCCCTTTCCCAAAATGGAATCTGTCCTAGGATTCAGAATCCTGATGCCCCTTCATGATTAAAACACCGGCAGTGAGGTCTCGAACGGAACCCAGTGATCAGATGCATTAATATATCTGCTTCAAAATTAATGAACATTTACACCAAGAGGCTTAATAAAGACTGTAAGTACCTATCAGCTGGGGTTAGGATTTACTACCAAATTCAGGTCACGTCATATTTTGCTAACAAAGTTATGTGAAACTTCTGACTTTTAGAGCCTTTTGAATTCTGGAACTGCACATCAGGGACTGTTGGCTGCACTGTTGTTTGGGTATCAGCTCCTGACAGAACTGTTTTTAGATCTGTGTCAGGCGACCGTGTGGCAAATTCTCGTGAGACCATAGAGTTAGGAGCACCAGATCCCGAGTTGCACCACCTGGGTTCAAATTCCAGCCTTACCAAGGGACTCCGGGTGAGCTCTTTAACCTCCCAGGGTAGTAGTTTTTCATCTTTGGAGCTGTAAGAATTTTCTTATAAAGATTAAATAGGATGTGTATACAAGGTACAATACATGCATTGTATTAGACACTCAACAAACCCGCTTCTTCTCTGCATAATGGAGATAATAATAGTGCCCATCACAAAGGTGTTGTAGGAGACCCAAATAAGTAAATAGATATAATATGCTTAGAATAGTGTCTGCCTATAGTAAGTATTCATTACCTAGTAGCCAATATCATTACCATTATCACTATTACTAAAAATCTGTAACTTTCCTATCAGTAGAGACGTTTTCAGGGAAGGAAGAGAAAAGAGACATCTGTTGAATGAATGAGTGGTACCTGGTAAAATTATTATAATAATTCATAATTAGAATTTTCCAGATCATAATTCCATCCCATTCTGTCACAGTCCTTCCCCCCCCCTTCTCTTCCCGCCCTCTTCCCCAGCACCTTATCTTTCCTCATTTGCACAGCACTTGGTAAACTCGGCACTTGTCTTCCTCACCACAACCACGCAGGTGTGCTAGGCCGTCTGGGAAGCTGTCCCAGATGCTGACAAACCCTTGGCCGTAGGATAGAAAGGAAAAAGAGAATTTTGGCTGACATCTCCGGGTCTGACTCCTTCCTCATCTGGAGAGTTCAGTGGTATCTTTAAAGTTTTAGGATGAACGAGGAGCCCGCCACTCTTTTCCCGCATCTCTAGCAGAAACGGATCTTGGATTCTAATTTCTTTAGTTTGTTATATATTAATGTCTAGTGATTGCTCAGTGATGGGTAGGGTCTGGTAAAGCCTAAGTCTGCAGAGACATCTTAAAGGCAGGCCATGTATGGAGGGGGTGGGTACTGGCTAGGCAGAGAGCAGTGGAAGAGCGTGTGTGCTTGTGTGTCATGGTTTGGACTAATGTCTTGGCATGGCTGTCCCATTTCCTGGCGTGTAAGAACTGGATCTTAAGGCTGCACGTATTTGGCAAGCCCTATTAGGTTACCCTCCCAAGGGGGTGCTTGGGTAACGAAGGTAATAGATAACATTGGGTAGGTACTGGTGGGCCCAGGGACATGAGAAGATATGGAAAGAATCCCTTTAAAGCGCTTTATTGCGTTAGAGCTTAGTGTCTGTAAACAATTACAGCATTCAGGGAGTGCAGGAGTCAAATGAGAAACACAACTTTGTCAGAGTCTACCACTCGGATAAAGTGGCATGGGCTCCGGAAATCTATAATTAAATATATTTTTGAAAATGAAAAATATAGCGTAACATCTGGTTTATTTCACTACAGAAGTGCCTGGGTATTGCTTGTGTAAGCGTGATTGACTTTGGCTGATAGTTGGATTTCCTTATGTAAAATAACTACTTTAATTAAATTTTTTCTTTGATTCTGTTTGGTGTCGTAAACAAATTATTCACGCGCGCACATGTCCTATTAGAAGATGCCTGTCTTTAATGTGGAATTTAAGAAACAAAACATATGAGTGTAGGGGAAGGGAAGGAAAAAGACTGATAGAGAGGGAGGCAAACCAGTAGAGACTCTGAAATACAGAAAACAAATCGAGGGTTAATGGGGGTGGGGGAGATGGACATTAAGGAGGGCACTTGTCGGGGTGAGCACTGGGTGTTCTCTTAAGTGTTGAATCACTAAATTCTACTTCTGAAGCCATGATTACACTGTATGTTAACTAACTTGGATTTAAATAAAATTTAAAAAAGTGAAAAAGAAAATGGCCGCCTTTAGAAAAACTAATGTTTGTTCGTTTTCTTTCTGTTGCAGCGGATATTCAACTCCTTTGTTTACACTGAGAAAATCTCAAATGGAGAAAGCGAAGTACAGCAGGTAAGAGTTGTTTAGAACTGAGCATTCTTTGTTTTGCTTCTAGATACGGCTTCAGTACTCTCTGAAGGCCATTTCCATGTGAGCTTCCTCCTGTTCTCCGTGTGATTTCATACACGTCTTAAAGCACAATGGTGCCGACCTTACACTTGCAGTTCTTACAGGTAGTTGAAAAAATGGTTCTATGGATGGTGTTTTGCTATTTGGGTTATGCTTTGGAAATTTTATTTAATTCGTTTTCATTATTTTGGAGCGCTTGGGTGGCTCAGTCCGTTAAGGTCATGATCTCACGGCTCAAGAGTTTGAGCCCCGTGTTGGGCTCTGTGCTGACAGCTCAGAATCTGGATCCTGCTTCAGTTTCTGTGTTTCCCTCTCTCTCTCTGCCCTTCCCCCATGCTGACTCGCTCGCTCTCCTTTCTCTCTTTCAAAAATAAACATTAAAAATTAAAAAAAAAAATGTCATGGGGCACCTGGGTGGCTCCATTGGTTGGATATCCGACTTTGGCTCGGGTCATGATCTTGTGATTTGTGAGTTTGGGCCCTGCGTCAGGCTCTGTGCTGACAGCTCAGAGTCTGGAGCCTGCTTCGAATTCTCACTCTCTTTCTCTGCCCCTCCCCTGCTTGTGCTCTGTCTCTCTCAAAAATAAACATGAAAAATTTTTTTTATTCATTTTCATTGTTTTGAAAATTCCTGCACTACTCAGATTTAGAAATCCTAGAAATTATTTCATCTGCTATAGAAAGAAGTGCCCGGGCCCTGCAATCACACTGATAACTCAGATCAAATTCTGGTCTTCTTACTGATTCCATGACCCCCAGTAAGTAATTTGCCTTTTTGATCTACAGTTTCTCGGTCTTACATAAGGGGAATACAGTATCTCCTTTATGAGCTAGTGAAGATTAAGTGAAGTCATGTCAAGTTAGGGGAGAATAAATGAAATCTTGTCTGTGGAAGATTCTGACATAGATGCAGCTCGATTGATATTGGCCTCTTTGCTTCTTTTATTTTTCTTTCCTCCTCTTGTATTTCTTCTTTGCTTCTTTCCTTCCATCGCCTTTCAATGCCGTGTGGGGTCAAAAAAGTTCTGAGCCCAGATATTTACTTTCTTTAGAGCTGCCTTCAAACGGACTGCTTCGTAAACTGAAACATAGCATTGGTGAACTTGGTCATAAATAATTGATCTGTGCTTGAGAAGAAGGGTGGTAAAGAGGGATTCTGGGTTTTAATTTCAACTAATCCACCAACTTCATTACACTATGTGACCGTCAACTGGTAACCTGAAGCGAGGTTGGAAACTTAAGAACAGGACCAAGCTAAAAACCAAAGTGTAGCAGAATGCTTCCACAGACTAAAGAGATAACTATAGTAAAACATAATAATTCAAGCTCTCTGAGATGCCGCCTTTATTTTCTTCATGGAAAACAGCTTGACTTGATCTGAACTTTAGAAGTGCCAGGCAAAAAGCTTTGTGTCACTAGAGTGAACTTATTTATGGGATAGTTATTTATTTATAAGAAATTACTGGGGTTTAATCTGGAAGTTCAGCATTTCCTGCATATAGACATTAAAATGTTTTATTGGTTTCTGCAGGTTAAATTTAGAGGATATAAGCACTTCTGTATATACTTTTTCTTAGCGTTAGGTATTTTTAAAAACTAATGACCCTGCATTACAGCAAACATGATGTGGTTTGCTGTATCAAGTCTTATCTTTATCATTGCGGTCTTATTTTTATCCCAGCAAGCTGAAAAGTGCTTTTTAGGGTCATGACATTGAAAAGGGTTTTTATGGGGGAAATATTTCTGCACCAAGCATGCCTGAGGAAACTTTTTGGGAGACCAAAGGCCACTTGATAACATTTGAAAGAAACCGACGCAGGCATCTCGGTTTTGCTGCTTTCCTTGAAGTAACAGGTACACGTCCTTCCGTGAGACTGGTTTTGTTTTCCTGGACTGATGTCATTGCTTTATTTGTCCAGCTGTAGAACAAATTTGGAAGCCCTTAATTTTTTAAAATTATAGCAACTGATTGGGCACTACTGGGAACACTGACACTTATCATATTGATTTTTTTTTTCCTAAATGACCTTGATGGAGAGCTGTCCTTATTACAGATGAGCAAACTGAAGCTCCAAGAGATAAGTTACTTGTAGTCACGAGACTGTCAAGTCAGAGAGCTAGTTTTCAAAATAAGTGACACAAAGCTATATATTCTGTATTTTATTTTCAGAGTGTATTTTTAAAATATGTATTTTCAGGGGCACCTGGGCAGTTGGTTAAGCATCTGACTCTTGATTCAGTTAGGTCATGACCTCCCCATTTGTGGGTTCGAGCCCCACATCGAGATCTGTGCTGACAGTGTGGAGCCTGCTTGGGATGCTTTCTCACTCTCTCCCTCTCTCTCTCTGGCATTCGCCTGCTCTCTCTCCCTCTCTCTCCCTCTCAGAATAACTAAATAAAAGTTTTTAAAATAAATTAATAAATTGAAAATTTGTATTTTCAGTTCAAAACTGGGGAGTCTCTGCTACACTTTTCTTTGTATCCGAGTAATTCAGATGAAGAATTAACACCCGGTTCTTTGTCTTCTCTGATTGTCAGAAAGTTCTCTTTTATGTTGACCCACAGTGTACTTTGAACTTTTCTCCAGTCTCTCCAGTCTGCCCTCTGGAAGAACTCTGAACAAATAGATCTTCCGCCTCCTTTGCACCCAGTATTTGGAGATAATTATCGTGTCATTATTATTATAAGAAAATCGTAAGTGTTTTTAAGATTTGTTTGATAAGCCAAAAACAGGCTGGTTAATTCAAAGTGCATTATTGCCCTCTGTACTCCATTTTAGCTCACAGTCTTGAGCGAACCACTCCTTAATGCATGTTTTGGTATCCTTTATAGGCTCTTGCATCCTGACTTGAGGTTGCTATCCATCATTCCTCCGCTGGGGTAGTGAAAACTAGAGCCTCACGGGTTCTTACCATCCTACCTTTCAGCTCTCATTGAGAGTTGGCTCTGACTCGTACGTACTATACAAGTTGGCAGTAAATCTAATGTGTTGTTAATATCTTCTGGTTAGGGGAGCAAAGTAATTAAAACTAATAAAAAACATTTTGTGATTCTTGACTCTTACCACAAAACTCTCTACGGTATAGGCTTTGCTTTGAGTTTTCTAATTATTTCTTTTAAATTAACCTTCAGAGTGTAGCTCTAAATGCCCAACAATGTGTTTTAAATCTTTAATTCGTTCAGTATCTGTAGTGTCGCTGCCAAAAATCTATGGCAACAGCCTCAGGAAAATAAAACCGCCATGCACACGTTCTTCTCAGGAGCATTCCCCGTAGCCTCCATTTTTAAAAACTTTGAGAAATGAAGTTGTATGAGCACATAAAGGCATTCTATGAAATTGAACCCGAATCAAGAAATTTTTGATCAAGTGCCCCAAAGAGAGCAAAACTGGTCCATCATACGTAGAGTAGTGAAGAAGAAACAAAAAGAGAAAAAGCCTCTTGGAGCGTTCCTTTGGATCACTACAGAAATCACAGGCACCCTGGACAGGTTTCAAGAGTTTGGTCTAACTTTTTCTCCGATGCTCTAATAATTATTTATGTTAATCATTTATTCAATGGAATAAATTTTCGTAATTTTCATAATGCCGTATTTCACAAACTATCAATGTCACTGGCCGATTTTAGAAGACCTCAGAATTCCGTGGGGATGGGCAAGATCGTGGTAAGAGCAACACTTCTGCGTGAGATGGACTTGACCCGGGGCCAAGGGCTCGCCTCTGGCAGTGCTCCTTTCTTACACCATTTCCGTCTGTTAGCTCTTCAGGATCTTCTTCTTCAGCATAGAAACCTGCTATTCTCTCTGAAACACAAACACCCTTGACCCCACTTCCCTCTCCATGTACTGCCCCGTTTTTTCTTTCCCTCCGAAGCACAGAGCATCACAAGAGGTGTCTGTATACTCCCTAAATCCAGTTCTCCCATTCTCGCCGAAACCTTCTCCGGCCCTACCAGTCCCACAAAGCTGCTCTCTTCAAGGCCCGCTTTGCTAATTCCAGGGTCCTCGTTGCATTTGATGAACTTTAGTACTAAGAAGTCATCCTTTCCTTTGTGCCAATAACTTGCCTGCAGAATCCCACTCTTGTTGATGTTGCTTGGCATGTTCCTGCCTTAGGGCTTTGATGTTCAGAGTCTACCCTCAAGGGCCTTGGCCTATTTCAAGTATTTCTTCCTCAGACGTCACTTGCTGAAAGAGATGACCACCATATTTAAAAATGCAGCCCACTCTGCCTGCCAAACTCCTGATTTTCCTTTACCTGGCTTCTCCTCTCCCACCCCCCCCCCATTATGTATCGCTGTGGTTTTAGGGTATTGGCTTTATGAAACTAGTTTGGAAACATTCCCTCCTCCTTTACTTTTGAAAAGAGTATAGCACTGGTAGTATTCGTTCCTTTGATGTTTGGTAGAACACACCCAGAGTACTTCTGGACTTGGAGGACTCTTTGTGGGCAGGATTTTGATCGTCAGTTTCTTTAACAGCTATAGGTCTTTGGGTTTTGTGGCTGGGATTTAGGGAGGAGGTTTTGTTTTGTTTTTTCTTTCTTTCCTTTTCAGATTTTCTGTCTCCTCTTGGATCAGTTTTAGCAACCGGATTTTTTTCCCCAAGAAACTTGTCTTTTTCATCTAAGTTGTTAAATTTGTTGGCATAAAAGTTATCTATAATATCGTGTTGTCCTTTTAATATCTGTAGGCTAAAAGAACATGAAAAAAAATCAATTAAACAAAATGCTGGTTCTTTGAAAAAAATCTCCACTAAATGGACCAACAGAGACTGAGAGAGAGAACGAATGGCCAAGCAAATTGGTGATGACCAAGTTTTTCAAACTCGAACTTGGCCTCATTAATCATCTTCATTTTCTGTTTCACAGATTTGAGCTCTTTATTATTTCCTTCCTTGTGTTGTAGGTTAATTTTTGTCTTTTTCTTCTTAAATTGGAATTTCAGGTCGTTGGTTTTTTTTATACCTTTCTTTTTTTCAAATAGAGCCGTTTCACACTATAGACTTGCCTTTGAGCACCGCATTTGTTACATCCCATGAAGTTTGATATCATGGTTTCATTAGCATTCAGTTTTTAAATATTTTCTAATTTCTTCTTGGACCTATGGATTACTTTACAGTGTGTTGTCCAATTTCCAAAACATTTGGGGTTTTCTTAGCTATCGTAACTGTTACTAATTTCTAATTTGATTTCACTGTGGCCAGAGAACATATTCTGTATGATTTTCATCCTTAATTTATTGAAACTTGGGTTTTTATGGCTCAGCATCTGATTTATTTTGGAAAATATGCTAAACTGGAAAAGAATGTGTATTTTGCAGTTGCTGTTATATTCTTTATATACTCATTAGGTTAAACAGGTTTATAATTCAGATAATTTATTTTGGGGCTGATTTCTATTTTCTTTAATCCTATCATTGCCAAGAGGATTGTTAGTATCTCTATTGGTAGAGTTGTCTGTTTTCTTCTTTAATTCTGCCCATTGTTGCCTTCTATAGTTTGAGGCTTCATTATTGGGTATATGCATTTAAAATTGTTTGGTCTTCCTGATGAGTTGTGGTTTTGACATTATGAAACATCGTTCTTTATCTCTGGTTACAATGCTCCTTCCTTGTCGTCTCTTTAACTTGATACTAACATAGCCACTCCAGCCTTTCTATGCTTACTGTTTGCACCGTGTCTTTTTACAAGCATCTACTTTCAGTGCCTCTGTTGCTAACAGTGTGTCTTTTGTAAACAGAATATACTTGAAGCTTTTTAAAAAAAAAATGTTTATTTTGAGGTGGGGAGAGGTAGAGAGAGAGGGAGTATCCAAAACAGGCTCCATGCTATCTACATAGAACCCGATGGAGGGCTCCATTTCATAAACCACGAGATCTTGACCTAAGCCAAAACCAAGAGTTGGAAATTAAACCAACTGAGCCATCCAGGCTCCCAGAAAATTTATTTCTTATCTGTCAACTTGTCTTTTAATTGGGAGTGTTTAGTCAATTAACATTTGGTTTGATTGTTGAATTTAGATCAACTGTTTGATTTCTTTTTCATTTTCCACTCTTTAAAATTTTTTTTCAATTTCATATTAATCTATTTTAGGATTTTTTAAGCTATATTTCTCTAGGTATTTTTAAGTTTATGCTCCATAAATTCCAGTATACATACTTTTATTACATCCTATTTGGAGTTAATATTCTACCACTTCGTGCAACATCCAGAAATCTCACAATCTTATAGGTCCATTTCCCCACTACTATCCTTCATGCTAGAGTTCTGTATATTGCAAACTTCACAAGAAAATGTTGTATCTTTTGGGTTAAACCATCTGATGAGTTTAATAATTAAGAGAAAAATAAATCTTGTATACTTATCATTTCCAGTAAGCTTCATTCCTTTCTAAAGATAATCAACTAAGTCTGAGAACTTTTTTTTTAGTGTTACTTTGTACTGAAGATTTTCTGGTGACATTGTCTTTGTTTCTCATTATTGTTCTCAGAAACAGTTTGCCTTACTCTTAAAAGGTGTTTTTGCTTGAGACTCCATTCTAGACGGACAGGGCTTTGGGGTGTTTTGGTTTTTTTTTTTTTCTTTTAATATACTAATGATGTTCCACTGTATACTGGACTGCACTTGTGATGAGAAGTCAGTTAAAGTTGTTTTTGTATGTAATATCACTGCCCCACTCACATCCCCTGGCTGCTTTGATGATTTTTCCCTGTGTCTTTGGTTTTCAGCAATTTGACTATGACTGTCCAGACATAGTAGTCTTTATATTTATTTATCTGCCCTGATGTTTGTTGAGCTTTCTGAACTTACAAATGTATGGTTTTCATCACTTTGGGGGACTTTTTGATCATTGTTTCTTCAAATATTTTTTCTAATTCTCTCTTCTCCTGCTGGGACTCTGATTACATGTATGCTGGATCTTTTGATATCTTACTACATGTTTCTGGAATAATGACTCCTGCTTCTCCCCTTTTGAATTTTTTCTCTTCTGACTTTTAGATATTTTTTTATTGATCTGTCTTTAAGTTTACCTCAATTATCTCCAACTTGCTGTTGAACTCCACAGATTTTTTTTTAATGTTTTGTTTATTTCTGAGAGAGCGTGGGCAGGGAAGGGGTGGGGGGGCCACAGAGGATCCAAAGGAGGTTCTACACTGACAGCACAGAGCCCGATGTGGGGCTCATACTGATAATCTCAAACTGAGATCATGACCGACCTGAACTCAGCCTACTGAGCCACCCAGGTGTCCCCACAGATTTTTTTAAAACTTCAGATATCATATTTTTCAACTCTACATTTTCCACTTCTTTTTTTCAAAGGTTTGTTGATTTTTGATAGAGGGAGAGGGGCAGAGAGAGAGGGAGACACAGAATCCAAAGCAGGCTCCGGGTTCTGAGCCCTCAGCAGAGCCCGAGGCAGGACTCGACTTCCACAAACTGTGAGATCATGACTTGAGCCAAAGTCAGATGTTTAACTAATTGAGCCACATAGGCACCCCTCCATTTGTTTCTTTTTAAAGAAAGTCTTATTTTTTTCTGACATTTTCTTTTCATTCATTGCAAGCATATTTTCCTTTGTATCTTTGGGCATATTTATAATAGCTGCTTTAGAATCCTGTTTGTTCTAATATCTGCAAATATTTGACCTTAATTTTTGTTGACTCTTTTCTCTTAAATATTGGTCACACTTTTTTTTTAATGTCAAAAAATTTGGATTATATCCTGGAGACTGTGGAAAATTTTGGATTCTGTTATATTCCTGTGAGGACAGCTGATTTTTAAAATATGTTTTAGCAAGCAAGTAGGTTGATTGGACTCACACTGCTAGTCTGGTATTTGTGTTTCAAAACATTTTAGTGATAAACGTACATTCTGTAGAAGTCTATAGTTTTTCTTAATAATTTTTATGAATTGTTATTTAATACTGACAATTTTACCTGAAAGATTAAAATTTTTTAAATTTTTTATTCATTTATTTTGAGAGAAAAAGTGAGTGTACACGTGGGTAAGGGTCAGAGCGAAGGGGAGATAGAATCACAAGCAGGCTCCATATTATCAGCACAGAGCCTGATGTGGGGCCCAAACCCACAAACTGCAAGATCATGACCCTAGCTTAGACCAAGAGTCAGATGCTGAACTGACTGCACCACACAGGCACCCCTTACCTGAAAGACTTAAAATTTGATGTTTTATTTCACCAGATACAATTTGTTGGAGTAACCAGAAGCATATCTGCTTTATAAGAAGTTGATACTTAGCAGGTGCTAGTAGTCCAAATTATTGTTTTATCTAAGTATAAACTCAGGGCTCCAGTCACGAAGAATTTGGACTAGGTGAAAGCAATGGATTAGAATCCATCTGAAAAGCAAGCTCTAGATCATGCACAAAATTATATCCCTTCATTCATAAGAGAAGAAAAATACACTGTAGTAGGACAAACACAAAATGGCTCTTCAAAGACATTATGAATAGAGGTAGTCAGTCTTAGAGAGATGGCACGTCAGGTGCTAAAATGTGAATAATCGATTCTAACGAGTATACTGTCACTGAATTTTAGAGTAGAAAGTGTCCTCACAGACCATGGGTATGAAGCCAGTAAGGTTAGGAAACTTTCTTTCACTCTTTTTTGGATGGGGCTGCTTGGGCTAGAAAGCTCTTGAGAGCCTGACCTTTTGATATGGAAAACTTGAGGTTCAGGCAGGTTCTGTCACTTACTATCTTTTTGATTTTTGGCATGATACTTCACCTTCCCGTGTCTACATCAACTTTATTTATAAAACGGGGGTAGTAGTCTGTCCTGCACAATTGTTTCAAAAGTTACATGGCTGGCACAGTCTAGCCATTTCAGTGTTTTGCGTTCTCTTTTCAGAGTACTGAAGGGAAGTAGAGTGTGAATATAAGAGTACACTAATGGAAGATTGTTGTTCTTCGTGTGTTACTTAATCCTCTTAGGTAAGGGCTGTAAGAAAAGATCTGTAAATTTTAGAAAGTAAATTTCTAGGAGAGAGTGATCACAGAAAGACCCTGGAAGGGACTAGTGGGAGCCTTAAATAAAAGCCATGCTAGTTGAGAAATGAGAGACCACACAATGGGTTTATATCGGCTTTGCATTTGTATTACTTCTATACTAGAAGTTTCTGTTGCCAGAAACTCTCCACTGTAGGAAAATCTGATTATGTTGTTGCACTGTGCACTGAACCACAGGGAGGAAAGGGACAACGGTTGACAAGAAGAGTGGGTATGGAGGAGCTGAGCACTTAGGAATCTTGTCCTTGAATTCTGGCTCCCCGAGCCTGGTACTAGGTAGGCATTTCATGAATATTTGTTGAAGAAACTGTCTAGAGAATCTCCCGTACCTCATGATTCATATTTCCAGAATCTGGATTTGTTGTGGGGTTGCCCTGCCAAGTATAACCTAGTGTGGTAGTAGCCTGAAGGCTCTCATTTTGTTTGTAATTACCTAGCGAAGTATGTTCAAGGCTCAGACTTGTCTAGAGTAGAGGAATCCTGGAGGTGGCGTGTAGATGGATTCCATTCTTTCTTTGCCCCTCACCTTCCCCCCATTTGGCCGGAGGGGATTTATTCAAGCTGAGCCCGGGGTTTCGTTCACCCACTTACCCAAATCTATACTTGGCTCTGTGTTTACTGGAAGTGTTCACTAAATTTTTGTTGAATAAGTGAAGAGAAGGCACTAAATTTGGAGGAAGGTGAAATAAAGGCCGAGAACTAGTGAAGCCACGCAGATGGGGAGTTTATAATGAATCAACCAAAGCCCAGAGCAAACAGATGATTGTTCTCTCAAACTAAGAGTTCTGGCAAACTAAGCTGGTTGTTTAGATTTCCTTGATTGGAAACTAATCTAGGTCTGTTTCAGCTCTTACTGTTCTTAGGCTGACTCTCCAAAAGAGAAATTCATTTTTATCTTAGAAACCCTCTTCCTGGGCTACTTAGGCCTTGTTAATAAGATGGGATGGCAGCCTGTCATTTTGGGAAAATGCTGTCAGAGAGGATGGGATAGTCGTAATATTTGTGTGTGTATTTTTTAGCATATCCATGTATATTATTTCATTCTATCCTTTTAATGACATTGTAAACAGTACAGGTATCATCATCCCATTTCCCATATGAGAAAACTGTATCAGGGAGGTTTGTTAAAGTGCCACAGACAGAATTTTTCTAGTTTAGTGTTTTCTTTATATTGCTTATGATAATTGACATCATTTATTGAATATATATTATTAAGCACTACCCTCAAATTTTATATAGCCTCATGGCTTCCCCCCCCCCCCTTACATCCTTCAGTCTTGGCTCAGTGTTCCTTCTCAGTGAGGCCCTCCTTGGCCATTCATTTATAAATTTATAATTATTTATTTTTTTAAAAAAAAATTAGTAATGTTTGTTTGTTTTTTGAGAGAGACAGAGCATGAGCAAGGGAGAGGCGGAGGCGGGGGGCAAAATCGGAAGCAGGCTTCAGGCTCTGAGCTGTCAGCACAGAGCCCAACGTGGGGCTCAAACTCACGAACCGCGAGATCACAGCCTGAGCTGAAGTTGATGCTTAACCAACTGAGATACCCAGGAGCCCCCATTTATAAATTTATTAATTGCACCCCTTTTCTTACCTCTGTCTCTGTTTTATTTATCTCCTTACAATTTGGCAGGGCATTTATTTGTCCTTATATATTTCCTAATAGAATATAAGCCCTGTGAGGGCAGAGTCAATTTATTCCTTGATGTGCCCTCAGTACCATGAAAAAGTATCTGCATGTAGTACACGGTAGGTATTCAGGAAATAATTGCTTCGGGAAATAATAATCCTCAAAAACTGCCCTGTAGGGCTTACCGACAAGGAAGATTATGCACAGGTAAATACCTTGTCCAAGGTCACCTAAGAGGTTAGATACCTTGGTTTTGAATCCGAGTAAATTTAGGTCCAGTGCTCCACCACATATTTTCAAAATTTTGTTTCCTAAGATCCGGGAAAAGTACTGCGGACGCTCTGTAGGACGTAAGGGATGAAGTTCTTTTTTCTCTCCACTTCTTTCTCTAGCAATTCAGCCCTACTTGCTGGAGACATTAGAGTTTAGTATGAAGTCATATTTTTTAAAATGGTCTATCCTTTTAAAAAAGGAATGATTAAACTCCATCGTTCTGCTTTCCAAAAATAATCATGCAAGGTTGAGTTTGAATTTGCTTTAAAAGGAATGCAAAAATATTGCGATTAGGAGATACTCCCTAAACTTTGGAAGAGGTAAGAAAATATTAAATAAATGCTCATATAGCAGAGAGAAAATTTTGTGGTATTTGTAGCTCCTCTAAAAATAAACCCCTAAGTGCAGGGATCATGTCAGAATAATTGTGTAGTACTTTATAGATACTGGGAATGAATGGATAAACCAGAGTATGATCTCTTGAAGGGGAGATTCTGAGCATACCTCTGGTAAGTGGTAGGCAGCTAATGAACTCTGCAAACATTTGTTGAGGACTTACTATATACTTGGCATGGTAGGAAGAGAAACAAAGAGCTTATCCCAAGGACATAGTTAAATCACAGGAGACATGTGTTCATATATTTGGTGTATCTCGCTAATCTCTTGCAGGTGATGGCCCCAAGGAGAGAAATGCCCTCTTTGGGAAATATTTCCTGATTGTATTTATAAGAGACTGAACGATGTTCTGAATAGATTACAGATCCCATCCAACGTGGCAGTACTTTCGGTTCAAATTATGTATTTTTTTCTAGAATTCTAATAAACAGGGATGGGTGCAAGAACTGGTATGCACCTAGATTGTGTTGTATTTGGACAGGTTATTTCACATGACAGTTTGTGTTCTTTTAACAAATACTGCTTAATGTGCGTCATCTTATTAAATTTTTACTAAAACTTGGTGATACAAATACAATTCCTCTTCCTGTTGTAGATTTGAAGAAATTGAGACTTAGCTATTGAGTAATTTCCCCCAAATCAATCATGAATTAGGTGGTATGACCAGGATTTTAATCAATGTGGTCTGATACTGCTTTTCACACTAATTCCACGGCTGGTTTTCTGTAGGTCTTCAATATTTTTAAAAGGAAGGTGGTTTTATTCTTTCCCGAAAGTATTACACATCAAGCAAAAGAAAGGCGTATGTCTAAATGTTGTAAGAACTGTGATGAATACTTAGCTGCTGAACAAGGAAGAGACTGAATTTAAATGCTCCGTTGATGCGGGTAAAACCATGAACATGGTGCCTTCCTGGACAGTGACAGTCCTTTTAACTCTACTAAGTTACAGGCTATAACTTGAGCCTCACGAGGAAAAGCATTATATTAACAATGGATCATCCTGCAGGAACAGAAGCAAGATAGAAAAATAAATGAAGCCTTTGACTCTTCTTTTTCACTATTCATCCTTATTCCATTATGAACATAACCCTAAGACAGTTGGGTATAATTTGTGTCCTGATGGAATTTCTATTCGGCTTTTGGCTTTTTTTGTTTTGTTTTGTTGGTGTTTTTGGTTTTTTTTTGTAAATGAGTACTCCCTAAATAAGACCTTTTAGCTAATGGAGTAAGTGAAAAACTGCAGCTGTCGGGTTAGCCCTTAGGATTAAAGTCTAACAGAGTGAACTTCCTTTCTGTTAAGAGGAGGACTTACTTACCTCTTGGGCTTTGCCAGTGTAGAGCTTGGTGGGTAAAGCCTTTGTCAGTATAGCTTCCCTGGAGAATGTAGCAAGCCCTTCACCACCTCTCAGAACTCCTGGGTTTTCCCTGAGTACAAAGCTCTGACAATAATCAGGGCTGCTCGGGGAACTGCTCAGACAGCTTCTTAGGGTAAGACACAATGGCCCTGGAGAGAGGAAGCAGTCTGATGGCTGAGTATCTCAGTATTTAATAAAGAACAATTTGGAATTTGAACTATTAATCTTGTTTACATTTTAAGGAAAATATGCAGGATATGTTCTTTCTGCTTGTGCGTACTTGGAAGTTGAAATATGGTTATATGCAGGCATGAAGGTTTAATTCCTGCACCAAATATAGACCAGCTGGCTTCAGGCATACGTACTGTACATTAGCCAACATATGTGCCTGGTGTTGAGATAAGCTGAGATAATCCTGCTTACACACGTACACGTAGACACACACACACACACACACACACACACACCCCTCGTGTGTACACACTCATATAACGTGCTTTCTTGGAACACCTAAAAGCGGTTATCGCTTACACATATGAATTGTATTCTGTGCATAAATTTGTATTTATAGTTCATGTTTACATTTCTATCTCAGTGTTACAAAACGGAAATCTCTCCCGCATCATCACCACCACGCACTAATATTTAAGGCTGAAAAATTCTAGTTCTTGGTTTTTTGTTGCAGTTCCAGCAAAAGCCCAGAATAATCCATTTCTCGGTTCCCATAATTCCCACACATTGTGTTCCCGCTGTAGGAGAGGGAGCAAATGAAGGGGCGGATCCCCTCTGTCCTGCAGCAAAGGCAGGGAGGAAGTGTTGCAGGTAGGCACCACCGGAGACAGTAATTTGTAGCCAGGAGTGGGAGAGTGAAGCCTTTGGGGCAGGGCGGGAAAAGACATGGAAGTTCCCACCATGTTTGCACCTCTCCCTTCACCAGGTTTTTCGCAGAACCCTGCAGTCCATATGTGTCCAAATGCCTTCTTTCAGTAAAGCAGAACCTTGAAAAGTATGAGCCTGGGCTTTTTACTCAAACTTCCTTTAACTAGAAGGGAGCGGACCGAGTGAAAGTCTTCCTTCTAGAAGCCAGGAAGACTTCATCATGAGGAATGAACATTGCACTAAAAATGGAAACAATTAAGCCCCTTATACACACATTTCAAGTATCTGTAGGTTGGATGGTACTCAGAAATGCTGGGGAGAAACGTAGCAGCCAAGATTTCTCTGAATCCACCCAAAACTGCTGCTCCTACTAGAAAAATAACCTCACATCGTCTGCAGTGGCAGAATGCATACACAGAAACTCAACTCAGAGTGTATTCGAAAACCTGGTAAGACTCGGAAGAGCAGGGACCACCTCATCCCTAATCTATACCTTGGTGCAATAGGAAATACTTATGGTAATGACGTGAAGGAATTAATTGCTGCTCATATCAAGAGCTTCTGAATTAGCTAAACACGGCGAAAATCTGGACTGATGAAATAACACATTGATAAAAATGGAATCTTACCAAGAGCTACAACTTTGTTTTAATATTAGAAGACCGTTCAGGTCAAGATCATACAAAGATAGCTGTTCATGGGCATTCTCGCTGGTTGTTACTTAAGCAGTCTTTTGTCCTTTTATATGCTGCAAAGTGCATGCTGGTTCTTCTGCAAAGTCATGGAGAAGGGTCACTGTCACGTCGTCTGACACCCATGTCAGGCACATGGGGGAAGGTGTTAGCAGTGAATCCTACACAAACAAACAGCCAATGGAGAGCAGGCATGGCCCAAGTCTTCTGTTTGCAATCCTCCCTGTCATCAGATAGGGGATGAGAAGACCTTCCCAAATCCAACTGTGCGTTAGAGAATGATATCAGATGCAGCTTGGCAAGGGAACAGACAGAATAGTTCAGAGAAGGATCTAATAAAATTGTTGTGGTTGAGGCAAATATCCTCATTCCTCTGGTTTGGAACCCACATGGGAAACATTACTTTTGTTGTTTCTAGCAAGTCTTAATAGCATTTCCCGCTAGCATCCAAGATTTGCACCTCATCTAAGTGGTCCGTGTGAATGTCATGGCTGTTTCCTAATTGAAACAGCAACAACGAAAAACCTGTGCCTCTATCAATAATTAGAGCTCTATGCTTGCATCGTAAGGGCTGCTGGATCTCAGAATCTCTCTGTTTTGCCAGTACTTCGGCATCTGGAAACTAAAGCTGAAAGTTCCTTTTCTCTGTTGAGATAAGTACATTAGAAGCTGGCTTCACTGTTGGAAGGTAGGACCTGGAGAGCACACTCTCCTTCCTAAGGTTATCACACCAGTCAAGACTCTGATGATTATGGATATTCAAGGCTAGTGTTCAACAGCTGAAGAAATCGAATGTTTATAAGGTGCTTTTTCCTGTACTGTTTTTTTCCCCTCTTGGTTTTAAAGGGAATTTATGTTGTGGGAGTTGGTTACACCAAATACGGAATACACTGTGCATTCAGCTGGGTCTTGCATTGACTTCTCTTCTTGTAATAGAGGACTAGGTGAGACCTCCTACTTCCTGTATTAAGCTCTACCGTCATTAGAAGAAACGGGTATTAATGAAGTCCTAAAATAGCATGTTATATAGTCCACTGGAAAGAGAAGTCAAGTTAATATTAATAAAGGAGGAAATAGAAACGTCTTTTTTTTTTCCATTATGTCTCAAGATTGTCTTCCCAATATTTGGATTTACTAAGTTCTTGCAAGGTCAAGGGTAAGAAAGTGTTTAGTGGTAGCGGATTTTTGTTCCATTGCCAGTGTCCTCTTTCCACTTCATTGCTGAGCTAATTGACACTTGCTGGTGAGTGTTTGATCGATCTGCTCTCAACGGGCCCATGAAGAAACCCTAAAACACGCTGTCAGGTCACTTGGCCTGTTACTGGAGGTTAGTTCAGGTTTTGACTTTAATTTATACGGGAAAGATTTCCTGAGTGCCTGCAGGCTCTGGCCCAGGTTGCAGGGTTGGCTGGAGAGGAGATGCTGTTTGTATTGGGTGTGGGGAGAATTGCACAGTCCCAGAGCCCTCCCAGCTGAGCCGCAGTAGCTCTAGTAGTGGTGGCCTCCTCTTAGTTGAAATGCTTCTAAGCTACACCTGATGTTGATAAGTTACACACAGATATTTGTACTCTAAATATGGGCTTTACAAAGTAAGTGTAAGGACTGAGTTTTATTTCATTTTCCATGACTGAGCGTGTCCTTCATAGGCCACCAGAAAATTCCTAAGTGCACAAACCCCAGGTCTTTCTCCTCCTTTCTTTCCTGATTAACTTCCTCTGCAAACTTATCTCAAAAGTTAGGAGTGAAATATTCGAGGTTAGTCTCTGTGCTGTGGCTCCTGCTTCTCCCTCCTGCTCCCCATTTCTCAGCCTCTCAGTTTTTTCCAAGGTCAAGATTAGGCTGAACTTCTTGTTCCCTGTGAAGGAACGAGCTGTAAACTTTGAAGGCCTGAGGACTTGCTTAGTTTGGTTTAAAGGAACCTCAGCTCAGAGGCTCCTATTACAGAATGAAGTGAGAAGAAGTGGGTTGAAGCCTGCCTTTCCCATTGTTTCTTTTTTTATGATCTAGTTGTTAAGGGCAGAGTGGGGTGAAAAACAGGGCAAGAGCCTGTTGAGCCCATGAGTTGATAACCTTGACTTTCAGGCGTCTTGGGTGTGTGTTTCCAAGACTCTCCTGAAATACCTAACAGACTGCTGCCCAAAGCAAACCCCATTATAACCTTTAAAGCAAACCTGCATTTTGCTTAGACAGAAGCTGCCACTCTCAACTGTTTCCCGGAGCTCAGCCTCTGGTTCTCAGGCATGTCAGCACTTGCCTTCTGTTTTTTCCATTGCACTCCTCCCCAGCTCAGCCACAGGGGCCCCACCTCTCAGAGGATCAGGCTATGTGACCCTGGAGCCCAGACAGCCTTGCACATAAATCTTCCTGGTCCACCTGCAGTTCGTCTGTCAGCGGCTGCCCTGCTTCTCCACTGGATGTGCTATTCCCACACATCCGTCAGACAACCCTGAAGCCTCTGTGGGCCATTGGAAAGTCAGACTGGCCCTATTCCTTCTGTAGGTCTTCATCTCTCTTGTCTTGTGTCCTTGCCCCTCATGCCCAGGCTTTGCTCTACCGAGTGATTACAAGAAGCCCAAACCTAGTGATCGACGGGCAGCTACATCACAACCATGGCCATTGGCCATCAGAATCCCTTCTATGAATGGGTGTTCTTGTTCTCAGTAAGATTTACCTCAGAGCGGCTGATACTATACACGAGACAGGTCAAGACAGGAAACTAGACAGGCCCAGAGTTTCTAATTGACTTGAACCAGATATGAACAGTTTTCATAAGTTATCGCCCCTTTCCCGGCACTGGAAGCAGATTTGTCCAATATGGCAAATAATAGTGTATTGCACGAGGGCAAGTGAATACGGTGGTGAGTGAAGCCTTTTAAGTCTCTTCTAGATGCTAGGCGCTACATTAAATAAAAATGCATAGTATAGTGTTCAAGAACATGGATTCGATTATTAGCTGAGTGACCTTGAACAAATTATGTATCAGCACCATCTATTAAAAATAGCATATAGCAATTACTAAGAGCTGTTGCAAGAATTGAAAGACCTCACATAATGTTGGCGCTTACGACGTGCCCAGCACACAGTCAACAATCGAGAAATGCTTGTTGCGATGCTCCTGGTTTGTTGGGGAAAGCGAGATCCTTAACTAGGAAAAATGAACAATATGAAGCAGGATGTGAGGGGCCCAGATGGGTTAATTCAAAGCGATTTTGGAAAAGAAGGGTCTGAGGAGGATTCGAAGAGACAAAAATCAGGCTAGGACTGAAAGAAGGAGTTGAATTTAATTTGATCTGGGAAAAGTGATTTTTCTGCAGTTTGGGGAGTTTGTAGCACAGAGAGAACAGAGCTAGGGATTAGAAGAAACGGGCTCTGGTTTCTCTGCTCCCTCAGTGTGAGCATGGGCATACCACTGAGCCTAGATTTCCTGACTGGAGAAACAAGACGGGGAATACCTGCTCTGCCTAGCTCCTAGGGTTGTTGGAAGGCACATGTAAGACAAGTCATGTAAAAATGGCAGAAGACCAGAGTAAAAGTTCTCATTAGATCCTTAAGTTTAGAGAGAAGATCCTAGAAGGATCCCGAATTACCTCAGACTGTAATTATGTAACATACAGGACACGATGCTTTTAACAAGGCACTGGCAGCCCTAGCAAGGTCACAGCCCAGTGTTAACACATCCAGCCTAATTCCTCCTCCTTCAAGATTCTCCAAAGTACCTGAGTCAATACGTAAAGTCCCCCAAACAAGAACTACAATAGCAACAATCAGTATTTGGCACTTCTAGTCCGTTACTCTGCTGACTACTTCACAGACCTTACCCGTTCAGTTCTCAAACAATATCATGAAGCACCTGTTACTATTCTCAGTTTAGAGGTAATTAACTTGGAGCTTAATGAAATAATGTGCCTGGTTCCCTTTAACTAGTTAGTGACAGAGCCGGATTTAACTCAAATTTGACTCCAAAGCTTAAGCCCTTTGTGCCATTTTGCTGTTAACCTAAGTGGGCGGGGGAGGGAGTTCCCTCCTTCCCTCCTTCCCTCCTTCCCTCCTTCCCTCCCGACCCTGCTGACCCTGCTGACCCTGCGCTGGGTTTCCTGTGGAGGCTCAAGCATGAGGATGAAGTAAACAAATAAAATGGTTCATGTTCAAGTAGCCCCTCTCCCTTCACTTAGAGCCCGAATATTGGAAAATTTAGACCCCACGTTATTTCCATGTCACCATCTGATGCATTTCCGGCTGTAGAGACTGGACTATAACAATAAAAATCCCTCGTGCTTATCATGGGCTTTCTGGGTTCGCCGTTTCATTTGAACATCACAGTAAGCCCTTGGAAAGGGGGAATAGAGTTCCCATTTTTTACCCATGAGGAAACTGAGTCTAGGGGAAGCCAACTCGACCAAATTCCCAGCTGAAAATTGAGAGAGCTCTTACAACTGCTGCTAATAGTTACTAATCGTTATGGCTAATCACCGATAGCTGGCGTGGGCAGAGCGTTTGTTTATATCCTGCATACGGTGTGCGACATGGCACCATGAGGAGGTTTTCCACTTGAACTTTGGAATGCAGTGGTGTGATGTTCAGAGATGTTAAATATTTGTGCTTGCACATACATAAAATTATTTCTATGTCACATACACTGAAAGAGCCAAGCCCTGAAACTGCTGGGAAAAATCATAATTCTTGAGTAATAAGGCTGGGATTGAAAGAAAAGGGGATCAGCTATTAAATTCTTATCACGGCACAAAGGTTTTTGAATGTCAAATGTTAAACTCTTCTACATTCAATAGGAATTTTGCTATGAATCTTCAGTCCCCTAGGGTTCCTTTCCTGTCTGTGCCTGTCAGCTTCATTGTTATGCATTTTAAATAAAGCTTTCCCTAACATTCAAAACTCCTTCCGGAGTTTTAGGGAAGAGACATAAATAAAGCGTGGACTGTGCCTTTGCATTTTTGTTTTCTTTTACCTTTTTTCTGAACTGCGTGCCCACCCCACCCCCAATCTTCAGAAGTATAAAGCTAAGGTAATAAAAGACCTTTAAAAACGGGGGGCTCTGGGGAAGTATGCAAATGACAGAAATGTCTATGGGAAAATTAAGGGAAGTGAAATTCAGCAAGAAAGAAATTCATTGATGTTGTGATGAAACGTTGTCACTGGAGATGATGACAAATTAGAACCCGTTCCCATGGGGACCGGCGTGCTACCTACTGATCATTTGACCCATGGCTGGCTGTTGGCTAGCCAAAGAATTGACCCAAAAGATGACAAGATGGTTTTAGTCCCGTTGCCTCATCAGCATTCAGGAACCCCTTAGGGATGAAGGGGGAGAGGATAAAGAAGGATAAAAGATGAAAGCTGTGCTGTGGAAAGAAAAATGTTTTTAATTACACTAGAAGGATTGTGGGTCCACCTGTAGCTTTTTGTTAAGAACGTCCTTTGTTTTCTTCTGTCTGCAGGGATCATGGCAGGATACAGACCCAGAATCTGTCTGGCCTCTTGGAAGGGTCTGTGTTGGTAGCCGGTCCTCTTCAGTTGAACAGAGACATTGAGGATTTAATCTCTCTGTGGGCTATCTTTACTCGAATGGATATCGTTGTGCTCACCGAGCAGCCTGGATTTGGTTGGCAGGCTGGAAGAGATTGCTTTTAGAGTGAGAAAGAGAAAGAGCCCACAGCGGAGCAGGAGTTGAGGTTTCCATAGTGAGTCACTATTCCCTTTCCCTGTCAGGAGGACACAGGGAAGTCCTCTCAGGCAGTGGGGTCAAGGGAGGCCGGAGCCCCGCATGGGAGTCAAGGGGGCCCGTAAGCTCCATATGCCTCAGTTTCTTCCATTGTAAAATGGAAATTAACAACTGCATCTTACTGCCTCATGATGGCAGATAAACTGAACGAAAAGGCAGAGCAGAAGATTAGGTTGAATTATGAAACTTGCTTCTGAAAGGAAGAGAGCAGTGCATCTACTCTGTTCTCTTTCCAGGTTATGAACAAAGTTAAATACCATGGAGCAATTGGAACCATTTTTAAAGTGATTGGAACAGTTTAAGGTAGTTTGATGTAACTGACCCCACAATAACAAGTAATAACAGGTACTGTTTTTGGAGAATTCATTATTTCAAACTGGCCCTTTTTTTTTTTTATATCGGTGGTAGAATTCAATTCTCGACCTCCACAGAGTCTTGCTTTTCACGGGAATTATGTAGAATTCTAAATAAGTATTTTCAGAAATCTAGTTTTTATTATAAAATAATGGGGCCGTGCATGGCTTATAGTACTCTACCAGGATTTTCCAGCCTTTGTTAAAATGGGCTTCAAAAGAAAGGGAAGAGGCGGCTGTGGTCTGTCTGTGGGTATTCCAGAGAGGATACACACGCAGGTTGAACCTTCGGCCCTGAGGTTAGAATAGGACTGTGTTTGGGGCCCAGCTCTACCACTTACCTGCTTCGGAACCTTCAGCAAGTTAATGAACGTTGAGTGTCCGCTTCTGGAAAAAGTGCAGAGGTGTATCTCCCACGGTTCTTTGAAAGACAAAATGGAGACATGCTTGTGAAGTGCTTCGAACAGTGCCCTGCACGTAGTTAGCACTCGACAAATGTTGGCAATTCATTTTTTTTTAACAAGGCACGAGGGGTTCTCACCCCGAGAAAGGCAGGAATTTCTGACTGAGAAGTGTGACTCCAAAGTGGGGGAGCTTGCATTTGAGACCTATTGTTAATGGTCATGTGTGTCTAGGCTCTGCGTGCAAGCTACTGCCTCCACTGAGGAAAAATGCAGCTCGAGGCCGTGCTTGGGTGGCTCGGTTGAGTGTCCGTCCGACTGTGGGTCAGGTCGTGGTCTTACAGCTCGTGAGTTCGAGCCCCGCATCGGGCTCTGTGCTGATGGCACAAAGCCTGTGTGGGATTTCTTTCTGCCCCTCTCTCTTTAAAAAACAAAAACAAAAATTAAAATTAAAAAATTTTGTTAAATGCAGCTTGAGCCCCATCCTAACTAGGAGGCCAAAGGCAGAGACTCCCAACTTGTTCCTGCTCCTGCTACTTCTGGCCGTGCCTCTCCCCATTTCCTTCCCTCCCCACACAGCCCACTGCGGGGAACTGTTTAGTTCCACAGACAGCCCAGTAGTGGGGGGCTCTGCACCCTGGCTCTGCGCCTTAGCTGATTATGTTAATGGGAGTTTCATTCCTCAGGTCAGTGTGATTTGTCATATTTTTAAATATCAAGTCACCACTGCAGCTCCTTTTAAGTTTGGTTTGTGTGGAGCAGATACTGAATACACACAGGCTTTATAGACAAGACGGTTCTGAGTTTGAATTAAGTGACTGGCTTTCACAAAATAACCTCATTGATATAAAGTAACAATACCTAAATTGTAGGATCCTTACACGTAATATGTGGTAGCCACCACTATGCAGTAGCTATTAGATTTTTGTGAACGACCCCAAAATCTCTTTGCAACCAATACTATGGTCTTGATCATTCTGATGACATAGACATAGATGTAGTAGTTGGATCTAAAGGGCTTTGTATAGGTTAGCTTCAATATGTTTATCTTGGGATGGAATTCGGCCTTTCTTGGGTGTTCAAGTTACGTGTTGCTACATAAAAAACACACCCCAAACTCAGCAGCATGAACAACAATCTCTTTGTGCTTGCGGATTCTGTGGGTCGGGAGCTCGGGCCAGGCATAGCAAGGCTGGCTTATCTCTGCTCCATGATGTCTGGGGCTTCATCAGAGGAGACCGGGGCCTGGAATTTTCTGGAGGCTTCTTCACTCCTGTTTGGAACCTGGGCTGAGATGACTTGAAGGCTTGAGCAGCTGGAGCTGCCAACCAAGCACTTAACTCTGGTCTCTTCGTGTGTCTTGGACTTTGTACAGCATGGCGGCTTGAGAACATTCCAAGAGAGACCTGCGGAAGCGGCATGGGCCTTTATGACCGAGCCTCAGAAGTTGCAGTGTCAGTTTCTCTATTCTTGACTGTAGAAGCCATCATAACTCTACCCAGATTCAAGGAGAGGGTGGAGAGGACCCCCATGGACCCCCGCCTCTTAGTGGGGAGGAATGTTAAAAAAAAAAAAAAAAAGGAAAAAATTTTATAAAACTATTAGGATTATGGTTCTATCTTGGGATGTGTCAGGGCTTCTGACTTCTACTTATAGGGAAGGAAGCCATACAGCCTCTATTGCAACTACTTTGCCACTGTAGAATGAAAGCAGCCATGAACAATTACGTAAACAAAGGACTATTTCAATAAAACTTTATGAGCATCAAAATTTGAATTTCCTGTAATTATGGTTAGCTATAACAAAATACCTTTTTAAAAAAAATTTAAAAATATAAATCATTTTTAGCTTGCGTAAAAGTACACAATGAGATAAATTAAAATACCATGATTGGGGCGCCTGGGTGCCTCAGTCTGTCAAGCGTCCGACTTCGGCTCAGATCATAATCTCACAATTTGTGGGTTTGGTCCCCACATAGGGCTCTGTGCTGACAGCTCAGAGTCTGGAGCCTGCTTCGGATTCTGTCTGCCTCTCTCTGCCCCTCACTCACTTTCTCTCTTTCTCTCAAAAATAAATAAACATTTAAAAATTTTAATAAAATATGATTAATTAGAAATAACGTTGTTCTAAGTTAGAATTCTCCAAATGTGTAGAAGAAATACTAGGTATTAGATGTTTTTGTGTGTATGTATGCATGTGAGAGAAAGACAAAAATGATTGCAAGTTGCATTTCAGAAGTGAGTTTGTGAAGATGTTATTTAGAATTTCCATTTTTTTGTTGTTTTTCATTTATTTTTGAGAGAGAGAATATGAGTGGGGGAAGGGCAAAGAGAGAGGGGGACAGAGGATCCAAAGTGGGCTCCAAGCTAAAAACACTGAGCCTGATGTGGGGCTTGAACTCATGAACTGAGCTGAGGTCAAACACTCAACCAAGCCACCCAGGTGCCCCTAGAATTTACATTTTTTTGAGCACACTTTATCTTGTTACAGAACATTTGTTCCCAAGGGCAGGGAAGGGCTATATTCTTGCTATTGTAGGTGAAAATGAGTATTTATTTCAGAACCTAAAGAGAAAAGATAAAACTTGCTCTTCTTAATGGAGTTCTCAGAAATACACACTGTTGCTATTGTTGTTTTTAAATAAGTATTCCAAGTTTTTAAAGAGGTTGTTGATCCTAAGTCCAAAAGATAAGATTGATGACTATTTTTTTCTTTATTAATTCATTAAATATTTATTGTCTGCCTGCAATGCCGAGCAGGTGCTAAAGATAACAAGATGAACAAAAACACACGTAGTACCTGCCCTTGCCGAGCATACAGTCTAGTGGGGGAACCGGACATTGAACAAATGTCAGCATTAAGTGTTGTGAGGTGTATGAGGGGGGAATACAGGGCACTATGAGAACATACTTGAGGTTTTTTGACTGGGTCTGTTACTATGTCTCTCATCCTCAACTATCCTTTTAATGGAAGAGTCCAGGAAAAAAGGATTATTCCATTAGAGCACACTGTGGTTTAAAAAACATAGCACAGGGGCACCTGGGTACCTCAGTCAGTTGGGCGTCCACCTCTTGGTTTCAGCTCAGGTCATGATCTCATGATTTGTGAGTTTGAGCCCTCGGTCTGCTTCACGCTGACATGGAGGCTACTTGGGACTCTCTCTCTCCCTCTCTCTTTGCCCCTCCTCTGCTCACACACGTTCTCGCTCTCTTGAATAAATAAACATTATAAAAATAGCACGTTTTTAATTAGCATCCTGGCGTCCAACTACCAGAGTTCAGTAGCACTTTCTACCACATTCTAACAACAAAATCGTCTCTATGCTTTGCCAAATCCCCTTAGAGGCCGAATCACCAGTGGTCTAAATTAAGATGGAAAATTAAACTGCAACTATACACTTTGTTGCAAAGACCTCAGCAAGAAAGGCATAATTTTTTAAAAAATAAGTTCTAGCTCAGGGATTAGAATTCCAGGTGGATTTGTCATTTTGTGGAGGGGGAATACAATTCCTTCTCTGAAACTGCTAAGACAAAATGGGACAGCCCTTTATCAAATTAAATGTTACATTCATGCTCTTGTTATATCTGGAAATGTTTCTTTTTTTTTAATTTTATAATAGTTTATTTTCAAATCGGTTTACATATAACACCCAGTGTTCATCCCAACATGTGCCCTTTTTAATGCCCATCACCCCCTCTCCCCCCTCCCTCATCCCCCTCACCCTCAGTTTGTTCTTAGTCTTTGAGAGTCTCTTATGTTTTATCTCCCTCCTTCTCTGTGTCTTTTTTTCCTTTCCCCTCTTCCCCTCCCCCTGGTTTTTGCTTAGTCTCACAAAGTCCACCTATTCGTGGAAACATATGGTATCTGTCTTTTTCTGACTGACTCATTTCACTTAACATAATACCCTCCAGTTCCATCCATGTTGCTACACATGGCCAGATTTCATTTTTTCTCATTGCCACGTAGTAGTCCATTGTATATATGTACCACATCTTCTTTATCCACTCGTCAGTTGATGGGCACTTGGTCTCTTTCCATGATTTGGCTATTGTCGAAAGTGCTGCTATGAACATTGGGGTACACGTGCTCCTATGCATCAGCACTCCTGTGTCTCTTGGGTAGATTCCTAGCAGTGCTATTGCTGGGTCATAGGGTAGCTCTATTTTCATTTTTTTGAGGAACCTCCACACCGTTTTATATCTGGAAATGTTTCTAAACTTTATAGTTGGTACAATATTTAGCAAGGCCGAGAACCATATTTAATTGAAACTCCAAAAACTCCCAAATATATCAGTGGGACAAAATCAAATTGTGGAATTGGCTTGAGAACACCAAATGAAGATATCCTGATTTGGTTCCATGTTCTCGGCCTGGAAGCTATTGGATTCTGTGAGTTGCACGACCCAAAGGAGATGATTAGTTCTCCTCTAGTGTGCTGATAATGAATAGCTCTGCAAAACCAATTAGCTGTAATTCTATCCGTCATTTCATTTGGGTAACATTTTGTTTAAGGGGAAGAAAAACAACACTGTTTTCCTTGGAGATCTATAATTAAGCTGTGATATTTGATGGGAACAATGGAGGAAAAAGCAGTATGCTTATCAATTTGGTTTCGTTATTCCCACATGAAAGTAAATTATGATGAAGCGTTCTGTTCACAGCAGTTAGGGAAAACATTTGTCCATCTTAAAGGTGTAACAGACCAAACAGGAGTATATTTCTCACTGTATAGTTTGTCTCATAGGGATGTCTACATCGTACGACTCCAGGGATTTGCCATTCACATGGAAGACTGTGAAGGGTGCCCCCTGGAGTTGTGTAGCTGAAGGTACTGAATGTCATTTAAATCTGTGTGACTCCGGAACCATGAACAGTTAACCGTTTTCTTATAATCACTGCCATTGCTTTGGAAGACCTCATGCCCACTGTCATGCTGACAATAATATCAATAGACTTTGTTTTCCTTTGTCTGGTAGGACATTTTATGGTAGGTATTATTCTGTTTGAATTTGAACACACGAGAAGTTCATAATGTATCATTAGCTATCGTAAGATAGCAGATACCATTTTGTTATCTGAATATCCTTCTGTGACTTCTGGGCATTTTGCAATTTTTACCTCAATTTGCACAGTGGAATTAGATGTGCGTATGTGTTGTTAGTTTTACCTGAAGTTGAATGCGTGTAGCTTGTGACACAAATTAATGAGCTTATTAGAAAAAAACACAACGGGTTATTGTGTTGGGCTTTCTACTTATTTTGCTTGCTCTTTGTCCCACAGCTAGCCAAAAAAATCCGAGAGAAGTTCAATCGTTACTTGGATGTGGTCAACCGGAACAAGCAAGTTGTAGAAGCTTCTTATACGGCTCACCTAACCTCTCCTCTAACTGCAATTCAAGACTGTTGTACGATCCCACCTTCCATGATGGAGTAAGACTTTAAAAATATTTTTTTGTTGCTTAAGCCAGGAACTGAATTGCTTTCCATTCGTATTCGAAATAACTGTGCTTATTTATTGCAAAGTAAATAATATTCCTATCTTAAACAAGCCCTTTGTTTTTACATAGACCAGTAAGTTTTAAAGAACAGGGGCTCAACATTTTGTATCCAAGAAATTCCTTGACCTTCCCTGCTCACCTTTTTGTCACGTTGGAATTCAGGTTCAGCAAATACTCTTTGAGTACAAAGTTGATTAAGTCTAGAAAATTGCAAACATTTTGTCAGGTGTCAACTAATGGGTCATGAGTAAGCCAGTCTCACTGCTTCTGGTAATTTGCCTACCTTAAGAGAGTGTTTTTGGTCTTTGATAAGCGTAGCAAAAAATCCCACTTCGTTCTTTGGTAATTTTAAAGATACCATCTACACTAATGGGAAATGTGACTTCAGATAATAATGAAACAGAATTAGTATCCATATGGTTAGGGATATTTTTATTTATTGAACTAGTAATATTTATATTTAGAGGGGTATAGGGCCTTGCGATGCTGGGAATTGTTTGTAGTGGAAAGAACACTTAACTAGAGGTACAAAGAACTGAATTTTTATTTGGTCTCTAACTAGCCCTGTGACTTCAATTAATTAATTCTGTGCGTTTTCTATCAGTGGACAATAATCTTTATTTTCTAGGGCTATTTCAAATGGCTGAAAGATGTTAACATGCTCTAAAAATTATGAGTATAAATGTTACCATAATTGGCATGTGTTACTCCCCTTTTTGTACAGCGAGTGCTCTTGGAACCGTGCAAGGACATGGATGCAACAAAGTTGGTGGTGGTTGAGTGTTTTGCTTCCACCAGCAGCTTTTTACTTATTATGGTTTTTGATGGGCTTTGGAGGTAGCAGGACATCCTTAAGTCATTTTATTCTCCATCTAAGTGACACTAAGATGAGCCTTTCTCTCTGCAGCCTAAAGAAGCTCCTAGTGGTTTACTCGACTAAATGGAAAAATGTATTCAGTGTAGAATGGGACTGTCTGGTTATGAATCCCACCTAAGACTCAGATGGTCTTGGATATTTGATGTCTCAGCCACCCCGTCTTCCTCTCTAGAATAGGAACAGTGATGAATACTTCATAAGGTGTCGTGAGCATTCGGTGCGATCAGATGTGAAAAGTTCTCTGTAAACTGTAATGTTCTGAACAAATATTAGCCCTAAGATTTACATCCTTCCGTATCATGTGAGCATTTCTTTTTTTATTGGGTGAAATCGAAGAAGTTGTCCTTTTTTGTAGTCGGGACAGCAATAACTTCGTGTTTTTGACAACTTATCTCTTCCCTAAAAAGAAAAGGAGGGCCCACTTGGGTTTTAAACCAAAGAAAACATCATTTCAGAACAGAGAGAAAAGCTGGTACAGTAAGGGAGAAGTCCTGGAAGCAAGAATTATGCGTAAAACTGTGGTTGTCAGCCGGGGCTGATTTCCATCCTTTCTTCTCCTCCTTTCCCCTTGGACGTTGGGCAATGTCTGGGAACATTTTCAGTTGTCACCGTTGGAAGGTGGGGAACAGTTACTGGCATCTAGTGAGTAGAGGCCAGGGATGCATCTATACGGCCTGTAATGCACAGGACAATCCCCCAAGAACAAATAATTATCTGGCTCACAGTGTCAGTAGTACAGAGGTTGAAAAGTCCTGCCTCAGAAGATGATAGGAGGCTTCCGGAAATTCCTAAGTGGGACACTTGCTCTGGTGGAAACAAACTTGAGTTGATTGCCCTCTACCTGGCAACCTATCCCCTATGTCTTCTTCCCGTTTGTGGCCAACCTTGCGAGTGTTCTTAATGTTTCAACAAGTAACTCCACAGTTTGCCTCTCTCCATAGCTCCTTAATACCTCTTTTTTTCTCTCTTTTTTCATTTCCTTTTGCCCCTGGAGGGAGTTACTTCTCCCCCATCTCTGTTCCCATAGTAAGTTTGAAACCCCTCTATTACAGTGTGGAACCTGATGTTATCGTGGGTTGTTGGTGGCGAGTCTGCCTCCCCTGCTGTTCTGGGCAGGGATTACACCTCGTCCCTTTGTACCCCAGCACCTGGCAATTGTATTTCATTACTACTTGTCAAAATCTGAATTGAGTCAGGGGCTGTCTCTTCTCCACAAATTAAAACTTTGGGGATGGGGGGTGGCGAATACTGAACATAATTAATAGCACAAAATGTGACACACAGATACCGTGGTTCCTCAAAGCCGGGAAATGTACCAGGTGGATGGCATCGCAGAAGAGTCTATGAACTTTAGAAGTATGCGTGTTGGAATATCACAAGAAAATAATAAGACATTTTTAAAAATTACTTTAATGTTTGTTTATTTTTGAGAGAGAGAGAGAGAGAGGCATAAGTGGGGAGGGGCAGAGAGAGAGGGAGACACAGAATCCAAAGCAGGCCCCAGGCTCTGAGCTGTCGGCACAGAGCTCAACACAGGACTAGAACCCACAAACCATGAGATCATGACCTGAGCCAAAGTCGGACACTTAACTAGCTGAGCCACGTAGGCGCCCCAATAAGACATGTTTATAAAGAAGCTTGTGAAGAAAGTTGTTGCAGTGCCGGTTAGAATAAAGAGTATTGTCGGTATCTTAAATTTCTCATAGGGGATTAGTCAAGGGAATTGTATCACGTCCATAAAAGTGAGATGATAAGACACAGCCACATTGTAAAAGAAGAGTATTTGCTGACTTGTGAAAATGGCCATACGTACGTATACACGTTAAAAGTTTGCTGGGGTGGGAGGGGGGCCTCGGTGGCCAAGTCGGTGAAGTGTCTGGCTCTTGATTTAGGGCTCAGGTCATGATCTTATGGTTTGTGCTGCATCGGGCTCTTTGCTGACAGTGCAGAGCCTGCTTAGACACTTAACCAACTGAGACACTCTCTCCCTCTCTCTCCCTCTCTCTGCCCCTCTCCCTGCTCATTCACTCAAATAAATTAAATAAATAAGTTAATTAAAATAAACCTAAAAATAATAAAAGTTTGGGAGGACTTACATCAAAATGTTTAGGAATAAAGACTGCAATTTCTATCTTGAATATGCTAAGAATTGAAGTCTGAGATGCAGACTACGCAGAAATCTGGCAAAATCCAGTGGTCTCCCTTTTGGTGAATACGATAAAACATAAAGTGTAGTCTTTGCCCTCCTGGAATTTCTCATCTAGTCCAGTTGACCGTCCAAGAGACTTCAGTTGACCTCCTGGGAGGATGTGTGCTGAGTAAGCAGGTTAGGATGAGAGGCTCTGGCCTCCTTCAGAGGCTGGACTTGTGCACTGACTGTGGCATGGGGACTCTGAGGAGCCGGCATAGAGTCTTATCTCCTCCCTGGGAGTGGCTGACAGGACCAACCTCCGAATGGGGTGAATCTTGTAGAACCAGGGCAGCTCTGACAACAAAGCTGGGAGATCAGAAGATTGATGAGTAAAGAGGCATATCAAAACTTCACAGCCAGGAGTGGCAGAGGATGACTTATCCCTCTAGAGTCTTCCTGGCTCTGAATAGAGCTCACTTACCAGGGACATGTGTTTAGGAGTTTTTGAAGTAACTCGGAGCTGATGCTTTTCTAGGAATTAGGTGAACCCAAACACTAAATTATGAGACTCGGGGCACCTGAGTGGCTCAGTCAGTTAAATGCAGCCGACTTCACCTCAGGTCATGATCTCATAGTTCGTGGGTTCGAGCCCCATGTCGGGCTCTGTGCTGACAGCCCAGAGCCTGAGCCCGCTTCCAATTCAGACTCCGTCTCTCTCTGCCCTTCCCCCGCTGGCACTGTGTGTCTTTCTGTCTCTCAAAAAAAAATTAAAATTTTTTTAAAAAGTTCTGAAACTCAGCTTTTTAATGAAGATTCAAGACTGGAAAGAGTTACTAGTAAGTTATTGGGGTGATATTGAGCCATGATAGGAATCCTTCACTGCCTTTGTTCCAGTCCCTCATAAAACACTTCTCGCTGTACCACTTTCTGTTTGGGTATCTTATTGAACACATTTTCAGTATGTGTTTTAATCCCTCCAAAAATGTCTACATTTTGAATCTCAGGAAGTTGATGTTGGAGTAAAGTGTGGACACGAAGAACTCCCAGTCTTCAGAAGCCATTTGAGGACATGACTGAGGACAGTTTTGTTTTGTTTTGTTTGTTTTTGTTTAATGGTAGGCAGATTTGGTTTTAAATCCTACCTCTTTCACTCATAAGTTGACTTTGGGGAGTCATTTAATTCTGAGCCACAATTTCCTCATCAGTGAGCTGAGAGTAAGGATAGTACATACCTCAAAGGATCACTGTAGGGAAATGTTTTTAGGTTATAATTTCCTCATTTCATAAGTATGGGTATTATTCTCTATGTCAAGACCTACTCTTTTCTCTTAAGGCAATAACAAAGAGTCTTTTTTAAGATAAATATATTTAAAAAGTGAATTAACCTAAATGAAAATATTAAGTGAATATGACCAAAATCTTAAAGGTGATAGATTTGATAAAGACTGAAGTTCATGAAAAATGGATTCAAGGTCATTTCCAAAGTCCTTCCAATAAAGTAGACTTTTTATGCCCATGATGTGTATCTGGCCACATGCAAATGTATTAATACTGCTATTTTTAGTTTAAGCACTTGATTGGAGGAGATAAGGGGACCTCCAGGTTAGATCTGGATTTTGTCCATTTTTTAAAAATGTTTTTAAATGTTTATTTTCGAGAGAGAGCACAAGCGGGGGAGGGGGAGAGGGAGACACAGAATCTGAAGCAGGATCTTTTCCTGAACCTTTTCCATTCTTAAACATCTGGACTCTGTAAACACTGTTTGACACCCAGCACTGTCTCAGTGGTGCTCAAGCTCTTCGTTACTAACATCTTAAGTGCCTCTGGCCTATTGACCTTGCTTCTTCTCTAAAGGCATCAAAGATAAGTTAGCACTAGGACATTACTTTTTATAACTAATATTCACTTTTTGTTTCAAGCCTAGAATTTCATTTTTGCTGATTTATAATCCATTTATTTTTCTCACAAAGGCTCGATAATGCATATTTTAACAAAGTGCCCAATTGTGAAGAGAGAAGGGCTTTAAAGCATCCTATCATAGATTCTGAAGGTTCATACTATGTTGACAACAGAGAGAACCTGCAAAGCAGCAGAAAATTGATTTTTCAGATGATTTTGATACTTTCCTTCTCAAACTACTCAACTCCTCCTACTCAGGAGTTCTACAAGTTAATTATTTTGTATAGGGCCTTGCATAGAGATTAGGTACTTTGTCAGTGTTTGCTGAAGGAATGATCTGAAGAATTAACCTCCTCTAAAATGGAGAAAAATTAGATTATGTCTTAATGTAAGACAAACTCATTGTCAGTGGTTTCACTTGAAATAATATAATTTTGAGAATGAGTGCATTTACTCATGTAATGTAATTAACAGCTCCCCTTGTGTTGTATTGGGTTGCTGATGAGGGCACAGGAGAGACTGGGCTCTCCCCTGAGGAGTGCACAGATACACAAACACATAATTATCCTCAGGGACTATATCTGGTCTACAGATGTGTTTATCTTAGCTCCACAAGATATTTTAAAGGTTTTTAAATTTGTAAGTTTTTAAATCTGTTGCCAACACTTAAATTTTTGGAGATTACACATTTTCAAACTCCAAACTGCAGTCTTCTCTAAAATCAGAATATCTGGCAATAGTGGGTCCGCATTCCCAAAGGGCAGCAATCCGTTTGCATGAAGAAAGGTTCCCCTTTGAGGAGAAGGCCCACAGTCACCCTTTCACACTGTTCCTGCTTCTCGCTGTGGGCTACACCCAACCCGTTCCCCTGACTTTGATCATCTACTTGGCCCACACTAACATGTGAGTTTGTAACTCCTGTGTTTGTAGTGTATAATATTAATTAATTTGACTTAAGAAAGTGTCCTGTCCACACTCATTCTGTCAAATTTAAAGAATAGGGCTCCTTTATGCATAACATTTAGAATATCTGTCCCTGAAATCTGGCTTACCACAGAGATGGGATTCTCTTGAGCATATCTGAACCTGTTGTTTACTCAGCAGGGCCCACTAACCCTTGGCTTTTATTGTACAAACTAATCAAGAATTTTATCTTCCATGTCTTTTACTTATTTATTTATTTTTATTTATTTTTTAACACTCATTTTTGAGAGACAGAAGAGACAAAGCGTGAGTGGGGGATGGGCAGAGAGAGGGAGGCACAGAATCCCAAAGCAGACTCCAGACTCTAAGCTGCCAGCACAGAGCCCAACGTGGGACTCGAACCCACGAACCATGAGATTATGACCTAAGCCAAAGTCGGATGCTCAACTGACTGAGCCACTCAGGCGCCCCATCTTCCATGTCTTTTAATCCATTTCCCTCCTCCCTTCCCCAATTTCTCTGTGTTTCTGCCAAGTGGCATTCTCTTTTAATTTTTATCTTTCTTTTATTTTTTAAAGAAGGGAACAATAGTGAGAGTAAACTAGGAAGGAAATACTAGGAAGATGAACTTAGATGTTTACTTTTGTGTGTGTCTCCAAGTGGGGTTCAGTGCTGCTGTCCTCTCACTAAGTTAATGTTTGTGAATTGGTTAACTGTGGTGGGACTTGTTAAGGCATCTAGGCCAGGTTCGAGATGAGCAAAGCAATGCTAGAATGAGTAATCAATTATTTCCAAGCCCCTTGGAAGCCAGCCACCTACAGCTAGACTTCAGCTCTATAGAGAATTCTCTCCTACCCATCAGGGCAGCTTCCCTGATTCCAAAAGTGAAGAAACTCTGGGAAATATTTTCAAATTAGATTTCTGCAATTTTTCAATAGCTCTTTGAGTTGGAGCATCCACCGAGATCACTGTAGTCACTGGAGAAGGCAGGGTAAGACTCCTCTCACTTTCTGAGAACCAAATTTAATGCATCCCTGGCTGCCACCCTCTAGAGCAATAGGATTTCAAGAGTCCAGACTTAACCACAAATCTGTTGGGGATATTGTACTGTAGATAAAGCAACCAGCATAGGTTCTGATGCAAGAAATACAGGCTCACGATTGCATTTCTCATGAATAGCCACTGCTATAAGCCTGTGTTAGTCAAGAGTTCTCCAGAGAAACAGAAGCAATAGGAGGACATATGTGAAAGAGAGGGAGAAGGAGCGAGATTTATTTTAAGGAATTGGCTTGCATGATTTTGCAGATGCAAGTCTGAAATCTGCAGGGTAGCCCAGCAGTCTGGAGACTCAGGAACAGTTGCAGTTCCAGTCTGCTGGTAGAATTCTTTCTTGCTTGGGGAGGTCACTCTTTATTCTATTAAGGCCTTCAACTAATTGGACCCACAAGCCCACTGCCTTAAATGTTGATCTCATCTCCAAACTCCCTTCACAGAAACATCCAGGATAGTGTTTGACCAAATATCTGGGGACCCTGGCCCAGCCAAAATGATACATAAAATTAACTATCATACACTCTTAGAGAAAGGATAGAAAACTGAACGGCAAAGCCAACCACTGAAGTTAAATTTTTTAAAATTTTTGTAATGTTTTTATTTTATTTTTGAGAGAGAGGCAGAGTGTGAGCAGGGGAGGGCAGAGAGAGAGAGAGAGAGGGAGACACAGAATCTGAAGCAGGCTCCGGGCTCCGAGCTGTCAGCACAGAGCCCGATGCGGGGCTCGAACCCACAGACTGTGAGATCATGACCCGAGCCGAAGTCGGATGCTCAACCGACTGACCCACCCAGGTGCCCCTGAAGTTAAATTTTTATTAACACTCACATTTAGATTGGAGGATGCCAGATTATCCCTCTCTTCAAATATAATACTGTGTTCTACTAGACCATTTCTCCTGAAAAGTTAATGTTCATGTTAATAGCTGCCTGGAAAGGAGTGCAAGCACCTGAGTAAGTCTTTTTTTCCATGTAAATTGCTTGTATACCTTGCGGTATGGTTTAGATGTGTAAGTTCCTGTGTTCACATATTAAGTTCAAATATTGTTGACACCATAGGAGTCAGAAATAAGCTACTTAGAGAGTTTGATGGTTACCATGCTGACCCATAACGTTCAGATTCCTGATCTAGGATCCTTGGGATTCTTTAGGGACTTACTAGTTTCAGGCCAAGGTTTTGTGTTTGCCTTTTATTTTTTTAAGCTGAACTCAGACATGAGCCGCCCTTTATTGTAAAAAGGAGGCAAGCCTCTTTTTAAGTTTTAAATTTAAATTTTTTTAAATCTCAGTCTTTACTCCGGTGGAAAGTAAATACCTTAAACAGTGAAGACATTTTTTCCTTTCAGTAAGTTCAGTCGTGATGCAGGTTATATCATTGCAGTACAGTACTAAGACTGGATGGACTTTTGCTCTACCTCTTTGCTGTGTGATCTTAGAAAGTTCACTTAACCTTTTCAGTCTAAAGTTTCCTCGGCTGTAAAAGGAGCAGTTCAAACTATACTCCAGAGCATGGCTAGCTCTCAAGATTGATTAATTTCTCTCAACCTTCTTAGAAGGTTTGTTTTAACTGGAGCCATTTGACATTATAGGCAGCTTTTCCTACTGCCCCAAATTGTAAATTCTAGATTTCATGAGAGAATTTGTTTTCATCTCTTTTAGAACTACTTAAGGGAAAGAAAATGGTATTATGTAACAAGGCTTATAGAGGTTAAATGACTCATTCATTAAATTATTAAGAAAAAGAACATTTGTGGAGTGGTTTATGGAAGAAGCATTTCAGCCTAGTACTGAAGTAAGAAGGGGATTTGAACATATAGGGATATGGAGGAAGAGCTTTCCAGGAGAGAAAGGCCCATCAGAAGAAAATCTCATGGCTAGAAATGGCCGAGAGCACTGAAAAGTACATAGTGTCTGGAGCAAGTGATGGAAGGGCCATCTGAGAAGTAGGTTAATATCAGATAATAGAGAACCTCAAGGGCTAGACTGAAGAATTAAACTTTATTCAGGAGACCTTAGGCACTGTAAATGAAGTCAAGGACAATTCTTCTTGTGTTTCTTTATCTTTACTGTCTGACACAGGGTAGACACTCAATGAATGATGTTGAATAAGAGAATTAAAAGATTTTTGAGAAAGGGAACGAAGTGAAGATCCCCTTTAAGGGGAGTTTACCTGTCGACCGTGTAGCAAGTAGAGGACCTAGTTTGATTGCATTTATGTAGGCAAGGAACAAGCCAGGGCATGAACATGGCTGTGGGCACCTACTATCTTGGGTGTTGGAAGAGGGAGGAACCAAAGGTGGCTGAAGGTGTTTCTAGTAGCTGTGAGAGCGGTCGATGCCAGATTCTAAGTCGTATTTGTCGTATACTCTCTCCTCTTTCTTTTTAGTTATATTGGAGTTCAGGGACTCGGTCAGATTCGACGCCTCCATTAAATATCTGCTGAAGGAGTTAGTGCATGGCAGCAAACCTGATTTTGCCTTTAGTTTTTGAGTACTGGCAATAATGATGGTAACAGAATTATTGAGCTACTTTACCTCTAGACAGGAAATTCATGTACCTTTATGCCCATTGATAATAGTTGTTTTCATCTGAGTGTTACTCCATTGTTAGAAGTTCTGATAGCAAATTTAAGTTGATGTTGGTCAATTAGATTTAATCATTAATATAGTGATAATGGATATGAATAATTATTATATAATAATAGATTATACGCAGGGTAAATTTTAAAACACGAATTTTCCAGATACCTATGTATATCATTTTCAACTCATCTGGATCCTGTTCAAGGCAGTTAATGTGCAAGGCATCGTACTAGATACTGTCCAATAGACAAAGACGAATAAAAACAGTCCGTACTTTCAGGAGCTCATAGCCCATGAGAGTAAGCTTAGCAGACTGTGTCAAGGGCCGTGAAAAATCCAGTGTCTCCTTTAGAAGAAAAAGAGTAGGAACAGAGGCCTGTGAGCACTCAGGCTCAGTAAAGAAGTGGTAGTTGAGGCCCTGAAGAGTGGCACTCCTGCAGATCTATGAAAGGATGCTTCAGATGAAAACGAGCAGGCTTCACAAAGCATTGAGCTTGCAGGGGTGGAAGACAGAGAGGGAGTCACGGGTAAGAGATGTGTGTGCTGGGCTCAAGGTCCCTGGTCAACTGGACAAATTGTTCTCTGTAAACAGTCGATTTTAAAGCACAAAAAGACTGCGGTCCTTCTGAGACTTGGGCAAATTAATCAGTTGGCAAAGGAAGGATAAGTTGTGGTGGAGAGGCAAGCTGCCGGTCAAGTTGGGCCATCATACTAATCCAGGAGAAAAGTAATGACACTTCAGGGTGTCAGCTAGATTTCACTGGAGATTTAGGTGGAGAGAAAGATTTTAAGACGGTTTTAAATTTTATTTATTTTTATTTAATTCTGTAAATTAACATTTATTCATTTTTGAGAGACAGAGAGAGACAGAGTGTGAGTGGTAGAGGGGCAGGGAGAGAGGGAGACACAGAATCCGAAGCAGGCTCCAGGCTCTGAGCTGTCGGCACAGAGCCCGACGTGGGGCTTGAACTCCTGGACTGCAAGATCATGACCTGAGCTGAAGTCGGACACTCAACCGACTGAGCCACCCAGGTGCCCCAAGATAGTTTTAAATTTTAAGTCGAGCATGTCAGCAGATAGAAATCTATTAACTCGAAAATGAAAATAAGAGCTGAAGAAGTTTTTTGTTTTTTGAAGGTGGCTCTATGCCTAATGTGGGACTTGAACTCAAGACCTCGAGATCAAGTGTAGCATGCTCTGCTGACTGAGCCAGCCAGGTGCCCCAGCAAAAGATTTTGAGGAGGAAGAGGAATTCACTTGGAACATGCTGATTTTGATTTTGAGTTGCACACAGATCCTTCTGGGGAGGTGTTTGGTGAGGAGTTGAGATTAGCCTGTAGAATCATTTTCTTTTCATCCCACAGGTCTCTCCCCCACACCCCCACAACTCTGTCATATGCATGGCAGCTCAGGAGAGATGGCCAGGTTGAAATGTATAGTTGTATGTGGATTTTTTTTAATGTTTATTTATTTTTGGAGGAAAGAGAGGCAGAGCGTGAGTGGGAGAAGGAGAGAGAGAGAGAGAGAGAGGGAGACACAGAATCTGAAGCAGTCTCCAGGCTCTGAGCTGTCAGCACAGAGCCCAACACCGGGCTCAGAATCACGAGCTGTGAGTTCATGACCTGAGATGAAGTTGGACACTTAACCAACTGAGCCACCCAGGCACCCTAAGACGTATATCTAGTTTCAATGTTGTGCTACATAGTTAGGTTTTGTTTAAAATAAGATTCCTAGACATAATATATTGCTGAACACATGGGCAACTCCAGTTTTTCCCCACTTGTTTTAAGGTAGTACACGTGATAAAAAATGATGTAAAGCCTTTAACCCCGTATACATTTTCTTACAATAAGAATTATTATGCTCTTATGTTCGTAAGGAAAATAAAACATTGTGACTTAGCCAGGTGCTTTTCCATTTATGACTCTTGCTGTTTTGTTCTTTCCATGTCACAAGGTCAAATAATGTGACAAGCTTGGTCCTTGACAAACTGAGTTCAATTTTTATTGCAGGTCCTGCTCTTTCCCCCAAGAAGGTGTGTTCTGTGGTTTTGCCCTCTAAGTGCTATGTGGCAAATCTTAGCCTTTCAACGTATTCTCCCTTATCTCACGCTTTCATCTCCAGTCCTTTCAAAAATCCTTATTACCTGCAGGCAGGTGAAATGCTACAGATACAGTCTTTCTGGATATTAGCACCGGAAGCACCTCAGTTGAGCTCAGAGTTCAACAAAGATTTTACAGAATGTTTTACATTTCAGAAGGCCAACTAAGTTACATTTTTTAACTTATGTAAGAGTTACGTATGTTTATACTTCAGTAAAATATGTTCTTAGGCTTTCCTCTTATAAGCGTTATTGTCCTGGGGTGCCTGGGTGGCTCAGTCGGTTGGGCGTCCAACTTCAGCACAGGTCATGATCTCACGGTTCGTGGCTTCGAACCCCGCGTCAGTCGGGCTCTGTGCTGACAGCTCAGAGCCTGGAGCCTGATTTAGATTGTGTCTCCCTCTCTCTCTGCCCTTCCCCCACTCACACAATGTGTGTGTGTGTCTCTCTCTCTCAAAAATAAACAAACATTTTATAAAATGAGTGTTATTATACTTACATTACTCAAAGTATCTTCTTAACAGCTATCTGCTCCTCCTCCCACCCCCATTGTGCCCATGAAGAAGCAGGCTCAGAGAGGTCATATCCATGCTCAGGGAGCAGGATTTAGGCTCTGGATTGCCAGATTTCAAGTTCTTTTTTTTAAATGTTTGTTTATTTTTGAGGGGTCGGGGGGGGACAGAGGATCCAAAGTGGGCTCTGCCCTGACAGCAGAGTCTCCAACGCAGGGCTCAAACTCAGGAACCGTGAAATCATGACCTGAGCCAAAGTCAGCCACTTAACTGACTGAGCCACCCAGGCGCCCCTCAAATCATTTTTTTAAAGGACAATATTTTGACCTGTGGGAAAACTGGAATGGCTTATCTGCCAATTGAAATGCTGAACTCTGTTTTTCCTTCTTAGGATTTCACTAGAGGCTGTTGTAAGACCCTCTGAAGTTTCTAAATTGGCTGAATATAAATCTCCTATAGTCTGGCTAGTTCGTTCCTCAGTCTTAAAACCAGTAATTTATGTCCTTTCCGTATGTGTGTGTGGTCGGGGGGGTGGGAGGGGGCTAGATACCTGTACCTATGGATGAACACCCCCACGGCAGAAAGTACACCTGCATTTGGGTCTGCCGACAGTCCCTCTTTCTGGATTTTTCCTCGTGTGACCTCTACTAAAAGAGAGGAGACCTGCCTCTCTGCTTCGAATACCGAACTTCACCAGTGGCCTTTGCAGATTTTAGGGAGAGTTGATCCTGTGGTTTTTTTTTTCTTCCCTCTCTCCTTCCTTTTAAAAAATCTAGTCTCTAAAAGAAACCAGCTAGTAGACTATACCAACTTTAAGAAATCAACTCAGGGACGCCTGGGTGGCTCAGTTGGTTAAATGGCCGACTTCAGCTCAGGTCACGATCTCACAGACTGTGAGTTCGAGCCCCACGTCAGGCTCTGTGCTGATGGCTCATCAGAGCCTGGAGCCTGCTTTAATTTCTGTATCTCCCTCTCTCTCTGCCCTCCCCTGCTCACGCTCTGTCTCTATGTCTTTCAAAAATAAATAAACGTTAAAAAAAATTTTTTTAAAGCAACTCTGTGATAGCAAAGGATTAAAAGTTTTCCTTGAGCTTTTTATAGGTTTGTTGTGCAAAAAAATAACCAAAGCGTTTTCCAAGGATTGGAAAACCGTTCAGTCTAAAATCTGTTTCGGGGGGGGGGGGGCCCCGTTTTCCTAATAAGGTGATGCATACACATAGCTCTATTAACTTTTTAATACTGTGTCAGTAATTCTTTTTGAGGTCACCGTCAGGAGGATTCCACATCTTACATTTCCTGTTTCTTTTGCAGGGAGGTTCGGACAGGCCTCACCCCTCTCCATTGCTTATGTGTCTGAGAGACTGAGCCAGTTCACCGGCAAGGTCATCTGCTAACTCTGAGATTCTTAGCGCTTCTCTTTGATGTCCGTGTCCTACCACTCACACTTGTCTGCTCTTTACGAAGGAAGAAAGCACACGAATTTCCCATCTCTAGTCCCAGGAAGTCTCCACCTCTTAGGTTTCCTGCATTTATTCATCCAGCAGACCTTTATTGACTAATATCTTGCTCTTCGCAGCCAGCTCTGGGCCGCAGGCTCTGGGGATAAACACAGGAAAGGACCTCTCTGCGTCTTCTTAGCAAGGGAGGAAAGTGTATAAATAAATAACTGTAAAGCAAGTTAAGCCCTTCTTAGAGGTCAAGTTGGCAGATGGACATGGGCTGCGGGGTAGCACAAGGGGAACCTGTGAGTCCCGCCAGGCGTCTGTCCACCTGCTCGTGTTTTATTTTTCATTTTTCCGGGTTCCCTTCTCTCTTCTTCAGGCACCCTGCAACAACCTGGTGATGAGGAAGATCAGGATAAATGTTGAATGTGGTCATGGATCCACTTCCAGTTCCCCTAGATCGGTCACCTGTGCCATTTCCCAAGCTCGCGGGAGAAAGCGGATTAAGCGAATAATACTGCCGCTTTGAATCTAGCCACGAGACATAAGATCACAGCAGGGCTTCCTCTCGGCGATCTCTGATGGTGGGAAAATGGTGAAAAAGAAATAGACCTGCCTTGTGTGATACTTAGACTTTAATAGAGAGAGACTCTGTTGCTCTGCAGCCCTTACCTTGCCAAGGTGTTTGACGCTGGCCACGTTTCTGCCGTGGCTGAGTTGCCGAAGCCTGAAGGTTTAATCCTTAATACTGATAAGAACAAAAAGAATGTGACTTACCTCCCCACTCTCTGCAGAGATGGAAGGAAAAACCATTTCTCGGACCATGACTACACGCTATTTGACAGGTTTTCAGTTTGCCCATTAATTTAGGTGTTTGAATAACTAAACTCAGTTGCGGGGGGGAGGTGGGGTTTAAGTATCATTGACTTTCTAAATGTGATAGTTCCTTTTTGAAGTGATCCTACTCTTACCCCTTTCTTCTACCATTCATAGGGTTTAAATATTTGCCAGTGCAGATGTTTGATTTTTATCTCAGCTCTCTCTTTGTTTAACTTTATTCTCATGGGTGGTTAAGTGGAAGATAAGGGGGTTCTTGTTTAATTCTTTTCAACTGGTGTTGCTCAAATATTTGGAGAGCAGACACTTCCCAGAAAGAATGAGCAGGAACCTGTTTGGATGCAGGTGAAGAAATGATGGCTCCCTGTCATGGCAGACCAGGCACGGTTAGGCCGTTGCTAGGACCCGGGGGTCTGGCAGACATGGGTGCTTCCCCAGTGCCCAGATGGTCTTTGAAAGACTCCTGCAGCTCCTTACTGGTCAGGGGATTTTGCCTCCTGAGCTTCCCAGGAAAATGTGTGCTCTTCCTAAAATGGACCTTGGCGATTCAGCAGCCCTAGCAGCAAGGGCCAGCCTTGTGTTGTCAACCTCACTGGAAGCCTCCCTGCGTCTGTTCTACCAGCTTCGGATCTAATACCAGATTCTGCTTCTGGAAGAAATAGCGGGATTTTTGTTTTGTTTTGTTTTTAACCTTTTGCACCTGTCTCGGCGTTTTAGTGGTGATTAAAAACAAGCAAACAAGTAAAAAAACATTCCCTACCCCATTAGCTGCCATCGTAATGGCTTTGTTAATGGACTCAACTAGCAGATTGAGCCGGGCTCGTCTGAGAGCTCCTCGGGGATTTGCTTTTTCAATTACTACCTTAAAAATGCGTCCGTGAACAATACCACATTTCACCACCACCCTGGGAATCCGCGCTGTGGGTGTGGTTTTTGTGTGCAAAGTGATAAATTGGGCAGGCTTCCTCGGAAATGTTGAGGAAAACCCAGGGTTCTGAGTGATTTGCCTGGCAAATCACCTTCCAGAGGAAATTTAAACAAAGACCAAAAAAGAGATTCAGGAAGTAAATCCCAACTGGTGTGTCTGTCTCTCTCTCCTTTACATCTTTTTCTTTCTAAACTGGGACTCCACTGGAAAGTTGATTTACACTGTGAATCGTGGCTGAATGAAATCCAATTGGAACTCACTCGAACACTGTTTTGATGTAAGATTCAAAGCTTCTGCAAATTTATTTTATCTTCTACATTTGCTGATCTCCCGCTTGTAAATCCTGTTGAAGGAGAATAAAAATGACTGCAGCCTGATGGGAATTAAATGTCTGAAGTTCAAAGCAGTTTGCACATCAGAGCAAACGTCAATCAAATGAACATCTTGCAAGCCAGGCAGGGAGTGAATTTCTCCATGGGGAAGAGATCAAAGTGGGAGTCACAGTTCTGTTTTCTCCCTCGGGATGCAGTTTCGATCAGTTGTTCATGAAAGTAAATCCAGAAGGAAGTTTTTTTTTTTTTTTTCTTTTCAAACTTACGGGCGTAGGAAGGATAGAGTTATTTGAAACTGAATTTCAGTCACTGGTTTTATCTTATGAAAATAAGTATCGAAAGCAGTCATAATGCAAGATCTCCTTTTTTTTTTAAGTGAGGGTCTGTGGGAGATTTAGGTAGGATCATTCTCTTATTATAATTCCTTTTTTAAGGCACAGATATAAAGTTGACTTGCCCTGCTCATATTATATGAAAATCTATGATTTTACCATTACTGGACCTTTTTCATAAGGCTGGAATTCTATAAATGTGAGTGGCAGCTAATACACTTCTATGAAAAATCTTATAGGTAACCCCTAAGAGTAACTGACACATTTCTATAAAGCACTTTATATAAAGTAAGCAGGAACTTTGTTTCTCATAGTCCCCAAGCCAGGGTGAATAGGATGTTTCTGTTTATAAATAGTATTTAGAAGAGGCACAGGTGCATAAAATACATTCCCTTCTTAAGCAAGGCACCTGTTTCTCTGGGACCTGGAGGTGGCTCATGTAACAAAGACGGCCAAGCATGTTTCACCCTGTGTTTAGAGTCCAGGAGGAATCCGGAGTCCAGAAGAGAAGATATTAGTGAGTGTGGGTGAGTGGAGGGTGAAGAGATAATCACAGGGTTTTTGCTCTTGTAATTACTTCTCGTAGCCATCTCAGCAGCTGGGGACACACTGTTCTCCTGTAGCTCTAAGTCCTCTGTTGACACCTGCTTCCTTACCTGACTGGCACATCAGAGGGGCAGAGTGAGGTTTCTTTCCGAGCTCTTCAGTGGTAACCCAGCTGGGGAGCGCATGCCCTGTGGCTGAGGTTCCGCACGTGTGAAGGAACTCAGGACGGCTGAGACTATTGAGAGACCGCTGCCACTTAAAGAACACCATCTAGCAGGAAGCACGAGGAAGGAGAGTGGTTGACAGGCCTCTGAATTCTTTAAATATCAGAATGTGGGGGCTTGCTAGGAGTAAGTTGACTTAAAACCACCAGCATTCGCTGCATTCGGGTTACCCAGGGAGCAAGAATTAAATCACATTCCAAACGGAGGCATCGATCTGTTCTTCCCTTCCTGCTAAACTTTCAGAACCCTCCTGTCCTTGAGCGAACAAGACAGAGGTCAGATTGCCCTCTGGCTAGGGTTCTCCTACGAGGTGGTTATTTAATGCTGAGACATCAGGATCGTTCTATGGATTCCTTCAGGGAAAAGAACTTCAGGTATTTTACGTTTTATTTTTGGATCAGGTTTGATCTCTGGTAGCCTGTGCGTTTGCGCGCATCAGTTGGGGCTTTTCGGAGTTGGGTTTCACTATTATGTCTTGTCCACATTTACAAGAAAACTGAAGTTGTGGCATTCTGCATCCTATGTTAACTGCCCTGAGAATTTTAGGAATTTGGGGCGATTTTTTTTTCTTGGTATTGTCTTAATTCCTTTATCTTTGTTGTGCATAAGCCGTTTGTTCAAGGTTCTCAGAATGCCAGGGTCTTACTTTCAGTGGAACTTAGCAAGAAAAGGAGAAAACTGGTTTGAGCTGACAGCAGGTCTGCTGTATCTCTTTGTGCAAGGAATGTACATGCTCACTCTCCTGTCCACGGGCTCTCTGAAACGCCTCGGATGTCAGGTGCCGAATGGGAGGGGAACTTGAGGCTTTTCTAGAATGAAATAATAAAAAATAACTCCCTAATGGCCAATTCCATAGCTATGCCAGTAGTGGGCCTTTACTTTAAGTTGTCAACAATTAGCAAAGAACACCTGCCTTTAATATCTCCTTCCTCTTCCTCTAAATCCTTTTCTTGGTCATTAGAGTTCTTTCTCGGTAGCTGTGCATTGTGAAACTTTGTGTTTAGCTGCCTTAAGTTCTGTTAAGGAATAAGCAAAGATTTCCCCTAAGCCCTCCAAGCTTTCAGAGTAACCTTTCCGCCTGAGAGAAGTGAATAGATCACCAGAAGGACGATCTGTTGATTTGTTGAGATACGTTGTAACATTCATCATGAACAAGAGCTCAAGTATATGTTCACATCTTCGTTCTGTTTGCTTCCCAACTGCGACGTTGGCTTCTTGCCTCGGTTTCCAGGCATTCAAATGGAGATGTTAATAGTACTTTTCCCAGGCTGCGTGAGGATCAGATGACTTGATCCATGGGAAGCACTTGGAACATACCTTATATATGATGAACACTTACCGTTACCATTACCAACACATCCAATCAGAGTTCTTACTACTTATTAAATGCTTACTATGTACCAGGCTTTTAAGAGCCATTTTCCGATTTAATTCTTAACACAACCTTATGAAATAGGTGCTATTGTTCTCACCATTTTATGGACGGGAAAAACAGAGGCTTAGAAAACGTAAGTTATGTGCGAGAGTCACACAGCAAAATGCAATTTAAATCGGACTGCTCAAGTCCATGCTGCTGACCGTGACAGAATCATGCTTCACCACAGCGGCAGTGCCTTGGTCATCATAGACGTTCAGTGAATACGACTGAGCAAAATACCCGGAGCTTCCCAGTGACTAAGCTCTTTGCCCTTCCTCATTCATCACCAGTAAGAATCTGTGGAATACTACACATTGCCAGCAGCGTGTTAGACCTGAGAGAGAAATATAAATCCTCAAGTAACTTAGAGGCCCACTGGGGGCACTAAGACTTCTCATATATGTGAAAAGGCTTTAGAAAGAATCGGGAGTTCAAGTGCTGTGCGGTAGGGTTTACACAAGGAGGCTTCTTTGGCGTCTTGTCTCTTAACTTGACCTATCTTTATTTGATATATGGAAAAGGCAAAAAAAAAAAAAAGAAAAAAGAAAAAACCACACACACAAAAAAACTCACGCCCTCTCTCTTTCTCTGAAATAAAATATTTTTAAAACTCGTGGCACATGCTTTGAGATAAAATGGAGGCACTTGGCATAGAATGAGAAACCACCCACAATCAGGACAGGATGTAAGAAAATAAGTGAATAAAGACCTGGAGGACAACTCGGTAGAAAAATCAAGAGAACCTTCGAGAATTGCACTTGTCCAAAATGGTAGCCACTATTCAGTGATGATTTACATTTAAGTTAAAATTATACAATAGATAGTTTGGTAGGAGAACTGGAATTAAAAAACTTTTTTAAAATGTAGTCCCATTAGTCACATTTCATTTTTTTTTTTAATGTTTATTTATTTCCGAGAGACACAGAGGCACAGCATGAACAGGGGAAGGGCAGAGAGAGAAGGAGACACAGAATCGGAAGTAGGCTCCAGGCTCCGAGCCGTCAGCACAGAGCCTGACGCGGGGCCTGAACTCACAGAGCGTGAGATCATGACCTGAGCCGAAGTCGGCCGCCCAACCGACTGAGCCACCCAGGAGCCCCCCATTAGCCACATTTCAAATGCTCAGTAGCCAACATGTAGCTACTGTATGGGACAGTGCAAAAATATTACATTGTCATTGTTGCAGAGATTTCTCCTGGACTGCCCCGGTCTGCGCCAGGGGTGGCACAAGCCTGGCACCCTGCCCGTTTTTGAAAATTAAGGTATTTTGGAACACAGCCATACTCATTCTTCGTGAATGCTCTTTGGCCACTTCACACTATAGTGACAATGTTTTAGCGGTTACAATGGAGACTGTATAGCCAGCCCATAAGCCCTAAATGTTATCTCATCTTTTATTAAAAAGTTCGTGAGGGAATGGATTTTATGTGGCTGTCTAGAGCAAGGCAAGCAGGTGAGTTCCTTGTTTAGTGCCACTCCTGCTGCACAGATGTTGAGGAGAGTGAGATTATGTTGCTTTGCCCGCATGCACACAGACAGCTGCTGATGTATTAATTTCTTCTTTCCTCTCCATCTGTGGCTTCTGAGGCAGCAATCTCTTGTCTAGACAAATTGGAGCAGGTCCAAGGAAGAGCAACCACATTGGTGAAGCAACTGTGTCCTTGGAGCCACAGTTGACAATGTCGATATAATTCTGTACTGGGTTGGAGGCTGATCTCAAGGTCTCTTAAAATCCAGTTACCTTCTCCTTTAAGATTATAAGTATCTAAACAAAACTATTTAACTTTTGTTTTGGAACCCAACACACCATGTGGAGACCTTGTCCCCTTGCTTATACAATCAGTTTAACATAGTAATTCTTGTATACTGTGAGATGGAATCGACAGATCATCAAAGTTCGTGTGAATAATTGAGTGGGTCTTGATTTTTAGGAGGGTTTCTTCTAGGTCATATAGTTTCTCTATCTGTGCTCATGGAATTTCATTAATGGCATTTATAAGTTGAGGTACACATTTTAACATCAATTTTAAAACCTCTAATTTCAGATTAAGTTAATTTGGAGGGGTAACTCTCAGAAATTTCATGAGTCTTAATCAGTATATGAAATCCTAAATGAGTTATTTAGGATATTTTGCTTTTGTTACTTCTGGATTAAGTTCACTTAATACCCATGGCGGGGAGGATACTCGTAGGGATTGTATGTGAGTGAGATAGTATGTTTTCCTCTGATTTTCTTACAGATTGTTGTTTGCCGTAGCAAAGGAGTCATTGATTACACTAGTATTTATTGATCAGCAACTGACCAGAGTACTAGCATTGTTCTAGCCCTAGCGTTGAACTACCACTGGAAATCAAAAAGACTTTGAATTTATTTATATTATAGTCCAGAAGGTACAAACTACGTGTTCTATACCAGGAGAGGAAGTTTATTCTCTCTCTCTAAGTTTTCTTCTCTAGAGAAGAAAACCAAGGTTCAGAAAAATTGAACAGTTTGTCCAAGGTCACATGTTTAATAGTGACAGGGCAAGGATTCAGATCTAGATGTTGCCTAAGCGACAAACATTCTTTTTCCTTCATTACTATTTTCGTTCTTGGTCACTGGTTTTCAGATAAGATAATTTAAAAAATTGTTTCATATATTACATCAGCGCTCAAGTCTGCATTGTTTCCACTGTTGTCTGAATTTTGTCAAATCCGTTTTCTGTATGATTTTATCAATAGTGCCTGACTCAGATTCATTAGGGGGAGAACTGGGTCAAAGGATGATTATTTTTTAATCTCAGAATTGAACTTGATTTCTAAAGCCTACTAAAAGCAGATGTTGTTTTTTTCCCATAATGTTCTGAAGTGATTTTTTTTTTTTTAGTATTTAAAATCTAAATCACCATTTACCATTTATGAGCTGGATATATACAATAAACAACACAGTATAATAAACAATATACTGTTTATTACTGTTCATACACAATATGAATTATCTTGTTGGTTTGTTTTTCTGAATTTAGTAACTGCTAAGTAAATATTGCTAATTCTCTTCTATCATTTCAGATTCGATGGGAACTTTAATACCAATGTATCTAGAACAATTAGTTGTGATCGACTTTCCACTACTGTTAATAGCCGGGCCTTCAATCCAGGACGAGATTTAAATTCAGGTCAGTAATCTCTTGGCTTATAAAGATGAACTGTATTTCACCACATTCACGTTGAATAAATGTATTGCTTTAGATGTTATCCCTTAAGACTTGAAGAGAAAATATCATGTACTTAAAATTGGATATTTCTTTCTGGAAGTTGACACTCGGAAGAGAGAAAGGAAAAAGAAAATCCAGCTGACCCGTACTGACCGTTTACTGGATAGTATACACGTGGCATATACCTTGCTAGAGTCTTGAATCCATGGTCTCATTTGTTAGGAGTTTTACACTTGTTATTTTAAAGTTATTTTAGGGGTGCCTGGGTGGCTCAGTTGGTTGAGTGTCCGACTTCGGCTCAGGTCACGATCTCGGGGTCTGTGAGTTCGAGCCCCGCGTCGGGCTCTGTGCTGACAGCTCAGAGCCTGGAGCCTGCTTCACATTCTGTGTCTCCCTCTCTCTCTGCCCTTCCCCCGCTCATGCTCTGTCTCTCTCTGTCTCAAAAATAAATAAACATTAAAAAAAAAACATTTTAAAGTTATTTTAGAGACCCAGTTATCTTTGCGTTACAATATATTGAATTTATATTCCCAATTTATAATTTTTAATTTGTTTTGGTGTTTTGGGAAGGATGATGACGAAGCATTTCTACTAATAAATGGTGCCAGCGTGCTATATATTGAAGTTGAACTTTGTTCAAATGCAGTGGTAATAGCTATTATCAATATAGTTATATATAGTTCCACAGGGACATAGTGTCTCTGCTTTCTTGTCCTGGCGTTCCAGTCTATATTTCTCACCCTGTTTGTCTTGTTATGTACGTTTGTTGATTGATGGGCTTCAGAACCTAAAGGCTTCTCCCTGTAAGAGCTGGAAATTAACTTCAGACATCACCTACCAGCTTCAGTCCTCAGACTTTACCAAAGAAAAATCCGAGTTAGAAGATCTTAAGACTTCTCTTATTATTGGAGAGATGAAGGACCTCATCCTTAAACATGTAGAACTGTATTTCCCAAATTCCAGGTCTCTTGCAGATATGCGAAACTCTAGAGAAGATAGAGGAACAGAATATTTGCTTTTAGGACCACCTCCGGACATGGTCCATGGGAAGAATTGTAGTCTTCGGGAGTTGTATACTCAAACCAAGTAATCTAGTAAGTCTGGAAAGGAAGAACTGTAAGCCCTATGTTGCTTAAGGATATTAAAACTCTAGCTGCTGGCTAAATTAAATGGTCAACCTAAATATGCCAGGCACATATTGTATAGACCAATATATAATGAATTCAGTCTTCTTTTTTTTTTATCAGAGAATCTGAACCTTCTGGAGCAGGTGGGGTTAATTCTTAGAAAAAAAGCTTACCGAAAATATTTCCACACACACAAAAAAAAAGAGTAGGGAAGGGCATGGAATGGACAGAGGAAACAAATTATGGAAGATTCCATAGCTGGCACAGGTCACAGTGTGTGAACTTGAATTTTCTAGTTCCCAAATTCAGTGCTTACCTCTTCACCTCAGATACACTCAGTTACACGAACGTGTTGCTGGGTCTGAAGACTTGAGTTTGAATTAGCGCTTTTTAATACGATCAGATATAAATGTATCCCAGAAATACACATTTTGTGTAGTTAAAATTTGTACAATATATGTTAACTCATAGGCTGTTTGAATTAATAAGGAAAAAATATAGTCCATTACTTCTTTATATACGTAAGATCTAGAATGGCTCACACATAAATGTTAACAGTTACCTTTTAGTGATGGAATAGTGGGGTACATTTACTTCCTTATTAATTTTCTTAATTTTAAACTAAGCATGCATTGCTTTTATAACCAGGGGGAAAATAAAGCAAGAAGAAATTACATACTACTTTCCAGCGTATTTTCACTCCTTTCTGGTAGACAGCACCTTTCATGATACATATCTGATAGTAGATCCTCAGTATGGTGTTAAGGCTCGAGACGAAACTCCATTACCCTACATAAAGTGTAGGCTGGGGCCAGACTGAGGGTGGTGCACACCCACTTGGGAGCCAGAAAACAGTCTCCTGCCAGGATACCTCCCCTCAGTGGCCCAGACCTTGGAGGATCTAGAAGCTGCCACAGCCAGGGCTCCATCCTCATTGCCTTATTTTATATCTGTTCATTGTTTCTACTAATGAGTGTATTGTTAAGGTCTATCTCCATCATTACTAGTCCTATTGTGTCCCTATTGAGCACCTTCTATGTGGTAAACACTTTCCTTTGTACTAAGTCAACTATAAACAAAGCAAAAAGCTTATATTCTGGGAGCTGGGGGATAGAAATCTTAAACAAAAGGATGAGGAAATATACATGTGTGATGATAAGTGTTACGGAGGAAAAGCAATGTAAGAATGCACACAGTGGTACTTTTGGCTGAGGATTGGATGGGAGAGGAGGGAGGAGTCACCTGATTATTTTATAAAAGGGCTCATCAGTGAGATCTGAATGAGTGGGATTATAAAACCGTAAGAATAACTGGAGGAAACGTATCCCAGGCGAAGGGTGTGAGTTAGGAGAATGTAGTGTGCTCAGTAACCGCGAGAAGGCCACTCTAAGTGTGATTCAGTGAGTGAGCATTAACAGTAGAAGACGACACCAAAGAGGCAGTTGGGGGCCAGATCACCAAGGGCCTTACTTTGCTGGCCCTTATAAGGACTTCAGATTTTGCTGTGAATGAGATAGGAGGTCCTGGTGGAGGGAGGTGGGGGCAAGGGGCAAAGGGTTTATGCAGAGTCACGACTTGGCTTAGGGTGAAAGGTTTATCACTGCGGGGACAAGAATACACTATAGCAGAGCAAAGGCGAAAGCAGGGAGACTATTGAAGAGGTTATCCCAAAATCCGGGTGGCAGGTGGCCATAGCATCAACAGTGCAGTAACAGTGGAGGTGGTGAGAAGTGGTTGGATTCTGAATGTGTTTTGCAGGTAGAACCATTGGGATTTGCTGATTAATTGGGTGGGGCGGGGAGGATGTAAGAGAGTAAGAGAAGAGCTGGCAAGGACTTCCAGAGTATTTGGCCTCATTAATGAGAATGACAGTCAGACAGTTGCCATTTTTTATGATGGAGAATACTGGTGACAGGCAAGGAATCAACATTTCAGGTTGAGGAAAGTGGGGTTTGGGATGTGCATTAGATATCCATGTGGAGAGGCACCCGGGTGGCATCCGACTTCGGCTCAGGTCATGATCTTGCCTTCATGGGTTTGAGCCCTGCATCCGGCTCTGCACAGACAGCTCAGAGCCTGGAGCCTGCTTCCGATTCTGTCTCCCTTCCTCTCCGTCCTTCCCCCACTCACTTCAGGTTTTGTCTCTCTCTTTCAAAAATAAATAACCGTTAAAAATTTTATTTAAAAAAAATCTTTTTAACGGTTATTTATTTTTGAAAGAGAGAGACAGAGTGCAAGTGGGGAAGGGGGCAGAGAGTGAGGGAGACACAGAATCTGACGCAGGCTCCAGGCTCTGAGCTGTCAGCACAGAGCCTGACGCGGGGCTCAAACCCACGAATGGCAAGGTCATGACTTGAGCTGAAGTTGGCCACTTAACTGACTGAGCCACCCAGGCGCCCTAAAAAAATTTTTAATTAAAAAAAAAAAAAAAGAATACCCACATGAAAGTGTCTCCTAAGGAGTCGAATATACAAGTCTAGAGTCTGGGGAATGGGTCAGACTAGAGAGTGAAATTTGAGATTTACTGTGTATAGGTAATACTTAAATCATGAGACCCACAAAGATCATCCAGCAAGCAGCTGTGGGTAAAAAAGAGAAGAGGTTCAGGCCTGAGTCTTGGGACACTTTACTACTTAAAAGTCACTGAAATGAAGAGGAAGCAGTAAAGGAAACCGAGAAGGAAGTCAATCTGCATGGAAGAATCAAGAGAGCCATCTCCTGAAGCCAAGTGAACTCAGTATTTCAAGAAGCCAGGAGAGGTCAACTGGATTAAGTAGGCCCAGTAAAAGGAAGGCTGAGAAGCCTGACATTGGATTTCGCCACAGAAGGGTCCCTGATGAACTTGATGAGGGCTGTTTGGTAGAACAGTAGACTAGAATGAGAGGCTGATCCTGGTTAGGTCAAGCTCTTAAAAATGGAGAGGAGCCGGAAGCAGGAAGTACATGAGCTTCCAAGGTTTGCTGAAGGGAGGAAAGCTGGAGTGCCATGTGGAGTCAACAAAGTGTTAAATTGAAAGAAATTACAGTGTGGTTGTGTGCCAGAGAGAACGATCCCGTAGAGGAGAGCTAAAGACCCAAAAGCAAGAGGAAAGACAACTTCTGGGGGCTTTTCCTTGATTGGGCAAGAGATGGCGGGATTCCAAGGAGAGGGTCCCAAAGCACAGTGTTCGTTCTTTTTTTTTTTTTTTTAAGGATTCTTTTTTTTTTTTTAATGTTTATTTATTTTTGAGAGACAGCGCATGAGCAGAGGAAGGGCAGAGAGCGAGAGGCAGACGCAGAATCCGAAGCAGGCTCCAGGCTCCGAGCCATCAGCACAGAGCCCGACTCGGGGCTCGAACCCACAGACCATGAGATCATGACCTGAGCCGAAGTCGGCCGCCCAACCGACTGAGCCACCCAGGCGCCCCCAGTGTTTGTTCTTAATTAAAGGAAAGGAAAAGCAGGTGTGCAGAGATGCTCATAGTGATCAAGGGAGTGTCAGGAGCACAGAGCCGTGCCCTTCTTTGTGGTTTTGTTTTCTCAGAGACTTAGGAAGCAAGATCATTGGCCAAGAGCGAGGCCAGAGGAAGCAGCATTGAAGACCTCTTGGTTAAACTGAGCTTATCTTCTGTAACTGAGGTTTCAGGGTAGAACTCCGCTGCACACATAATTGGGAATCCTAACAGTTCTGTTTCATTACAGTAGTTATTAGTGAAGGAAGAGAGAGTTCGAAAAATCAGGAAGGGGAGGAAGAAGATGGTGAGGACAGAGGTATATGGCCTGATTTCTGATATTTCTAAAAGCACGACTCAAGTGTAACATACTACCCTAAGGAGAGTTGTTCTCGGCACCGTCGACATAGCTAGATTTACAAGCAGTTTTTGGCCATATTCAGGTATTTGAGAACTGACTTGCTTGTATTTGAAGTTTTGTGACATTCTACCAAGCAGTGGCTGCATCCCAAAGTCCACATTCTTGAGCAGTCATTTGTAATTTAAGAGGCGTGGTAGATGGTGGAGGGTGACCTCAGAGCTCCCCCCTTTTCCTCCTCTCCAGCTCGTGCCCCTTTTCCGAGCAGAATTAATGTACTTCATAGGCTATCGCATGTCTGATATTTACATCTGTAAGATGTCCAGCCTCAGGCTCTCACGGACTGTATATAATCCATCAATGGGTCCCTAATTGATAACACAGTTTAAGATTGCCTTTCAGACTAGCTGGAAACAGACTCGCAAAAATTGTAAACCATTCTTAGCTTCCTTTAGCCAAAACTAGGTCATATGTCCATCTATCCGACACACATGTGTATTCTTTTTCTCAAACCCACCCCTGCCAGATCTCTACTTTCTAACCTGACTGCTTGTCCCTGACTCCATTCAAACGACGAGCATTTGACAGTGCATGCATTACTTTATGGTGCTGGTAATGTTTTGCTCAGATTCCTTCCTGCTTTTATCCCTGGTTTCTCCCCCTCCCTTCCTCCCTCTCTGTCTCTCTCTCTCTCTCTTTTTTTTTTTTTTTAAATTCCTGCTGAGCTATTTTCTTGTGTGGAGCCTGATCCCTAAAGAGGGTTTATTTGAAGAGTCCAAGGAAAGTTGCCTCTTGCTGTCTTGAGTTATGCAATTGAGGTGTGAGCAGAGGGGGAGTTAGTCTTTCTTGCCAAAAGAAAAAGTGCCTGGACTTTTTTTATATTGTGTTTGATTTAAAGACCTCATTTGCAGCTGCAAACTTCGATCTTGGTCGCGTCGCAGTCTCCATCGAGAAACAGGATTCATGGGGCTAAGGGCCTCTGGAAGTCCTGTTAGAGCGGCAGGTGCTCCCGGAGGCACAGGCGGGCGTAGAGGCTGTGCCACCAGTTTCAGGGGCTTCATCGCATCTTTCTGGGAATGACAGAGATTGGCTGTGCGTTGTAGACGTCTCTCTCTTCTTGTAAATGCCATGAAAATGACCTGTTCAATATGCTAATGCCAATGGAGTGAAACTCTGTGTTCTATCTAAAAACCTAAAATAAGAGAGTAAAAATCAAACTAGGAATTTCTGGTTTGTTTTTATGCCTAAGTGCCCCAGCTTCATGACTGCATTAGTGTCAGAAGAGATGTGGTAATTATTCATATAACATCTAAAAACCATTCAGTCACTTAGAAATCTAGAGGTGCCTGGGTGGCTCAGTCGGCTGAGTGTCTGATTTCAGCTCGTAATTTCATGCTTTCATGGTTCATGGGGTCGAGCCCTACATCGGGCTCACTGCTGCCAGTGCACGGCCCGCTTTGGATCCTCTGTCTCTCTCTCTCTGCCCCAACCCCCCTCCCTTCTCTATTTCTTCCTCTCTCCCTCAAAAATAAATGTTAAAAAAACACTATAAAAAAGTAGTCAGTCACTTATAAATCTAGATTGTTGAGGTTATGTGATTCAGGTTACATTTGTGTGTGTGTACACACATATATATATAATTAAGCATACAGAGGGCTCTTTTCTTCACTTTAATTCCACTAGTTCTAGTCCTATAATGGGAGTGACTGTAAAGTCTAGTCTTTCTTATAGGTTGTCACAACAACCCTTTTATACGGATTGCAGATTTTATTAGTCACGTATATTCTCATATGCACCTTCTCTCATAATACGTATCATGATGGATACAGCCTAGTTTCATTTTTGTTTTACCTGACAAATACATCCTGAACATTCGTTTGTGTATATGTGAATAAATATACTTCTAGATCATGGTGGTGATGATTATATAACATCCTTGAAGTAGGGACACCTGGGTGGCTCAGTCGGTTAAGTGTCCAACCCTCGATTTCACCTCAGGTTATGATCCCGTGGTTTGTGAGATCAAGCCCCACATCGGGCTCTGCGTTGACAGTGCGGTGCCTGCTTGGGATTCTCTCTCTCTCTGCCCCTCCCCTGTTCACACACTCTTTCTCTCTCTCTCAAAATAAAATATATAAACTTAAAAAAAAAATCCTTGAATTAACCAGTCTACCCTAGTTCAACATTTAGATTGTCCCAATTCGTTACTATGTCATTGCCCCCTGGAGGGGTTTCAAGTGACTCCTCTTCAGTTTTCCTTGACCCTTGTGTAGTAGTTGACAGGTAAACTTCTTGTGTGAAGATTTATCATCCTTTGGTTTCTATAAAATTATTCTGTGCCATTTATCTGTTTACTTCTCTGAACCCTTTTCATTTTTCTTCTTAAGCTCCTTTTTCCTCAGGTAGACATCCCCACATGTCCTCTCTCGCCCACCTTCCTCACTTCTAAGTGTTATCTCCCCACCAGCACCTTGGCTCCTACCACAGGCTGTGGAATTCCACATCTCTCTTTCCAGCCATGGCCTGTTTGAGTTTATTTCATGAGTAACCAACTTTAAGACACGCATGTCTCTGTGATTATTCTGTAGCCACCTCAAAAATTAAATGTTTTTAAGTTTATTTATTTTTGAGAGAGAGAGTGAGAGAGGGAGGGGCATAGAGAGAGAGAGGAAGGGAAAGAATCTCAAGCAGGCTCTGCACTTTCAGCATGGAGCCCAACATGGGGCTTGAACTCATAAACCATGAGATTGTGACCTGAGCCGAAACAAAGAGTCAGACACTTAACCAACTGAGCCCCCCGGGTGCCCCACTACCTCAAAAATTAAACAGAAAACACACTTTTCTCTAAACTTCTCCCCAGTCTGGGCTCAGTATCCCAATCCTGGTCACAGGATCAGTATACTTCCACCTGGTCACAGTGGGACTTCTTCCTCACCTTTTTCCACCTCGTTCTTCTCCAGGTTTTAACAGAGTTCTCTTGAGTCAGTGATCAAATGAGCGCGTGAGTGAGCGAATGTTGTTAAGTCTTTACTCTGTACGAGACCCGTCGCCAGGCGTTTCCTGTGTCTGCCTCTTCCCGGGCATCTTGCTGACTTGTGATGTAGGTCTCACCATCCCCTTTTCATCAAAGGGGCAGCCAGGATCAGATTCTGTAGTTCAGAGATGTGTCTTCAATCCCTTTTGTCTTTTCCATTGCTGATGCCATAAACTTAGATCATCATAGACCTGTCTACTAATGTTAATATAGAAATGAATATAGAATATAGAATTAAATTAAATATAGAATTAATAGAGAAACCTCCCGTAAGGTTTCTCTGCTTTTATTCTCTTTTTCAGTATATCCTGTACACTGTAGGTATTTTGCAAACATCTGCTCTGTAACTCATTTCTCAAAAACCTCCGATGGCTCACCTGTAAGATAAAGTAGAGGCCTTTCAACTCTACTTTCTCCTCCTCCTCTTCCCTCTTCCCTCAGGGGATCACTTTCATTTCTTCAAATCCCCAATCTCCCTCACTCCTCCATACTTTAGCTCGCGTCACTGTTTTCTCCTAGAATACAGCGCCTGCCTTCTCTGACTGGTAGAATATTGCTCATTCCTCAGGGCACAACTTCTCTGTCATCTTTCCTGGTAGAATTCCTTGTCTGTTGTTCAGGTTGGGTTCACTAGGGCACACTCTGTGGAGACTGGCAGCCAGTGGGAAAAGGAAAGGAAGCACGATTGGGCGGTGGGAATTTGGGGCTGAGGTACAGTCTCAGTGGGGTCCTCAGTGGAGCTCCTCCTCGGGGGGAGCTCACAGGCTGGCGGGGGGAGGGGTCGTTCAGAGTCACGTGGGCCCAGCTACAACTCCTCTTTATTATTTTACTCCAAGGTACATTCTTGGAAATTAAATTGTTTATGTTGAACATCCACCTGATCCTCTGCTCCTTTTCATTTATTTTTTATACGTCAGTTCCTGATCTAGCAACCTGCCCATAGCAGGTAAACAGTAAGTGCTTATTGATGGAAGAATGGAAGGAAGGAAAGGGGGGGGGATAAACGAAGAGAAAGAGAGAGAAACTAGAACTTTCTTTGTGCTTTCGTTTTTATAATGGAAGAGCCAAGACTTTTGAAGGACCTTAGTGAAGAAAAGAATGTGGTTGTAATTTGCTTGCAAGGGAGCACTGGTTTCTCTAGCTTCACAGCACATCAGCATATATAAACATCTCAGGTATATAGAACGACACAGACTATGCATATGAATAGTATCATCCTATATTTGCATGAAACTCACTATGGCGAGTCCAAACACACAATGTACACAAGAAAATCAATCTGCTCCTTCTTTGTACCTCATAAACCATCTCGTATTTTTGGCTTATTCTTACCACGGATACCAAAGACAAGTATCCGAGACACAGGCCGAGAAAAGTCAACTGAACTACCTGAAGTCCAACAACATATTGTTGGTACTGAGATGACTAAACATTATGTGTTCTGACTCCTAATCCAATGGGCTTCCCACCATAGACAGCTTAAGATGAAGAGATTTCTCCATCCCTGTACTCTGCCTACTGATATTTGAAACTCTTTGAGTCTAAAATCAAACCCATAATCTTCGATTTTTCCAACCCAACCTCTTCCTTCTCCATGTTCCATATGTCAGATAACAGCAACTTCATTTTACATGTCACCAAAGCTTGAGACCCAGAACGAACATGACTCGTTCCCTGTACTTTCTCCTAAAGAGCTTCTCTCGGGTAGCATCTATATATGTTAGCTGGGGCGCCTGGGTGGCTCAGTCAGTTAAGGTCCGACTTTGGCCCAGGTCATGGTCTCACAGTTCGTGAGTTCGAGCCCCGCGTCGGGCTCTGTGCTGACAGCTCAGAGCCTGGAGCCTGCTTTGGATTCTGTGTGTCTCTCTCTCTCTGCTCCTCCCCCATTCATGCTCTGTCTCTCAAAAATAAATAAATGTTTTTAAAAAATTAAAAAAATATATATATATGCTAGCTTTTGTGGCAGACACCAAGGTAATCAAGAGAGAATTTTTACTTTCAAATCTTAAAAACTAGTTGTATTACATGTATTTATTGAGGGGAGTGAAGGGAAGGAGAAAATCAACAGACAGTACAGTTACCATACAGTGCTAAGTGCTGTAATGATAAAGGTAAGCCTGGAGCACTTGAACCCAGGTTGCAAGGTCAAGCTCAGTCTCAGAAAACAATGGGAGTTATCCTGGTGATGTGCATGTGGGAAGTACATTTCCCATTTAGAAATCTATAAAAAGTGCAGCCAGCACAATCAGGATCCTTGTATAAGAGGGACTAAGTAACAGGAAATGAAGGTAGCACTAAGCTAGTTTTTAACCACTTGTATATTACTCTGAGGAGTTGGATTTTGGTTTGTTTTTGTTTGATTTGTTTTTTAGCTTGGAGTCAACAAGCTGACAGCCTTTAAGCAGCATAAGCCAGAGACCTTTGTGGAGAATGGATGGAAGTGTAGTTAGCCTCGAAGAAAGAGAAAACCGGGCTAGACTATTAAATGTTTTCCAAAAGTGGGAGGGGACAGGAGAGAGGTGGCCATGGCATAAGCAAAATGGCTAGATGAGGGATAAAAGAGGTGGCAAGCAGCGGAGAATCTGTGTAGACCACTCACTCTTCCAAGTTGCTTGGGTGAGAGAAAGGGAAAGGTCCCTGATAACTTAGGGAAGAGATAGCGTGAAGAAAGTGTTTTATTGTTACTGCTGTTGCTTGTTGTCTAAGTTAGGGAAACTGGAAAATGTTTATATGCTGAGGACAGTCAAGGAAGAAAGTAGAACTAAGGAAACAGATGGGACAATGGAGTTAAATGGCTTGGTCCCGTTGTCCCAAATTTGGCTAATCACCAGAGTCACCTGGAGTGCTTTGTCAAAAAGCCCATCCCAGACCTGGTGACTCAGAATGGTGGCTTGGTAAAGCTTGGGAATCCACAGGTTACAAAAGCTGATTGTGATGATCAGCTAGACATTGAGAATTCTGTCAAATTTCTCCTGCCCTTTCCATGAATGTTTGGAGATCACCTGGTCCTTCGGGCCCTCTGGGTGGTCTATTAAAAGGAAGGGGATAGAGCAGTAGGTCCTACACTGATCCTAGATTGTCCCAGAAGTTTATTCTGGGTTCTCTGAGCCCATGACCAGGCTGTCTTAACTGAATCAAGAACAGAATGGAATGGTTATTTTTGCATCATGCAGATGACTTAGAATGGACATAAGAACTGTGAGTTTGGAGCAGAACCAGAGATTCGAAGATGTTCTCTCCTTCATAGTAGGCTGAAGCAAATACAGTGGGATTAGCCGCATCAGCTGTCATTAATCTAAGTTTGGCAGTGGACTTTCCCCAGCATGGCCATTGTGGTGGAAGAATCACTGGGCTACATGGTCTGCAGCCCATTCAGGGGTCAGAGCTTAGGTCGGTCTTCCATTCCTGAGCCAGAATATGCTTAGCTTAAAATGGGAATAATAATATCCCTTTTGTAAAGCTCAACAGCAAGACTTCAACTCTTGCTTGGCTCTTGCTTGGCTCTTGCTTGGCTCTTGCTTGGCTCTCACTTAGCTGTCAGATGCTTGGGAAACTTAACTTCCATATGCCTTGGTTCCCTGAATGATAAATTAAACCTACTCCAAAAGGTTGTAATGAGAATTAACTGGGATAATCTGTATAAAAGACTTAGCAAAGTGCCTGGTACACAATCAAATACTCAATATGCCTACAACTCCTGAACAACTCCCATATCTGGGAGTCCATGAAATATAGCTCCTCCAGAATATGTGGTAAAATGATGCTCTGGGCGTGAGCTAGGGGTAAGAGCTGGAAGGTATGATATAGGGTATAATGCCAGAAACTTTGTTTGGAGTCCTAAAAGTGTTGATTTTATTCCCCTCCAAAATGATTGCTGTTGCACAGAATATTACTGAAAGGTGCTATGTAATTTCTGGTCTTTTGGGGGACATGTGTGTGTGTGTTTGTGTGTCTACCTTTCTGTGTATTTAGGACAGCTCTTGTATTTTATATTTGGCAAGCCGCAGGAGGTCGATAGCTTTGTGTGTTTAGCTGAGTAGTGTTGGGCTGGGCGTCAGAAAGGCCAGAGTTCCTTGCGGTGGGAGGCAACGCGCTTTCTACTACAGAGCGGTCTCTTTGTGTTTCTACCTTCGGTGGACAATACTGTCAGGAAAACCCAAAGTCACAGCCCAACTAGAAGCAGCTTGTAATCCGTCTCTTTCTCATCAGCCCGGTGGTTTAAGCATTAAAGAGGGCAGTCAAGGAGTTTGGGAGCATGGTTTCATTTTGACTAAAGAAGCTGATATAAGAACTGAGCAGATGTAGATGGTGAAATTAGAAGGGAAATATTTGGGGGCCATCGGATCTGGGACCCATATGTTAGAATTTTCCAGACAGCATACTACACCGTAGGCAGACAAATCTTGAGACTCACTAAATGGGAAACAAAGAATGCCTATAAAGAGAAAAGGCACATTTTTTAAGAATAAACTCTTCCTCTAACATGGGGCTCAAACTCATGACCCTGAGATCAAGAATCACATGCTCTATGACTGAGCCAGCCAGACACCCCAGAAAGGTACTTTGTTTTAGCTGCTTTTCCAACAACACTTTGTGTGTTATGATTGAAGAAAAATAAGCCATTGGGTATCTTTGCTAAATTTAACACAGGAACTATGAGAGAAAAATAGTAAATTTGTCGAAGGCTACACAGAAAGTGACCTGGGGAACAGAGCTTGCCGTTAAAGAACAAGGGCATCACAGGTACCCCCTCGTTGGTTAAAGGCCAATATGAAGTTTTCTCTGTCATTCTGTCTAAATGTTTCTTGGTCCTATTTGGACATTTTCCTTAGTCTTGGGTCAATAATAATCATCTCTTAGTGCTGACCTCTACCAAGTTATTCTAAGTGACTAGGAAGTAAGAATCCTACTTTTTCCTCCTTTTTTTTTTTTTTTGCATAAACTTGATCAAAGCCAGTTAGAAATTTGCTCTTTCTAGTTGTAAATCTTTGTCCGTCCTTCCTTCCTTCCTTCCTTCCTTCCTTCCTTCCTTCCTTCCTTCTTCCTTCCTTCCTTCCTTCCTTCCTTCCTTCCTTCCTTCCTTCCTTCCTTCCTTCCTTCCTTCCTTCCTATTGACCTTCATTCATTACCCTTCTTACTTCGCTTTGGTTTCGAAAAGATCTGTGGAAATACCTTGTCCAAATCCATCATGTAGAGACTAGAGATGAGGAAATTGTGAGAGCTCCTTGTGTGCAGAGGCGAAGAGCCTTGGCCAAGGTCATCATTCACTGGTTCATCTAGCAGTTAGCTACTCAGTGTTTCCTAAAATGAGGCAGGCACCAGGCTCTGTGATGAACTTGGCTCCAGACCTGCCTCCTGCCCTCACGGAGCTTACAGCACGTCTGCCTGAGAGACCTGAAACATAGCCGCAAAACTCAGTTACACTGACCATTACCAAGTTTTGCTATGAGGGGAAATACTGGGTGCTGTGAGAGAGGATAATAATCGAAGGTGGTCAGGGCAGGTCTCTCTGAGACGGTAAAAGAGTTCCTCCAGGTCTAAGGATCACCTCGCGTGAGAGCTTGGCACATTTGCCTCACTGAAGGACGTAGCTCTTGACGTACAGTGTAGTGAGTTGAAGAGGGCAAAAGTGAGGTTGGAGCGGGGTCAGTTGAGCACCTGACTCCTGATTTTGGCTCAGGTCATGATCCCAGGGTCATGTGGCTGAGCCCCACATCAGGCCGCGCTGAGCCTGGAGCCAGCCTAAGATTCATATTCTCCCTCCCTCCCCCACTCCCTCTCTCTCTCTCTCTCTCGAAAATTTAAAAAAAAAAAAAAAAAGGTGAGTATGGAAGTGTAGAGAGTATGCAGGGTCAAGATGATCTGGGACCTTACTGGTTTTGGATACAATGCTAGTTGTAGCACAGCGGGGAACCTTGCGAGGGTTTTAAGCAAAGCAATGTTGGGATTTGATTTGCATTTTAGAAAGATGCCTTTGGATGCTGTATAGTGAGTAAATTTAAGGTCAGAGAGCTTGCCAGTGTGAGAGATGGGACCAAAATCCATGGCTTCCTCTTCCCAGTCCATTCTGATTTATTAGCATCTTCCTTCTAGCCAACCCACATCAAATAGAAAGTGCAAAATAGTGTTGGGCCTGTGTCCAAGTGTCTTATGTTTATTCAGCTTGACAGTGAAAGACCCCTCCAATCTGTTGAACACCTATAGAATAATTAAGAGGTCTCAGCGATACAGTTTCTCAACCACATAAAAACTCTGTTTCTAAAATATGCTTTTTATGGCTGAGTGTCCCTCAGAGTCCTGAGTGTTATAATTAACTTGACTCTGCCTTCTGAGCTACAGTGTGTGTCTGTGCCCTTTTCCTGTTAAGCCAGCCTGTGGGGTCACTGGCGAACCCCGTGACATTGGACTACTCAGCCGGCACGGGCAGTTTTAGCAGGTCAGCCATTTATTCTCCCAAGATGAAATGCTCACGTTAGCTTAGGTCTTCTTGCCGTTGTCATATCCTTCCTTTCTGTCGGGTGCTTTCTTAATTGCATTTATTCACGTTTTATATTTACACGCTAATACAGCCTATTCTTTTGATTGAGACACACCAACATTTATATATTTGTTCTGCCTCTTGAGGCTTTTTAATCTACTGATTCCCAATGTAGTCAGCACCTGCTCTCTGACCTTGTAGCGGCGCTGTCGTGGTCTGGAAGGAGCACGTGGCTTTGGAGGCAGACACACCTAGATCCAATCACGACTCTGCCCTTGAGCAAGTTCATCCAGCATCTGTAAAATGGATATCATAACAAACTCCTAAGTAATTATGAAAAGCGGCACGCCGTGTATAAAGCTGGTTTGTCTGGTGCTCAGTAAAAGTTCACGGTCTTATTATCGAATCAGCCTTATTGAGGCATAATCGACATGCCATAAACTTCACAAGTGTAACATATGCTTGATGTATTTTACTGTGTATCCTCTCCCAAAACCATCAGATAAGCAGGCGTTTTTTTCTCTCCATTTACCTATTTCTGTGCCTGTCATACTGGCAGTGGTGTCGGGAGAACGGATTGTCAACCGTTGTCATTATCATTGCTCTATGTTGTTTGAGTCACGCTATTGACCTTTAGTTGGATTTGGTATTAGAAGAGAGTAAGGTTTTACAACTTATTGAACAAACGTGACCCAAACGGTTGAGAAAGAGTACTTCTGAGCAGGGGCTGCCGGCCTGTAGGCTGCAGACATCAATCCCGCAGCTCTGACCCAGCGGGCACCTTGGTGTGAAGAGAACTGGGCGCCTCTGCTCAGGGCACAGAGCTGACTCAGATACAGATCTCGCCCTCAAGGATCTCAGTCTCCAGGAATGGAGAAGCGAAAAGTTACCCGGAACAGCAATAACGCTAACCAGAAGGTGGGGGAGGTAAGATGCTGGAGGATTTCAGGGAGCGTAGCAGCTTCCGTCTTGGGCATAAGCTCCGGTGAAGAAGAAACCTTGTATTGCCAACTTCACGTGTGTCTGTCTTGAGTTAGGTGTGCAGAGCAGTCGAGACAAATGCAGGCCCTACCCGTTGATAGCTTAAAACCTAACACTGTGCATCGTGGGCCGGCAGGTTGGACGTATGCCCAGCCTTTTCCTGGACAGCGTCCAGGAAAGAGCGAGCATGCAGCACCCCACTCCAACTTATCCAGCGGCCCCAACACCTCGCTGACTTCTAGGAATGGGGGAAGCTGTCTCTGGATTGCCTGTGTGGAAAATGGGGCTGTATTCACCTCCACGTCTAGGTCAGAGAGGGCCCCACGTGGGGTGCACACCACAATGATAGATTGCTTCTGGGCCCTGGGGTCCTCATTACCATCATATCCATCATCTTCTGCTAGTACCGAATAACGGATGAAATTTAATCAGATACCACAGGAGTTCTCAGCAGGAGGGTTGGAGGAATCTTGCCTGATACTTCTGCTCTAGTGCGGGAATGATTATAAGGAACCCAAATGATCTTTTGTGGGGAGGCTAAGTGTATCATGCCCTGTATGAATTCTGATTTATTTTTAAAACATTCTTGCTCTCATTGGCTCCCCTTTTAATAGTCTCACTGTAGCCTGTTTATTGTTACAGATGTTACTTTTAAATGAGGTCATTGAGCTTTACTTCCAAAAGCAGTGTTTGCCTTTTTATTGCCGGCTTGGCAGGGCTGCCCCAAGACCAGTGCTAACACAAGATCAAGGGGAAGGCTTCAGACCCCCAGGGAAAGAGCCGTCTCCGTGTTGACATGCGCTCACTTCAGCCGCAGGTCTCCGGGGAGAGTGTGGTCGCCTGCGTCCAGGTGTTGACCTTGATAAGGTGGCCTGGCAGAGTAGGGCGGGCCCTGGCGTTGTGGTCCCACACGCTTGACTGCCTTCTCGTGCACAGGGCCCCCTCGGGGAGGGGAGGAAACTCTGAGCAGGCTTCTTGGTCTGTAACTTGGGGGTAACACTTTGTTACTCCTCGGATTTTGGGGAAGAGAAAGTACACTACACTCTCTCAGCTGACAGCTGAAGGCACGAGGCACTGACCGTGCTCGAAGCCCTCCATGGGGTGCGTTTCCCACGGTGCAGTCAGGACCAGCACGAAAGTCGAAGGCCCACCGACCAAATCCCGCTTGCCGCTGGTGTTGGTCAATAAACTCTAATTGGCACACCCTCACGCTTACAGACCTCCGTGTCCGTGGCTGCTTTGGCACCGCAGCTGCTCCGTTGGATGGGTTGCAGCGGAGACTGTGTGGTCTGCAAAGCCAGAGTTCTCGACTCTGCAACTCTTTGCAGAGGTTTGCCGACCTCTGCACCAGACTCCAGGGCGGCTGCGTGGCAGTCAGAGCTTTATGTACATTCTCACGCTTTCTCTCTGCCTTTGCTCAGACTCCTCCCCTTGAGTTGCTTTCCGCCCCATTTCCTGCTATGTACGTCTTCTGGTGTGTCGTTTATTGCAACAGGGCTTGGTTTTTGCTCAGCTCTGTGTATCGTGCAGCACGTAAAGCAGTACCCTACACACAGTGAGTGTACAATTCATAACCGAATTGGTGGGGAACAGAGTCAGAAGGGCATCGAAGAAGGGAGAGGATAAGAAAGGCCAGGAGGTTTGGGGCCAGGACTGCACACCGTAAGGCAGCTGCTGTTCCTGCTGCACATCAGTGGCATCAGCGGGATACAGCGTAGGTAGGAAGGGAGGTGATACTGCACGATAAGAATGCAGGAACCAGGGGCGCCTGGGTGGCTCAGTCGGTTGAGCGTCCGACTTCGGCTCAGGTCATGATCTCGCGGTCCGTGAGTTCGAGCCCCACATCGGGCTCTATGCTGACAGCTCGGAGCCTGGAGCCTGCTTCGGATTCTGTGTCTCCCTCTCTCTCTGCCCCTCCCCCACTCATGCTCTGTCTCTCTCCGTCTCAAAAATAAACATTAAAAAAAAAAATGCAGGAACCAGGACGCGACACCCAGGCTTGAATCCCAACATGATCATTTACTGATGAGACTTCAGACAAATCACTTAAGCTCTCTAAGCGTACCTTTTTTTCTTTTTTTAAAGTTTTTATTTCTTTATTTTGAGAGAGTGTATAAGTGGGGAATGGGCAGAGAGAGAGAATCCCAAGCAGACTCTGCACCTCCAGCACAGAACCTGATGCGGGGCTTGAACTCGCGAACCTCGAGATCATAACCTGAACCAAAGTTGAATGCTTAACCAATGGAGCCACCCAGGCGCCCCTCTAGGCATATGTTCTAAAGTCCAAAGTAGGGAATAACAATACCACCTTCATCATACAGCTGTTTGAGGGGTCACATGAGGGAACACGCAGGAAAGCCTGTATCCAGTACTGACACGTGGGAATCACTCTGCAAGCTATTGCTGAATGATGGTGGTTCTGACCTTCCAAGTAACATCTGTGCTGTTTTCCTCATTGTGGAGTGAACGAGGTCAAGGTCACGGGTCTAGTCCCTCTGGAGACCAGGGCTACTAATGTCACTATTTTCCACAATTAGAGAACATACCCCAAGCCGGCAAGTGTACCCCGGTCCAACAGGGACCAACCTACTGGGGGGAGAGACGGGTGCAAATGAATCACTCGTGCTGGGAAGATACTCCAGGACATGCAGCGTCACCACGCAGTGTCAAGAATAATAGCTTCGCTCTACTGAAGCATTCTCTACATTTTTCTATTCACGGGTGTTTTTTAGGGAGCAGAAAAAAAATGTTTGGTGGAAAATTTACAGCCTTAGATCTAGTGGGATTTCTTCATACTACAAGCAGTTTATGCAAAACAGATGCCTACGGAGCGGTGCCTGCCTGCACCTGTGGATTTGGTGGTTATATTTCATTTTCCCCACTCCAGTTCTTGCAGACAACCTGAAATCCAACCCTGGAATTAAGTGGCAGTATTTCAGCTCGGAAGAAGGAATTTTCACTGTTTTCCCAGCACACAAGTTCCGGTGTAAGGGCAGCTATGAGCATCGCAGTAGGTACGTTGACTTGCTTGCTAAATGCTAAGGTTTTAGTTACTCCTCGAGAGTGATCCGTGTGAAACAGAGATTCCTCATTTACATACATGGTTCTGCCTCCAAGCTGTGATTTCAGGAGCTTGTTCTGAAATGATTTCACTACTGAGCGTATGTGGAGGTGGAAACGCGAGGAAGGGCAAGTGATAACGCCCACAGTTTGTCTGTAAACTGTCTAACGAGCTAAAGAAGACAAGTATTCACTAAAGAAATTAAATTGTTGGAGGCACCCAGGTTGTTTTGAGCTTCCGGCGTCTTTGGTGAGACAGAAATGATCATACTTTCTCTCAAGTGCAACCCTAGGTGACTTCATAGCCTATCTCAGAGCGGACTTGGTGATTCCCAGCTTTCCTTTCTTTGAAGATGTGCTCGAGCGTCTTTTTGAAATGTCCGTGCAATCTCAGCTACTAGAAGTTTTGAGGTTGTCCAGAACACATTGGATTGAAGATGGTTAACATCCCTGCTCTTCTCGCGGAAACAAGTGGAGTTTGTACCGCTTAGCCAGAAGGGCAGTAATGGCGAGCTAATTTGTATGACAAGACTCCTCAATTTACAGAACCCCTTAGGCAAAGGTACTTCCCTTTTGAATCCCCACAGCTTCCCTTCGCCCTGTCAGGTGTTTGATGCCAGGAAATCTGGAGCCAGTGCAGGATGCTCAGTTTTCATGCCATTTTTTGGAGTCTAAATTAGCCATCACTTTAGCCTCTTTTTATCTTTGCTTTAAATTGTGTCTAAAATTTTCCCCAAGGAGAATACTGCTTCTGTGCTTTTCCTAGAAAGATCTTCGTGTTGTTGGTATGGCTTCTTCTGTTGCCTCTGGACATCCTGGTGGACCTTTCAGTGTCTTAGAGACTAGACCAGAAGCCATGACCTTGGGGCTAGTCTGGCTCATCTCAGGAGAGGCCAAAGACCCCGTGCACTATCTAATTTGCATTTACTTCTAAGAAGATAGATTGGCGGGCATGCTGCTGTTAATGAATCACCTGTGAGGGAAAGCCCAGAAGGACAAGCAGGGCCTTGTCACAAATCGGCCCTCACCTCCATTTGGAAGCTTTCACGCATAGCCACCCTGAATCGGCATTAAACCAACCCTCAAGGCTGTCTTCCTTGGCCAAGTAATCCAGGTTCCTCCCCTCCTAGATTGCTGTTCCCAGCCCTTTACTTGACTTAACCGTTTCAAGTTCTCTACGTCCTTTGAAATGTGGAATGGGTTTTCAGAGCGCACAAGAAAGGAACCCGTGGATACGAATCATGCCGTGGGGACTGACTCCCGGATTTTACATTTAATGTTACTATTTATACATCCTTCTAAAACAGTTTCTTAACAACTTACTGTGACAATGTGAACACATTCTGCTTTTCATTTATATGGGTTGAGTTGGAAAGGAGATAACGCGTTTTTTGTTTTTGTTCGTTTGTTTTTTAATTCACTCATCTTGTCTGGAGGACCTGCAGAGTTCAGTATTTGACATGGTTGTCAGTGTCGGGATAGTCAGATTTCCTTCTTTTCTGGTTCTTCTTTTATTTCTATAGCCATCTCTCCCGGATTCTTTTTATTCCATTTCCCTCCTGGCTTAATGATACTGACTAGTGAAAATACAGTGGTACTTCAGGGCTAATATAGGACTCTTGGCTTGAGAATAAACATGTAAACTTGGCCAGATTTTGAGAGACTCTTTTTATTTTTTTATTTTTTTATTTTTCGAACTTTGCCTGTATTTCTTAATTTGTGCCCAGGCTTTTGTGACTCAACTGGCATCTAACATTTCATAGAAAAAATCTAGTGTTTTAGGGGTGTCACTAGAGAATTCTCTTGAGGCTGACTTGCTTTCTTAAGCTCCCCCTAATTTGTTCCAGCTTTAAAACTGTGAATAGAGACCTCATTAAACCTCTTCTCACAAACCTTCCTGGACCGCACATTAGCCGAAGGCCGCTTTTGATGGGAGGCATTTCTCCTTTGGACCTTCCCCACCCTCCCTCCACCCCCTTTTCTTAATGTTGGCAAACAAAGACCTGGCAAGGAGAGTGGCTATCACAGGCTTGGACAAATTTGATGGCATGGTTTTAAAGGCCCTGATAAGGGGCCTTTTGGTGACCGACCTGCGTGAATTGCTTTAGTACAGAAAGGAAAAGGCCCCCTTAAGCGGTAAGCTTTGTCTGGGGAGAGAGAAGCCAAACCTGCTATTGAAGGCTGCCCAGCATGCTCCCAGATCCCGGGCTGCCTCACTTTTAGCAAAGCCCCCACTCTGTACGTCTGCGGAGGAGGCCCCGGCACTGGCGAGCAGACCTTCCTCTCCCTCCTTGCCGTCTCTGCAGCCTGAGGGGCCGCCGGTTCCATTTTCTGTAGCTGGATATCGGGTAACCTTGAGCAGCGTCACCACACACAGCTGAGAGTGTTGCCTTTCAGGTGTGTTGAAAAGGCCAGCCTCCCAAAGGATTTGCTGCCCACTACCCCCCCCCCTTTTTTTTTTAAGATTTTATTTTTTATGTAATCTCTAAACCCAGTGTGGGCTTCGAACCCACAACCCCGAGATCAGGAGTCACATGCCTCACCAACTGAGCCAGCCAGGCATCCCCAAAAGGTTTCGCTGCTTAAGACCTCCTCCCCATTGCTGTAATCTTTGGAAGACCCAAGCTACCCATCCCTGTTCTGCAGACACTGTTGCCTCGAGGCGGTGTCTCACTGCACCGATACCGTTTCTCCTTGCCAGCCGACCTCTCCATCCTTGTGCTGTCCCTGGAAAAACACACGGACGTCAAATGCCGGCACGTCTGTAGTGTTCACGGCTGTGTTAGGTTGAGGTCTTTTTTACCTGAATCAGGACTGACCCCAGAGAGCTTCTCCCCCTTCTAGACCTATCTACGTCTCCACGGTCCGGCCACAGTCCAAGCACATAGTAGTGATCCTGGACCATGGGGCTTCTGTCACGGACACCCAGCTTCAGATCGCCAAGGACGCTGCCCGGGTCATCCTCAGCGCCATCGATGAACATGATAAGGTGACCATTACCCCAGTGACCCCCGCGGCACTGGATCTTCCTTCGGTGCCTTTCAAAAAGTACCTTATGTTTTATGATCTATATTTTTAAATCCATATTTAAAATGACTTTGGGAAAAAGAGAGTTGTCTTGGTTTTTATTCTTGTGTTTGAGCAAGCAACGACCAACTCTGGTTTCCAGATCTCTTTTCGAACCGCCCCCACCGAGCCGAGTCTTGTGCTTCCTTCGTGGCTTCGGGTGAGATTTCCAGTAAGCTGTGATTTTCACACTGGAAGTTGTGCTAAGGGGGAAAAGGACAAGGGCTCGGATGCTGGTGGATGGCTGGACTTGATGTCAAGATTTATGAGAAGTGCAGGATAAGGGAAGGGTTCTGGAGGTCTCCTAATCTCGAGGACACCTCTGAGACAAGTGTGTTCCCAGCTAATGATAATCCGTTGCCTGTGAACATTTTCTCCATCATTTTGACCTTTCCAACTCATAAGGTTTTACTGACTAATCTAGTTTCTTTAAACACATACTCTGTGGCCCTACCCCCACCTCCAATGGGAAAACTAAGATGGTTAGCACTTGCTAAGATTCTCCCCTGCATGCAATAGTTATTCTTGATGTGATAGACGAACACCATACTGCTGACTTCATCTTGAAACAAGGAAAACAAACTCTAGAGTCCCTCCCCCTTACCCGTCCCTAAGTAATCCTTTTCAAATTTAATGGATTCCTGCCTTCAGGCATTTATTTTTAAACTCTCAGAAACAGTTCTGTAGGCCTTCTCGGTTCTTGGGCTTTTCCAGAATAAGAAACAAAAAACAAAACAAAACCGTCAAAGGGTAAGATAACAAGGTGGCGTTTTCTGTCCTCCAGATCTCCGTGCTGACTGTGGCCGACACGGTCAGGACCTGCTCCCTCGACCAGTGCTATAAGACGTTCCTGTCTCCAGCCACCAGTGAGACGAAAAGGAAAATGTCCACCTTCGTCAGCAGCGTCAAGTCTTTGGACAGTCCAACCCAGCACGCGGCGGGATTTCAAAAGGCATTTCAGCTGATTCGAAGCACGAACAATAACACAAAGTTCCAAGCGAGTAAGTGTGCTCTCTCAGAGGACTTGTAAACTAACAGATGAGGGATGACGACAGGAATCGATCGTAAATGGATCACACGGCTGTGTCGAGAGGGAGTTTTAAAACACGGACCTGGGGTAAAATTTTCACGCGTTGTCCTATTGGTCATCTAGGAGTAAGATCTTACTCAATGTTCTCACCTTTTTCAATCAAAGGTACTCAGCCTGCGCGATTTCTTCCCTCCCAGAGTCTCTTCTTCCTGCCCCTTTATTAAGAACATAGCCTCGTTTATTTCCCAGGGGGAATATCCACGTCCTTTTTAATGCTCATTGTCAGCCTTGCCTCCTCGTGGACCTAAGAGTGGATGTCTGCTCGCGCGCGTGTGCGCAAGCAGGTGGCGGGATTCTTGCCTTGATCCTTCCTTCTCGTAACCAGCTGTCATTTAGATGAGCGTGGCCCTTCAAATGTACGAAGGCACTCTCACTTGCTTTTCATGTGTTAAAGAAAATCTGGTCTCAGGATGCATGCTACACTGAAGGAAAAGATATTTGAAATAAGACACATGCTTTGAAACTACTGAAAGGAATCTATGTCATTTTCCCTTTTATATTTGAATATGTATTTGTAGAATTTTTTTTTTAATGAATGTATCCTACCGAGAGAAACTTAAACACTATGTTTTCAAGTTCTTCAGTGTGTCTGCTTTAAAACTAAGATGGCCTTGAGAAACGCAAAGCCTAGTAACTGGCACATGGTGGGTGCTTGAGAGGTGGAAGCTACTGGAATTATTACAACTAATAATGGTGGGTGGCATATTTGGTTTACATTTGTGTATAACAAATTACCACGAATTTAATAGCAGCTTAAAACAGTGTACATTTATTATCACCCAGACCATTCTGTGGGTCAGAGTTCAGACATGGCTTTACCTGCATTGTAGGTAAGGATTTAGCGTTGGTGACACGACTGTCTAGACATCACCTAGGTCTGTGGTCTCCTCTGAAGTTTGGAGTCTTCTTCCAGCTCAGTGGTTGGCAGAATTCACTTCCTTGCAACTGGAAAACTCCCATGCACTTGTTTCTTCAAAGCCAGCTGGAGAGTGTCTCCTCTTGGAGCCCCTGACTTCAGGGAAGGCTTGGACCCTCTTCTAAAGGGCTCATTTGTTCTAATCAGACCCATCCCCTTTGAGTTAAGCAGTTTTCTCTCCCTCGTGATTAACTTAGTAGAAACCTCAATTACATCTGCAAAATCCCTCCATCTTTGCCCTATATGTAGTACAATCACAGGATTGTGACTGCCGGGGTCAGTCCTTGTTCCGGCGAATCTAGGGGTCCACGAAGGACGAACGGTCAGGCGAAATGAGGTGAGAGAGCCACGAGAAAGACAGAGACTGATGACCAAGTAGGCAGCCCTGGGAATTCTGGCATCTCCGGCGTCTCTGCCCTGCCAGCCTCAGTGTCTTTATTTAAAGGTAGTGAGTTACATTACAGCAATGAGTGACAGCCCATCAGTAAGCATAGTTTGAACAATAATGTGTTATATCGGTAAAGTTGCGATTTCCTCAATCTTGCAAATTGTTTTCAAGTTAGTTAGCATATAAATTTAAGACTGGGGGAGAGGACAGGAAGTTACCTGGGCCTGCCTATGTTAATTATCTATAAACAGGCAGGAGTCACTGCCTATTCTTCCAACTACAATGGGGGAGGTCCAACCCGTCTGGCAAGGACAGAATTCCCAATGCTTGTCCTTTGCCCGTGAACGAGTGAATTTACATAATAGGAGCCTAACATTTACACAAATCACACCAATATTCAGCCAGCTCATACCTGCTATCAATCTATGCAACCCATTCCCAAGATGCAACTTTAAGGTGGTCAGGCTACTCTCATTCAGATGCAATCCATCAAAGCATCCTGCTCCAGGTCCTTCCTTTTATCTAAATGCGGTAAAACAAAAGAGCATTACATTCCTTAGGCCAAGGAGAGTAGTTGTAAGACTAGCTTGCTGGCGAGGTTTTGCTTCAACCTTTTCCACACAGGGAGGGGTCTCAACCTGTGAGCCCAAAACGGCTCCCAACAATATCCGTCACTTTTGCCATATTCTATGGTTAGAAGCAAGTTACAGGCCCTCTGAAGAGGAAGATCCTATACAAGGGTATGGCCCATTGGGATCATCTTAGAATTTTACCTACCAGTCCTGTCAAGCATCGACTAACCACAGACCAATATTACAGGATGACGGAATATAAACTTGTCCACAATTCAGTAAGGCCGGTGGACAAGGGTGACCCCCCCCAAGTATTCAGGATGGATTGGCCAGTTGGTCAGTGCCATTTACCGGCTGCAATTTACCTGCCAACATTCCTCACCAGAAGTGATTTTTCTACTTGATTTCTCAGTCATCAGGCCACGTTTAGAGTTTAAGTCTATTTTTTTTTATTACAGTATTCAAATAATGGAGAGAAATGTTTGACTGTGGCCTGGTAGTGATTGTGAGTCAAGGGAGCCCAAAGTAGGTTGATGAGGATCGTTTTGGGGAGCATGGTAAGCTGTAGGGCACGTGGCCTGTGGAGAAGGCAGCTGTTTTGCTATGCAGCCTGCGGTTGCCATGTAGGAAGGCCTGCCCAGTATCGCCAGATCTCCTATTTTAAGAGAAGCCAGAAATCTAGATTTTTATGTGAACCCCCTTGGTTTTCAAATGTTGACATTTGTTTCAGCTTTAAAACTGAGACTTCATTAAACCGCTTCTTATATTTACTCCGCTACACATTAACAGAAGGCTGCTTCGATGGGAAGCATTTTTCCTCTGGGTTTCTTGGTTTTTCTTAATGTTGGCAAACAAAAACATGGCGAGAAGACTGACCATCACAGCCTTGGAGGAATTTTGATGGCACTGTATTTTAGATGCCCGGTGGAGTCTTTTTTACGCCAGTAAGATGTCCCTAAATTTTAGTTCACGGGCATTCACCTGACGCCTACTGGCAGTGCAGAGGAAAAAGAGCTCAGAGTGGATTGCATAAGGAAGCACATCAGAAATTAGCATCATCCAGCTCATTAAGGAGAGGTTTGAGGTGTTTTCGAGCAATTTAGCATAGTGGTTAAGTACGTGGGTTTTGGACTTTAACCAATGCGAGTTCAAATTCCGACTCTGAAATTTTTATAAACTTGCGAACTCGTGTAAATTATTTGATCTCTCCAGGCCTAATTTCCTCTTCTGCAGACTGAGGGTGATAATAAGATCCAGGATCCCATCATAAATATTAAATAAATATTACCCGTGGTTATTATGATTTTCAGTTTCCTGTAAGATTTCCAGCTCTGGATAAACTAGAGCAGACACCTCAAACATCTAAGTTGACCTCAAGCCTAGATGGCTGAGGACCGCACCGTGGAGACTTGGCTACAGCAAAGGGGCAGGATCTGTGTACTCGTCTTAGGAGCTCACGCTTTACCTCGTTACTTCCATTCTGCTCCCTAGATAATGATTTAGCTTCTGCCAAATGCCTGGTGCTGTTTTAAAGCCCTACGGTGGGATTCCGCCAATGAGTAAGACCTACCCAGTATAGGATCGTCGTAGGGATTAGTTGGTGCATGAAAATCAAGTATCTGCCCCAAGTTACCAGCTATAGGAACAGAAGCTACATGTCATAAATCATGGTGCCTCTGTACCAGTTTGCTTTGCACCAATCAGAACATCCAAAAATTTTACCCATCGCTGGTTCAGTCCCGTGGCAGATCTGTAAGTGATACCATCGACGCATTTGGGTTGCCTGTTCAGGGTGTGATTGGTTGGTAGGTCATTTTATAGCAGAAGGAATGTGACGGTGAGGTAGGAGTGGAGATCCAATGGCTTGGGCAAAGTCCAAATTTGAGTCGCTCTCTCCTCTTCGATATCGACCTCAACACATGCCCTTATCGTGGCTTGGACAGGGACTTGTCAAATGGAAGCTATCGCACTTCTTCCTATTACACGCTATGTCTTTGTTCTGCCCCAAGCCCTTATAATTCGCCCATGACATCACTAATCACAAGGTTTAATTCTCTGAGTGCCTAGAGAGGGAATATCCTAATAAGTAAAAAAAAAAAAAAAAGTAATCTATCAGATTTGGCAGATCCGATATCTAAAAAGGATGGGGCAAGGAGAGAGTCAGGCTGGGCAGAGTCCGTGAGGATGCCTGCAGGGCAGGTGTCTTCTTGTCGGAATGGGAAGAAAAAACACTCGGCTGCTAACGGAGGCTGCAGGCCTCTGGCCTTCTGGCTTTCCAAATACAGGCCTGTGTCTTACCACCAGCTCTCAGTGACAGCATATTTTCTCTAGTGTCAGAAAACTAAGTAAGGAAACTCAAAGCCTTCTCTTTCAGGTCAGTCTTACCGGTGTCCAGGCATTTATCACATATGGTACCTTTGCCACGGGCTGATGGTTTGCCTCATACTTTGCATCAGCCCATGGTATATTTATACTCCTCCAACTAGGGAATCAAGTAGTATTTTTTTTCCCCAGTCTGGAGCTTAAGTGAGATGTTTGGGGTCCTAACAGAATATTTCATAGGACAGTATTTACATCATTGGTAAAATATTGACATCGAGTTTAACATGGATATTTCTTTTTTCTTTTTAACTTTTTATTGTCAATTTGGTTTCCATACAACACCCAGTGTCATCCCAACCAGTGCCCTCCTTAGTGCCCGTCACCCACTCTCCTCTCTCCCATACCCCCCCTCAGTTTAACATGGATATTTCTAAGCTTATGGATTGTTTTTTGCATCAGCCTTCCCTTCTTAATTTCCGATGAATAAATAGTACAATTAAATTTGCAGTTAGTGTTAGAGAATGATTCAGTGATCATAATCACTTATTTGTGTATTAAGTTGTAGTAGTAAGTAAGAGACAGCAACTTAGACTGCATGTACTTCTTTGAGTCAATTTTATTAAACTCCCTTCAGTTCAATGTACAACATTGATACAACATAAATTCACTATCCAATTCTGTATAATAATGCTTCCAAATTTAAAATGGAAATTTATAAACTGAAGGAAACCTAATCTCCGCATCTTCCTCATTAGGATAATTTTTTAAAAGGGTAACTAACTGCATTCATTACCTATCGCTGGGTAACAAATTCCTCCAACACTCAGTGGCTTAAAACATTAAACATTTACTACCTCAGTGTTCGTAGGTCAGGAATCTGGGTACTTCATAGTTGGGTGCCTCTGGCTAAAGGTGTCTCATGAGATTGCAGTCAGACTGTTGACCAGAGTTGATATCCTCTCAGAGTTCGACTTGGGAAGGGCCAGCCTCCAAGTTCATTGCTAGGAGCTCAATTCTGAGAGCCTCGGTGCCTAGCTTCTAACGAGGGTGGCTCTCCGAGTACTGTCTGACACGGAGTGAGAGAGCCTGCACAGAGGAAGCCACTGGCGTTTTGTGACGGAATCTATTTCCTAACACCCCCCATGACCTCTCCTGCATTCTGTTGTTAAGAAGCAAGTCTTGAAATCCAGCCCATACTCAGAGGGAGATGGTTGCACAAGGGTATGGCTCTCAGGAAACGGGATCACTGGCGGACCAACTTGGAAGATTCTTACTACAGTAACCATAGAGTAACCTCAATTAAATGAGAACAATAAGGACTTGAAGAAAAAAGCATATGACATACTATATAAATATTTATTTGTCAATAGAAAGGTAAACTTCCACGTAGGATATCTTCATAAAAATAATGAATCTCAGAAAAACCGTGTAGAAGTCCAGCTCACTTAATTCCCTCCCTCCATTCAGTAGTCATTCAGCCTCTGCTTGCATATCTCCAGTGGCAGGAAATTCATTACTTTTATTTTTTAGTAAATCCACCTGAAGGAAGTTCTTCACACTGAGTCAAAGTGACCTTCTCAGTCATTCTACCCATGAGCCCTAGTTGCGGAGTAATTTAATCTTGAGTAATAGGTGCTACTTCAGACCGATATAAGGGTTTTGTTTTTGGAGTTTGTGTGTGTATTGAGGTTTCTTTCTCTTTTACTCTGTTTGCCATCACCCTTCGATTCACTCTTCATTTGAATTAACCAGTTAGTCCTCACAGCAACCCTGCAAGGAAAGTACGGTCATTACTTTCAAAACAAAAATGTTTTGGGGCACCTGGGTGGCTCAGTCAGTTAAGCGCCTAACTCTTGGTTTGGGCTCGGGTCATGATCTCACGGCTTCATGGGTTCAAAACCCACATTGTGCTCTGTGCTGGCAGGGCAGAGCCTGCTTGGGATTCTCTTTCTCCCTCTCTCTCTCTCTGCCCCTCCCCAACTTGCACTGTCTGTCTCTCTCAAAAAAATAAATAAATAAATAAACTTAAAAAAATAAAAACAAAAATATTTTCTGGAGCTACTTAGTGTAGGGACAAGTAACCTTACATGTTTTAAGAGCCTGCGGAAGAACCACCATCTGTTTTAAAGCCTGGCCACCCCAAAAGTGTTTGTTCCTGGGGAAGCCCTTGAGTCACGGAGGAAAGGATAAATCGGGTCCCGAATCCTCTGTTCCAGAAGGCAAGAGAGATCCGATCTCCATCTGGGACGGCTAACTTACCACACCGTGAATGCCTACAGGAAATCACCTTCTTTTATCTGGTAAATTTATTAGGAACGTCTCTTGAGCTGACACTGGTAGATGAGGCCTCGTGGCCCACAAAGGGCAGGGTGGAAGGGAAGCAGAGGCAGGGAGATGAAAGCCCCAGCATCAAATGGGAAGGAGTCCGAATGCCGGGCCAGGCAGGTCCTCGAGGTGGGAAAGTCCAAAGGAAATGAAAAAGAAACGAAACTGCTGCCTTTAGCTAGAATCCAACGTAACGTTCAATTTGTATGTTTTTGTTTAGATACAGACATGGTCATAATTTACCTGTCAGCTGGCATCACATCAAAGGACTCTTCAGAGGAAGATAAAAAGGCGACTCTCCGCGTCATCAATGAAGAAAATAGCTTTCTAAACAACTCTGTAATGATTCTCACCTATGCCCTCATGAATGGTAGGTAGTATTTCGAGATTTTTCTTTCAGATGAAAGTTCTCTCTAAGTGCATGCTGCTTTCAAAAAAAAAAGTAAAATAGAACCCTAAGAGCGCGTGCTTTGATGAAGGGCGTAAGAGGAGAGACCGCCAAGCAACTTCCTGCCCAAGCCTTTCTCTCCCTAACGTTGGTATTCGGGGCATGCGTTAAGTTGCCCCTTTCTCTTCAGCTCTCTCTCCAACCAACTGCTCCTTTTAAACCTTCTCCAGTTACGTGGGCTTGCAGATGATTCTGTATAGCTCCATTTTTGTTTTCGGTTCTCCTTCGTATTCTTGGATTTTGATACTGCATGGAGGTTATTAACTGAGCTCATTGATTTAAGCTTCAGGAAGCCAAAATACTGACCTAAATTCTCCTGTATAACCCCGTCTGTGAATATCACGTTTCCCTGCAGAATCACTACCTAAAGCCTCTTCTGCTTTCCCCATCCCAGCTTCCTTAACTGCACAATGGAGATAAGAATTAGCTACGTGACCGGGTTGGTCGTTGTAAAGATCAGCCCTAACGTACAGTAAACACCCGAGAGAGTGTCTGTCACTTCCTAGGTACTCGTGAAGGTTGATTTCGTTGCTATCAGCTCAGGATGTGAAAGGGTTTAGTAAATTGGCACAACTGAGGAGATAATATTTTCCCTTCTCTCCGACGCATCCTCCAGTCTCAGTTCAGCCCAGCTTTCTAGCTTTCCTGCTCTGTCCTGTCTCTCCACCTGTTTGTGCAAATTGCTCCTCCCCCAGAGCTCCTTCCTCAGACCGCTTCCCCTCGGCGTTCTCAAAGCCATGTCTGGATCCATACGGTATTTCATTCCTCCCGTCCATTTCCAGATTTCCGTGCAGAACCACGTGGCTTCAGGGAACGTGGTTCCCATTTTAACATGCTAAGGACTGCTTGGAGACTATTTGTTAAATGCAGACTCCCAGGCAGTGCCCTCAGATTTTTATTCAGACCCTCTTATGCAGAATGCAGGAATCTGCATGCGTGTGGGTCAGCGTGATTCCTTCCCAGTTATTTGCGGACTCTACGTGGAAGAACTCAGGGTGTGCGGTCTGGAGGTTCTGAGTTCCAGTCTCCGTTTCTTAGCCTGGTGAGCTCATGGCAAGTCACTGAATCTTCTCAGGTTCTGGTTATATCTGTAAAATGAAAATAATAAGATCTGCCTAGAGGGGCCGTGGTGATAAGTCAGCAAGATACAGGGTGTTAAAAGTACCTGATAACTAAGAGGTCCTCAAAGCCAGTTGAAGGAGTGAATTAAAGTTTGTGTGATTTTTCTGACTCGTTACAGCTCAAAGGCCAACGAACCTCTGTGTCACCCTGGCTCGGGGTCAGCTCTCTGTTCAGTGTTTTGGTATTCCTTGTCGCCAGCGGGTTGTGCTTGCTTCTGTTAGACATGCCGTCCGTTACGCGCTGGATGACGTGCTCACCCATCTCCCTCCACTGTGCACAAGAATGAACTTCTCAGCTTCATGACTGAGCCATGTCTTAGTTTTCTTTGTATTCTGAGCAGCGAGCACAGGGCTGAGCACAGCCGAGATGGGCAAGGATGGCCTGTTTTTGCCTGGGACACGTATCTTTCAGTGTTATCTCTGGATGCCATTTACCTTTTTTTCCTATGGTTTAGCTCCTTTGACTCATGCGAGGAAAGAAGAGACAGGAGAAGGGAAGAGAATAAAGATTGTTGGGCCTATGGCGTATAATATGGTGCACGGGGGTTTTGGGGATGTATCATACAATGTCCCTGTCCTCAAGAAGCTTGTGACTTCGTGAGAAATACAGCACACAAGGCAGGTGAATTAAATGCAATAGTAAGAAAACGTAAAAGGAAGTGACCACTTATTTTCCATGAGATTAGAAGGTCTGTCTAGGCAGATACTGAGTAAAGAAGCTTCCTCACTATCACTCTTCTCTTCAGTGGTCCTAAATCTTCCCACTAGAGTATTTCGTGCACCTGCTGTGCTCCTGATAATCCCACTCTTTAAAAACCTCTGGTTACTTCTGTCTAACCAACCTCAACTCTTCTTTTTTCTCCCTGTAATCCAGCTGGGCAGAACATCCTCACTGCCGGTTTCCCTCTGTCCAAATGCCATCTCTGAGCTTTGTCCATTAAGGTCGATACACGCCCTTCCTCTATCAGTCAGGCTTCAGATAGGGAAGCAGAGCCACTAGGAGAATTTTGGTGTAATGAGTTTATCATCAGAATTAAAGTATATACAATTGAGGGGAGACCTGGAAAAGATCCAGAAAGAGGAATGGACAACTGGGCGTTTAGTCACCAGCTCCGGTGTGCGTGAACAGGTTGGAGCTCATGGAGATGTCCGAATGCTAGGAACAGCGAAGACCATTAGGAGGTCTGCACAGAAGCCTACGGGAGGTTGTCGGCTCTCCATGGCCGCTCTACCCCTCTGAGTTCTCAGTGAAGCATCTGGACTGAACCTAGGGTTGCCCTTGTCGAGCAAGCAAGCCTGCAGCTGCAAAACGGAACTGAATGCAGATCAGGGAAGGTTACAACAACCTGCAACATTCTGGTCCCTCTGTGTCTGTTCCACCTCTCAAATCTACACTACTTCAGTTTGGGCCACCTTTAACCTAGAAATGTATAGGAAAAGGATTCTGGGAAATGTAGTCTCCAGGATGACCATGTTGGTGATAGAACCATCTACCATACTCACCAGTCTGCCACCCTACTGCCTCCTTTGCAGTACATGTTTTGTAGTACATAAAATACCCAAGCTTGGATAACCTTCCGGCCCACACAGTTCTTTGCCTAGTAGATGCTCCTGTTTGTTACTTTTCTTTTACATTTGAGTCCAACAGTACATGACAAAGAAAGGAAATGTATTTATTGAACTTTTCAGTTGTTGTTGTTGTTGTTGTTGAAGACAAAATAGTTGAACATGAGGCAAAGCCTTTTTAAGACTCATTGGTAGAATCTCAGTAGTGACTGAAATCATTTGAATTTGTTTACAATGGCACCCATATGGGATCAGTTACTAATCCTTTTGACTGTGTGCCAACAATAGCAAACCAAAATTTTAAAAAAGGCCTATTAAATTTATTTTTATGCTATAGATTACAGATGTTATAGCACAATACATCCCAGGATGTCTAAATCTTTTACAAAGTTTTTAAAACCCTCTCAATGTAGAAAATATACGTTCAATAAATCAAATCCAGTACTGTCCTAACAGTATCAAGCACGAAACCATTTGTAATTAAAATGAGCTTAAAGACACAGGGTTTGGAGGCATCACTAAACGCAATCCATAATTCTTCCATTGAGCTTCATGAGACGTTGGCAAGTGTTTAATAGGCCAAGAGGTAAGAAATGAAATGGTAGGGGCGCCTGGGTGGCTCAGTCGGTTGAGCGTCCAACTTCGGCTCAGGTCATGATCTCGCGGTCTATGAGTTCGAGCCCCGCGTCAGGCTCTGTGCTGACAGCTCAGAGCCTGGAGCCTGTTTCGGATTCTGTGTCTCCCTCTCTCTCCGCCCCTCCCCCACTCATGCTCTGTGTCTCTCTGTCTCAAAAATAAATAAACATTAAAAAAAATTTAAAAAAAAGAAATGAAATGGTAAATCACTATCCTTTAAAACTCTTAAGCTTTATCTACTATTTAAATGCAGACTTGTTAATCATTACTTTTGTTTTCAAAGGTTAAATGCAGAAAAATTAAACTTTTAGGGGAAAACATCAAGCGAAATGGGGCTCCTTTATTTACTCATGTGTTTTTCATAACTGCATTTTGAAGAATCCCTTTGCCCGCTTGACCGTTTGAGGGAAGACCATGCTTCATGCTTTGTTCCTCAGCGAGAGTTGGTAACTGTGTCCTGGGTCTAGGCTGTCTCTGCAAGCCCTCTGAGATATTGCAAGATTTCATCCATGCCCTTGTTAAATCCAAATGGCAAGGTTATTGTATGGTTATTTGCCATTTTGGTTTGCACTGTCTACCTTTGGCTTTCCGTTTCAGATGGGGTGACTGGTTTGAAAGAGCTAGCTTTTCTGAGAGATCTGGCCGAGCAGAACTCCGGGAAGTATGGCGTGCTGGACCGGACAGCCTTGCCTGTGACTAAAGGGAGCATGATGGTGCTGAACCAGCTGAGTAACCTAGAAACCACAGTTGGCAGGTTCTATACCAACCTTCCCAACCGGATGATTGACGAAGCTGTCTTTAGCCTTCCCTTCTCTGATGAGATGGGAGATGGTGAGTCTGGGGAAAACTTCCTACTGAAGAAGGGGAAAAGAAATGGACATGAGTCCACCAAGGCAGTCACTTTTAAATGTCGCCCAACGCTTGCCCGTGAGCATTAGAGGGTCTGGTCAGGCAAGGGAGTGGTCATCCCTTTCTCTGGTCAGAGGGTGGTGTAGTTCTCTTCATCAGTCCGGTAGCACTGTATCGTAAACAGAAATCCCAGCCCTGCTTTTTCCACATTGCCCTAGCCTCCGTCGGCATGATGTGTCTGTTTACTGGGGAGAATTACTGAGGATTCCCCGGTACGTTGAGTTGGAACAAAAGCAACTTTGCGTAGCAGGTGGTAAATCTCAGACGTGTTCAGGACTTAGCCTGAAAGGTAAAGCAACATGGTATAGTCACACAAAGACAGATTTGGCATAAGAGGATTTTCAACCCCACTCTACCCCTGAAGTTGTTGTCCTTGACAATTTATTTAGTCTCATTAATTCCCACTTGGTCACCTGTTAAAAATGTAATAATGTCTTTCACGTAATCTTTCAGGTTGTTAGGATTAGAAGATTTATTGGTGCCTGGCATACCTCTCAGTAATAATTGCTGCCCTTCTTGCTTTATTCTTTTACTTTTGTTTTTATTACCATTATTGTCGTCGTCATCCTGATGTCCCAAGTTAACTCACAGTGTGATCTTAGGTGAACTGTTTAATCTCCACATGATTAACTTTCTTGGTCTATAAAATGGGACAAATACTTCGGTCAAGGCTATCGTGAGGATTACATGCACGAATTCGTGTGAAGCACTTAGAATAATGCCTAGCCAACAGTATATGGTCATTAAAAGTACAGCCTTTTTCATTCCCTCTTCATATTCTTGATTATCCTTCCCAACCCCCTTTCTTCTGTGACGGAGAGGATGGAAGAAGAATCTAATGACTAGCCAGACACCATGACCACATGAGATATTATTTTTATGTTCCAGTAACTCTCACAAATACAGATATCCAGAGAGAACCCATGTATAAAAAGTAACAGGCCTATAGAGTATGTTTTCTAGAAATTAGGTAAACATATTTTTTCTCTAAGAAAGAAACATGGTAGCCTCTGCTACACATCAGTTGTTGTTTTTTTTTAAATCCTTCCTATTTCTGGCAGGGCCCACAGATATGTAGAGTATAGAAACTCCCACCTTTAGATAAAGTTATTTCCTTTTATAGGGGAATGTCAAGTTTTAAATGCAAGTGACTTTTGATGCATCTAACCCACAGTATTGAGTGCCGGCCAAGCCTTGTGTCAGGCAGCGATGGGTAAGGCATACATCCCACCCTCAGCAAGCATGTGAGTCTGATAAGAGAAAGACAGATTGGATGAATCATGTTAATACCGTGTCAGAGGAACAAAGACAGATGTGGAAACCGAGTCCCATACAAGCACGGAGGTTTATGCGGTCAAATCCCGGGAGCATTAGCGATCTCAGGCAGAGTAAGACCCTTTCTAAAATTCACCTCTGCAACCCAGAGAGCTATGCAAAGGCTGTAAATCAAATTGTGGGTGATTCTTTGGTTCCGTGCTGGCTCATGGCTCTCCAGAGTTCAGTCCTCAGGGCCTGTTTTCTGAATCCTCTACTGTGGTTTCGCTGACTGGGGGGCTGGTCTGTTGCATTCCCCTCCTCGAGCGTGCCTTTCATGTTTGTATTTTCAGTCCCTAGAATTATCGGGTGACATCTCCTCTAACTCCACTACATGGGGACGCTGAGCCTAGGAAATCCCATGTTTACTAGGCTCTAATTCAAAACCTCCACAGATTAAAATATCGGTTACTGGACATACTTCTTTTAACAAGGGAATCTATGTCCTTTAGGTTAAAGTAGAGAGGGCATTTGGGGATTTCATTAAGTATAGCAAGAGCTTAGCATACTCCATTTGCCGCAGTGGGGTGAAGCGTCTTCTGTCCGAGATGATAATTGAAAAGTAAGGTTGTGTTTCCTTTTTCAGCCTTGTTCGCAGCGTAGCCAGAGAAGGACAGAAATCTGAAGTGAGCGTATGGTCTCAGAGTATTTCTGTTGTACTTTACTGCTCTATGTCGATGGCTTTAATCTTAGACGCCAGGCCAGGGGAGCATGGTGTGCAGGTTATGACCTCTGTCTCCGTGCTGGCCTTCACGCCCTGCTCCCGTCATCTAGAACTCTCTTGTTCAGGGTTCCCTAAGCAAAAACCTCCTTAAAACACACTTCTTAAACCTTCTGTCGACTGCTTAGAGAATGCTTTTGAAATTGTAATAGTGCAGAACTTTTCTTTTTTCTTGTTTTACTGATTTATAATTGACCTATAACACTGCATTCATTTTAGGTGTACCGTATAATGGTTTGGTATATGTATGTATTGTGAAATGGCCACCGTAATAAGCTGAGTTAACATTTGTCACCCCACATAGTTTAAAAAAAATTTTTCTTGCAGTGAGAACTTTTAAGATCTATTCTCTTAGCAACTTTCAAATCTGCGATACAGTATTGTTAACTAGAGTCACCATGCTGTATAGTACATCCCCAGAACTTATTTATCTCATAACTGGGCATAACTTCTCACAAAGTTTCTCAGTGTTGTATGCACTTCCTGCTACCAGGTGATGCGCTTAACTGGCCTTTGCAACCACAAGCAGGTCACTAATACTTTGAGGGTCCTCACACGGGTCTTTCTATGGGGGAGTCTATTCTTTGTCGAAGACTTCACGCATCCAGTTCTCTTTCCTGGGTGCTGGTAGAAGAATGCTTTTCTGATATGCTGCCAAGGCAGGAACCTGCCAGTAAGGGCAGGAAAATACAAGTTATAAGATGGAGAGAAACTATCCGTCTTTTTGTTTTGAGTTTTACTCGGAACCATGGGACTGTAGGACTGCTAGGGGTGCTAGAGATCACTTTGTCTCTGACACATGAACAAAGGTGGCGCCACTTAACTCAGAAGGAGAGCTAGGAGGAGCTCTCCCGCTGTCCCGATGCTCAGGGCCAGGGCCGTGTGCCGACCCCACCACTTGCACATTTTCTTTGCCTTTTTTTCCCTTTCCTGATTATCCTATTGTTTTTATACAGCCTTGAGCTGAGAATGGCTTTTATAATTAAAAGCTGTTTTCTTTTATTTTTTTTTCTGTTTATTTATTTTTGAGAGACAGAGACATGAGCGTGAGTTGGGAAGGAGCAGAGAGAGAGGGAGACATGAAATCTGAAGCCGGCTCCAGGCTCCGAACTGTCAGCACAGAGCCCGACGCGGGGCTTGAACTCACAAACGGCAAGATCATGACCTGAGCTGAAGTCAGACACCCCTAAAGCATTTTTTTTTAATTTATTATTTTGAGTGAGAGAGTTGAGGAGGAGAGAGAGAAAGAGAGAATCCCAGTGCTGTCGTGGAACCCAACATGGGGCTCAAACTCATGAACTGTGAAATCATCACCGGAGCCAAAATCAAGAGTCAGATTTTTTTTTTTTTAAAAGAAAGTATATGCAACAGAGACTGTATGGCCCACAAAGCCTAAAATACTATCTAGCCCTTTACATAAAAGTTGAGGAACTCCTTCCCCAAGTGACTGGAAATTACTTTGGAAACTCAGTGTCTTCTTTAGCTGCTCAGAGTTCTAAGTGGTCAGACCTTACTAGGTTCTATACCGTTCTAAGGATTTTCACCTCATCTTCTTGTCTCTTGATAGGTTATATTAATGAAAGAAAGTACGTTATAAGGATTCCTTGATCTGTAATCCCTTTGCATCTAACAACCCCTAAAAATCAGTAAAGCACTTGCCACTGTGTCATTTAAGCAGACGTGGAAACCAGGACTCAAAGAAGTTACGTCCAGCGTCATATATAAAATGCACAAGGGGCACAGCTAGGCTAGAACCCACATTTTTCAATTCCTTGCCCAGTGGTGTTTCACATTCAGCTGAATCTTCCCCATTTGAGGAAATAGAATGACGTGGTATGTGCTGCTGATAATTGCACCGATCTGGAATGTCATGGCCCTTTAGGTGAAGAAATGTACCGATTGCTTCTGAAAATAACTTGGGGTATCTGAACCCCACAGAAGACTCTTTTCCCCGCAGTCTTGCTCACTTATGCTGTCTGCAGAGGCAGTGGTTGGGTACTGGATCACACAGGTCACTTCAAGATGAGAAGGTACTAGAGATGGCAGATATTAGCCTTTGTGATTCACTAGCACACAACTCCAGCCTTTGTCCGGTGCCTTCTCCGCTACCCCCTGGATTCATTTTGTTTTTAATCCATAGGTTTGATCATGACTGTGAGTAAACCCTGTTATTTCGGAAACCTACTTCTGGGAATCGTAGGTGTGGACGTGAACCTGGCTTACATCCTCGAAGACGTGACGTATTACCAAGATTCCTTGGCTTCCTATACTTTCCTCATAGATGACAAAGGTAATCTGCTAAAAATTAATCAGAGGGAAGAATGATTTGTTTCTTGGAACCTGAAGAAAATAATCTGTAGATGTTCTGTAGTAACAAAGTAGGAAAATGATAGCATTTATAGAAAAATAGTGTGACTAGAAACGCTCGTTTGTAGTGGAACAAAGTCTTTATGAACACCGAGAAGACGGCAGAATGAATCTGAAAACGACGCATGTCTGTTCGTCTGTTGCACTGAGGGGTAGGTAAGAGTTCTTCAGAACCTCGGGAAATGAGACTCGAGGACTGAATGGCACCCGGAATGTGATCCTTTGGATGACCCAGCGACCAGTACCTCCGGCATGATTCTCGATACACCCCTGTTCCATAATTTAAGGTGTCTTTCTACACTTCGAGTTTTATGCAAGAACACATAAAAACAAGTTCCATTTCTATTGGGCTGGCGGGTTACACACTGAGATGTTGAGTATTGGCCTTCATCCCAGAGTCTCCCACATTTCCAAGGTATGATAGGCACTTATATTAGAATCAGCACTTCGGCCAGCATGTTTCCCATAGCTCATGTCTTTGTTTTCTTATTTCAGGGTATACACTTATGCACCCATCTCTCACTAGGCCGTACTTGCTATCAGAACCCCCGCTTCATACTGACATCATTCATTATGAAAATATCCCAAAATTTGAGCTGGTTCGGCAGAATATCCTAAGGTAAGGAAAAGGTGAAAGTTCTAGTATTTGGGTTTATTTTTTTTCCTGAAAAAATAGGACCCTTTGAGGTCAAACAGGAGTGTGTGTCATGGATATAAAAGAAGTATAGGGGCGCCTGGGTGGCTCAGTCAGGTTGAGCGTCCGACTTTGGCTCAGGTCATGATCTCACAGTCTGTGAGTTCAAGCCCCGCGTTGGGCTCTGTGCTGACAGCTCAGAGCCTGGAGCCTGCTTCGGATTCTGTGTCTCCCTCTCTCTCTGCCCTTCCCCTGTTCGTGCTCTGTCTCTACATCTTTCAAAAATAGATAAATAAATAAAAGTTTTTTAAAAAAAGAAGTATATACATTAATGGTATATAAAGTCAGCGACTTTTTCGTAAGAATAGTAGCTAAAATTTTACCTACTTTGTAGAACAACAGATAAAGTCTCTTCAAACTCTTAGGGAAAATGTCTTGTGAATCAGATTCTTTGTTCACATTGCCGTTAATTGTAAAATCAGATATATGTTATCTCGTTGAAAAAAAAAAAAAAAACTCCAATTGTACTAAAATGAAAAATGTTGGCAAAATAGAAGGTTAAGTTGAGGACCAGCTTTAGAGCATGCCAGAAAATAGCTTGGCAAAGCAGCGTCCATTCCAAGCTGACGGCACAATCATATACAGAATTTTCTTTTGAAATAAAGAACAGATTGGATTTTTTCCAACAGTGATACATTATTTTGGCAGATGGTAACCTATAGAGACACGGGTCTTTGTGCTCATTGGCTGTAAATTAATGACTGAGTGATTCGAGACAAGTTTGTCTCTGGAAAGAATTAGGATGGGGGGGCAGGGAACGGCAGGGGTAGAGCGTAAGGAGTATTTTTAGTGCTGAGCTGACGTAATGCTTTCACGAAATTGAAAGTTTCACATTATCTCTTTCCAAAGTGATGAGCTTCGCTGCCTTTCAAAATCAGGAGGTGGTCCTTGACGCACAGCTTCTTCTCTGCCTTTAATTAAGTGCTTAATTTTATCTTTCGCCTGAAGTATTTCATTGTGTCGCCAACGCAGCCTCCCCCTGGGCAGCCAGACAATCGCCGTCCCTGTCAACTCATCCCTGTCCTGGCACATCAGCAAGCTGCGAGCCGCCGGGAAGGAGGCCTACAACGTCAGCTACGCCTGGAAGATGGTGAGTTACGGAGCGGGGCGCCTCGGCCGGGGAGCCGGCGGGGTGCGCCGCTCCCGAGGCAGGAGCTCCCGGGAGCGTAGGCCCCAGGATGTCACTAACCAGTTTCAGAGGGATTGGAAAAAGAGGAGATTCCACAGGTGTCCTGTGATTTTTCCCCCCCTTTCTTGTTTGTAAAAGCAATCATCATTTATGTCGAATGAGTCAGACCGTGTAAAAGGATACGAAGTAAAAAGTAAACGTTGCCCTTCCCTCTCTCCTGCCCTTGACCTGCCATTCCCCCAGAAGTCACTACTTCAATCAGTTTCCGGGAAATGTTCATTCACACACAGGCATCTATATCCAGGCACGCGCGTGCACGTTTAGTGGCTGTGTAGTGTGGCATTGAATCGATGGACCAAATTTCTTCAAATAATCCCATCAATATACATTTAGATTATATCTAGTGAGGTCTTTTGTCGTGTGTGTGTGTGTGTGTGTGTGTGTGTGTGTGTTAGTCATTTTAAACTCAGGTTGTGGAAGTTAGGTGTTGAAAAAGAAATATGAGGGGCATCAGGGTGACTCAGTCGATTAAGCATCCGACTCTTGATTTTGGTTCAGGTCATGATGTCACGAGGTTGTGGGTTTGAGCCCCACATCGGGCTCCTTGCACTGGCAGTATGGATCCTCTTGGGAGGATTCTCTCTCTCTGCCCATCCTGTGCATGCTCTCTCTCTCAAAATAAATAAATAAAAGTAAGTAAATAAAGTTAAAAAAAAAAAAAGAATGAAAAAACATGAAAGCATAAATGCCCTCTCCTGACATTCTCTAAGGCAAAAAACGTTCAGATTAGAATCTGGATTATTCCTCTTCACCACCAGCAGGTGGACAGTGAAGTGATCGCCTGTGGCCCCCACTCCCTTCAGCGTCCTTTGGCCTCATTCAGACAGCAGGCCCGCAGAGTCAGGGGTCCGAGCACTCAGTGCCCGCGGTACTCTTGACACTGCCGTTTACTTACTCCTTCCCGGCAGAGGATCAGTGCCGTCATGGGCCCCTTGACACTGCAGCTGGCCAAAAGTGGAGTGGACTTTCTTTTTTTTTTAATCCACTTTTAATTCCCTTACATGGCCGTATCTGGTGTTTAACCCAGTGACTCCAAGTGGATCTACATATTCATCTCTTTAAGAACGACTTACTGGGGGCGCCTGGGTGGCTCAGTCGGTTGGGTGGCCGACTTCGGCTCAGGTCTGATCTCGCGGTCTGTGAGTTCGAGCCCCGCGTCGGGCTCTGTGCTAACGGCTCAGAGCCTGGAGCCTGCTTCGGATTCTGTGTCTCCCTCTCTCTCTGCCTTTCTCCTGCTTACACTCTGTCTCTATGTCTCAAAAATAAATGAACGTTTAAAAAAAAAAAAAAAAGAACGACTTACTGAACACTGACTCTGAGCTAAGAAGGATAAAGAGGAGTGCTCCTCTCTCTGCCCTCTAGACGACAGCCCGGTGTCCGTGTCTGGTACAGGAATGATAGGAATTGGAAATAGCCAACATGCCTTTAGACTGGACTCTCCTCCAACCTTCTTGTTCGTTCTTGAAGCATCATTATGGCAACATTGATTTCTATGATGGAGTAAAAGCAAACAAAATAATAAATGAAATCTTTTGAGAAACTCACAGTTTACAAGCCTAATTCTACTGTTGGTTTTTTTTTTTAATGTTTGTTTATTTTTGAGAGAGAGATACAGAGCGAGAGCAGAGGAGGAGCAAAGAGAGAGGGAGACAGAATCTGAAACAGGCTCCAGGCTCTGAGCTGTCAGCACAGAGCCCAATGCAGGGCTCGAACCCTTGAACTGTGAGATCATGACCTGACCTGAAGCTGGATGCTTAACTAACTGAGCCACCCAGGCACAGGCACTCCTCTACTGGTATTTTATTGTTTGATAATTCAGAGTTGAGGATAATCAAAGTATTTTGAAATTCTCTTAGCTCATTTTCATGATTTTTTTTAGAATGATTGTACCACATGCCCTTTTTTTTATATAATTTGTAAATAAGAACGAATGGCTTAATTTTCACATCAGACAGGGTAAGCTATGGCAGCTCGGAGCCTGGAGCCTGCTTTGTATTCTGTGCCTCCCCCTCTCTCTGGCCCTCCCCTGCTCATGCTGTGTCTGTCTCTTTCTCTCAAAAATAAATAAACATTTTTTTAAGTCTTTTTAAAAAAGAAAGGATAAGCCATGCACCAGAATACTCCACTGAAAAACACTTTTAGATTTGAAATCTGTGTACCGCTCATGTATCCTAGTTGAAAGCAGCCCCGTTGCATCCTGAGAAAATCTCTACCTTATTTTGTTAGCACTGAAAGAGAAAGGAGGATGGGGCACCTGGCTGTCTCCGTCGGTGGAGCGTGTGACTCTTGATCTCGGGATTGAGTTCAAGACCCATGTGTGGGGATTACTTACAAATAAAATCTTTAAGAAAATGAAACAAAAATTTTTTAAAGAGAAAAAGAAGGAGATATAGGCATTTTTAAGACCCTTTTTGCACAGTAAATAAACCCAATGTTAACATTTTGGGAAGAAGTATCATCCGAAGATAGTTTTTCTTCAGTGGTATCAAGAGATTCTGGCCACTCTATGTAGCAAATGGATATAATCGTGGATAATCACTTCAGGTCGAAGTGTCAGCTTTCTCAGAATTCTGAAACTGCCAAGGACATCACTGTGAAGCAAAAAGGTAAAGAGGAAATAAATAATGAGATTGAAGTTGAAGAGGCTTGCCGGGTTACCCGGCAAAAAGAGCAAATAACTTTAAGTTCTCTTTCATTATTTTCAGGGGAGGGAAGCATATAGTCCTCCCATCTGCAGGAATAAAATGGATTCTTCTACTAAATGTGATTCAGATAGATTCAGCTTATGTTGAGAATAATTATTTGAACTGCTTAGCATCCATAGACACAGCAGATACTTCCGGATTCTATTTCACTGACTTAATTCAAATAGAACGTGAGAGATTATGTTAGCAGCATTAAGAGATTAGTACTCCGTCACTGCAACTCAAGTCCAGCTCTGAGCGTTCGAGGAGACTGCGTGCTGAGACAGAAGAAAGTACTGGCTCCAGAAGGTATTACAGTGTGCCTGTGTGACACAGGCATGGCTCGCTTCAGAACATGAATCTCGTGGGCAATCAGTGAAAAAAACCACTCCCCGATCCTGGAGATCGCTTCTAGATATATTCTGGTTCCTTAATGCAAAGACTGTTCCTTCAGCTAAGAACATGATATAAAGACCCGTATTGGAATCAGGTTTCCCGTCCAGCTAGGAACTATTGCTGAAGTGTTGCCTTTTTAGATGCTTACGGCAACTTTTTTTTTTATGCTTTTATTATTTTTGAGAGAGAGACAGGGCAAGTGGGAAAGGGACAGAGAGAGAGAGGGAGACACAAAATCTGAAGCAGGCTCCAGGCTCTGAGCTATCAGCACAGAGCCCTGCGCGGGGCTCGAACTCACGAGCTATGAGATCATGTCCTGGATGCTCAACCGACTGAGCCAACCAGGCATAAATGCTTAGGGTAGCTTTTAATTTTTCTCTTATAGAATCTAATCTACAATTAGATTCTGGTCCTTGTGGCAAAGTGTTTTTTGTCTTTTGGTTCTTTGGAACATGCAACACCGGACCGAAAGGCTGACTCTGTGCGCTGGGAAAAGGGGAAATAGTAAATGCTGCTTCAGAACATGATTATTTTCTAATTTGGTGGGTGGAGGAAGAGAATTAAATTTGCTAATCTAACTGAGTATCCTTGGCAGCGGTACTTGAAAGCAGTTCCAGGGAAGATGCAAATTTCTCCTGTGTTTAAAGAGATTCTGTAGCCGTCTTCGTAAAGCCGAAATTATACTTAACTCTAACCTGCCTACTTAGATTTCTCCTTGATCATGAAAGAAGTCCTTTGGGCTGCTTTACTTCTCATCGTCCTGTAGTTTTAACTTAGCTGGTTATCACCCTTTCCATTTGTTGACAAACCATCTTTTAAATAGATTCTGCCTGTCTCCTTCTTTAATGGCCGTCCTGTATTTTTAAGTTTGAGGAACTAGAATTAAGCAGCTTGCCTTGGTGTTGATTCTTTGGTGGACTTTTTCCCCCAAGAACTTTACTTAAGCGTCCATTTCTAAGAGCCAAATGAATTTGGAAGTTTTCCTATTTGTACATAAGCTCCATAAATTAGGCTAAGCTGCAGCACAGTTGCCTGCTCTGGTCTGAAATGACAAGACAGGCAGGCTTCGTGAGGGAGCCGTGGGACCTGTACTTTTCACGAGTCCGAGAGCCTGTTCCTCTCCAACCAGGAAAGGAGAAAGCATTAGTCGGGAATACGATGAATAAACCAGATTCTTTATGGGCCGCGTCTGTAACTTCCTAATTGGCTTTTGAGATAGTCCATTCTCGGAATACTCGTGGCAAAACCAACTATATATTTTAAAACGCATTTCAGATCCAAACAGAAGTAAGTGCTGTGTTTTCATGCTGTGTTCCAACTTGTATTTGTTAGCTTAAGTAAGCAAAAAGGCCGTAGGGTTGGAGTCCCAAAGGAACTATTTTCTAATCCCTTCATTAGCCCCAGGATTTTCTGTTCCATACATTATTTCCCCTCAATCAGAAAGGAAAATAGAAAATGTAGTTTTTTGCCGGAGATCTGTTCTCTCACCCCATCTTCACAGCTTTCATTCACTCATCAAATATTTTTCTGCCTGGGATAGAGACAGAGATAGCAGAAAATAATGTGGGCAAGGTCACTACCCCTAGGAACCTGTATTTTCTGTATTAGAAATTCTTTATGGATTTTTCCAGGTACAAGACACTTCATTTATTCTCTGTATTGTGGTGATACAACCGGAAATACCCGTCAAACAACTGAAGAACCTCAACACTGTCCCCAGCAGCAAGCTGCTGTACCACCGGCTGGACCTCCTGGGCCAGCCCAGTGCCTGCCTGCACTTCAAACAGCTGGCGACTCTAGGTAAAGCCCTTGCCGTTTTCAGTTTCCTTTGTGGACTCATTCATATCAGCTCACTATAAACATCCGCTTGAATTTAGGGATCAAAAACAAAAACAAAAAAAACACCCAGGCGTTAAATGACAGCGGCGCCAGTTTGGGGATACGAATGTGAAAACCGTATGCAGCTTCTTCGCCTTGGGTCCGGTTCTCCAGCAGCTGAGGATTTGTGTGCTGGTGATTTATTAAGGACGGGCTCTGAGAAGAAACTAGGCAAGAAGCGAGGGAAACAGAATAGCGAAGGAGGAGAAAGCAAGCAAGAGTTGGATTTTCCATGAAGTTCCAGCCTCAGCCTAACCCTGTAGCGGGGCTGCGGAGCATAAATTACACGGCCGAGTTTGCCCAGACTGAAGAGAGGGAGCCGGACTTTCATATTCCTTTGTGTCTTTGAGCTTTCTGCTAATACTAGGCAAAGAGTTTTAGTAGCCCCAAGACAGTCCATCGGATAGTCACCGGGCTGGCCCGTTAGAGGCCAGCACAAAGATGTGGAGATAAGGGCACAGAGGGCTACAGGGTAAGAGGTGGAGAAATAAAATGGGACCAAGGAGAGCGCACCTATATGTCCGTGTCTGTCACAGGTCCCTGTCTCCAAAAGAGCTTAGGAAATAGGCAAATAATTCAAAGGAAGCAAAAGGGAATTTACCGTGTAATTTGCATTTATCATTTGGGTTGACCCATAGATGAGGACATTTGGGTTTATCAGAATCAGAAATTTACCCAAGGGCCACTCGGAAAGTAGGAAGGCGGAAATGCTACTCAAAGTCCTCCCGTGCCGTGGTGCCACCTCTTTCACTGCGCGCCACCGTGTGGCAGGCGCATACTGGGCGGGACTCCCAGTACTGCAAAACAAGCACTGTCTTTCTCACTGTTGAAAATTCTCTGGATTCAAAAAGGTGACTAAGACTCCTGAGACAACTGGCCAATGGAGTATAGGGGTCACAGGTGGGAAGAGGATCAAGGAGGGAAGTCACCAGATTCTCGATTCCAAACCAGAGCTCTTGTGTTAGGGATCCATCTTAAGTTCCCTCCTGTGGGGTTTCGGCCTGGTTATGAGATCAGGAAGAGCAGGCCACACTGAGTAGTCTCTTCTGTGGTGTGTTCCAGCAGCGTAGACAACTTGGGAAGGTCAGTGATGTCAGTCAAAAGACATTGGCTTTTACGATTGTTTCGATTTAGGTTTGGCGGTTTTGTCTTGACATATATGTCAAGGAGCATATATGCCCTTGAATTCATATTTGTAGGAGATGCTCACCGAATAACCGAGACCTGCGTGATTCTCTTAAATGCTGTGGGAGCAAGCTCAACACTAATACTGATAAAAATGAGGTCGCCGTTCTGAAATTTGAGACAGCAAAGTGCAACAATATTTCTGGATGAGAAAAAAGCTCACACTTAGATTTTTTAGTTTCCTTTGCACAGTCCTTTCTAACTACACCAGTCAGTAACGGTAGCCGCTAGACACATATGGTTATTGAGCCCTGGAAATGTTGCCAGTCCAAACTGAGATGTACTTTAAATGTAAAATACTTAATTTTTGATATTGACTACCTGTTAAAGTGAAGTTTTAGATATATAGGATTTCGTAAGATACGCTAGTAAAATTCGTTTAACTTGTTTTTACCTAATGTGGCTACCGGAAATTTTTATATTACATTTGGGGATTGCGTTGTATTTCAGGTGGACAGTACTACCTCACAGAGATGCTCACAGAAGGTAGAGGTTATCAACTCAAACTTTATGTAGGACCAGGGGACTAACTCTAGAGCAGACAGACAGGCCAGAGGCCCGTGTTTGATTTTCACCAGGCAACTTTTCCACCGTACCTCCCAACTTCACCTTGGTGGTAGAACCGCCTCAGCACAATGTGAGGGGTCATTGAGGGCAGTTTAGTAGCCGTTGGTAAGGAAAATGAAGCAAGATAATTAAACTATAATGAAAGCGGAACGGGAAAGGAGACCGTGGCAAGTAAGTGGTTTCCTGTCGAATTTCATCGATGATGAACACTTTGAGGCAAAGTGTTAAATATATGGCAGAGTCCCCATCAAGAAGGCTGAAGAGGGACATTGTCTTTCTTGGTACACAAAGAGGAATTTTTTCAGTGCACATCATCTAGTGCAGCTAAGTATACACGTACGTGTGTACCTTTATATGTCCGCCTCCTAGATGAACAGCTTTGGGGCCCACGTCTTTTTTTTCCTGCCTCAATCCACGTTAGCAGGTCGGCCTTTGCACAAATGCCCCATCTCTGTCACCACAAGAAAGGCTCACTCTTCAAAGTATCTCTCCTGTTAACTTTTGGCCCTGCTCTTTTGTCCCCGAGGTGAAGCATTATGGTATTTTTTTATATTGTTGTATAATTCGTATTTTGTTGTTTTCCTTTTTAAAAAAAATTTCTGGTCTCTCCAGCTGGGTCCTCCGTTCTTTGAGTTCAGGGTCAGTCCTCCCTCTTTGGCGCCTCGGTGCCCAGAAGACCCCATGAGCGTATGCACATGAATCCACAGCACGCTGCCGGGCAAACTTACCTTTGTAAGCTTTTGGTTTTCTTCTCCTCGATAGGAATATAACGCTAATCTCCCAGGCTATCCCATGGTGGTATCACGAGAATTAAATCAGACCTAGCGTTACTGGAACCAGTATTTCCGATAATGGCAGACAACGTAATTCTGACCTGTCCTACTGAGGACAACCGAATATTGATGGCAACTGGAAAAAAAAATGATCTTCCTGAAAAGTATCAAAGAACATGATAGGGAGGAACTGGACCCAAGTTTAGGAGAATAGAAGAACCCAGAGAAGAAAGCCAGTGTTAAAGCCACGTTTGCAATGCCCCTATTTACCAATCCAGGAGAAACAACTATGAAACTAAACTCCTGGCTGGCTTAGTCAGTTAAGCATCCGACTTCAGCTCAGGTCATGATCTCAGAGTTTGTGACTTCAAGCCCCGCGTCAGGCCCTGTGCTGACAGCTCAGAACCGGGAGCCTGCTCCAGATTCTGTGTCTCCCTCTCTCTCTCTGCCACTCTGCTGTTACCCTCCATCTTTAGGGTAAATGTGAATTGAAACTAAAGAAGCCCTTGACTCGATTCCTGTCACCTGAGTGGTCTAAGGAAACTCACACATTAGTTGAGTATCAAAGTCCCACAGCACAGCACTTAGACTGGTACCCCCTCATCTTCTTGAGAACTGTCTCCATCTACCCACCCTGCCTCATCTTGAGGTTTGGCACCTGCCAGAATCAAATGACAGTCCTCCCTGGAGGAAGACTCCCTCATCCTGTTAGGCTTCAACTCTTAGCAGAAGTTTGTTGTTAAGTACCATGTCTTGCACAGTCGGAGGTAGCTAGGTCACAAGGAAACAAGATTCCATGAGTGAGAACTAACAAAAAGAATGGAAAATGACCTACAGATTTAAGTGAGATTGGACACATGACCGTGCTTTCCTAAAGCTTCTAAAAATGTAAACTTGAAGAGTAAGAAATTTCACAGAAATGTAGGTTTTTGCTTCGTAATGTAATTCATTGTGAGGCTTTTGGGCTTAAGTAGGTCAAACCGGGTGTTCCTCTTAGATAGGACCAACGATTAAATTACATATACAGTAACCAGTCTGTAAACTTTTGTTTATGCCAGGTTTGGCTATCCCTGTCTGTGCGAATCATCTTTTTATTTGGTTTTTGCATCAACTCAACTATTCCGTTTTTCCTTCCTTCGAAATATGAGTACATCGTGGACAGTAGTAGGTGACACTCACGAGGGATTTGGCACGTGCTCTGGCGTCATTCTACCTGCGTTGCATGTGCCAGCTCACTTTACAGAAAGTCACTGGTGTATTGGTGCTATAGTTTCTTACTTTGCAGCTGACAGAAGCATCACCTACATTAAAACATAACTCAACATCACGTGGCCTGGAGATGGTGGAGCCGAGACTCCACCACGATCTGCTCCTTAATCCTAGTAAGTGCGAGATACTGTATGTAGACTTAAAAGATTTTGAGCATTTGCATTTTAAGCACTTGTATCTATTTGTACATGTATCTCTTGTGGCTCACTCATGACTATAGACTCCCTGAAGGGAGAGAATGAGGGCTTTTCCCTCCTAGCTCCTTCCGGTGTTGAGTTCTTTGCTCTCCTTATGGAAGACTGGAAGCCACCATGGCTAACAGACTGGCAGAGCCTTAGCATCTTGGGCCCGAGATGCTGTCTCTGCGTTCTCAGGCCTGGCTTTGTTTGCTTCTCTTTCAGAAAGTCCAACCGTCATGCTGTCTGCTGGCAGCTTCTCCTCCCCGTACGAACACCTCAGCCAGCCAGAGACCAAGCGAATGGTGGAACACTACACGGCCTATCTCAGTGACAACACCCGTCTCATTGCTAACCCAGGGCTCAAAGTGAGTGCTGGCCTGGGCCCCACTTCTGCCGTACCCCCTCCACAGGCCTGGGAGGGGGCACCGTCAGTGAACCTTTGAAGTGGGAAGCCCAGCTCTGGATCTGTGCCTCCCAGCTGGAGAGCCAGAAAGACAGCGTGTGGCCCCCGGGAGGCTGGTCGGTGATGGCCCTTTGGAGGGATTAAGAAGCCCTGTGGGCCAGATGAGGAATCTCTTTCAGACCTTAGATGCACTAGGGGTTTACTAGGTAGGGGGGTGTGATTTAGAGATCAGTGGAACTTTCTCAGCCCCATTTTTCCCAGGGGAAAGAAGTAAAGTGCCCCCATGGTCTGTTGAGATAAACATGATGAAGTTTAAAGAGCAGAGATTTAGCTGGGGCGTGCGCGTGCGTGTGTGTGTGTGTGTGTGTGCGTGTGTGTTCAATGCTTCACTATCAGATCTTTCCTCCTAAATGCAGTAAGCCTCGCCAGGATGAACAATTGAGTATCACACATCCACTAACTGTGTTTCAGTGAGCTTTTGTTTTCACCAAGTTTGGCTGTATCCATCTGCTGTGGAAAGATTTTTAAGAAGTAATTGGGCTTGGCTTCTCTGCAAGAGAGCTTTGGGAAGCCCTGCCAGCAGCCCACTCTCTTTTCATGTGAGTCTTAAAGGATCCCTGCCATGTCTTCCTTTGTTTCCCAGTTCTCTGTCAGGAATGAAGTAATGGCCACCAGCCACGTCACAGATGAATGGATGACACAAATGGAAATGAGTAGCCTGAACACATACATTGTCCGCCGTTACATAGCAACGCCCAATGGCGTCCTCAGAATTTATCCTGGTTCCCTCATGGACAAAGCATTTGATCCCACGAGGAGACAATGGTGAGTTTTAGGGGCTTCCATTATCAAAGGTTCCCCCCAAATCCTGGGGAGACATGATAAGTACATACAATAAAGCAACTTCAGGCAGCTACATTAAAGAAGATACTTTTATGGCTGTGAAAACATGTTTTTGAATCTTTTTTTTAATGCAGTATTAACAGATTTGTGGGTTTCCTCTGTCTACCATGCTTTCATCTCTTCATTGAAATTTTGAGACTGAAATGTTTTATACTTGGCCATTCCTATTCCTTTGGGTATTTTGAGTCTTACCTTGCATGTAATATGCCCGTAGTGGGGATATTTAATGTCACTGCACATGATTGTGGCATCAAATTCCAGCTCATATATGACCTATGAAAAATGAACATACATAAATTCAGAAACCGTTTTTTTTTTGACCTGGGTTTTATTTTTACTCAGATTTTCAAAAACAAAAGCCAGTCAAGTAGTATAGCAGAGGGGCAAATTGGACACGGAAACAGAATTTCTGGTGTGATGCTGCTTAGTGACTGAGTCACTCATGAGTCCGCTGTTATTTTTACTACCCAGACCAGTCCAAGGGGCAGCTTCATGTGCCCAGTTGTATTTGTTTCTACTTCGTTTATTAATTTCTTTTTATATTAGGCTCTAAGGCATCTATACTATCGCTCTTATTAAAAGTTCAAACATATACAGAGTTCAGGCGTCTTTTACAAAAGAATTTCAGATTTTCTTGGCCTTATGTTGCTACAGTCAGGTATAAAAAATAGGAATCCTTCTGAATTTTAATGTAACATTGGCACAATTTATAACAAATACTTTTTAAAGTTACAAGTTCACTTTTCTTTGAAATTTACAGAGTAGCTTTTCATACCCGAAAAATACCATGACTCTCTCGTGTCTCCATTAGGTATCTTCATGCAGTGGCTAATCCAGGTTTGATTTCTCTGACTGGCCCTTATTTGGACGTTGGAGGAGCTGGCTATGTAGTAACCATCAGTCACACAATCCATTCATCCAGGTAATATTTTAATTAATGTTTTAGTCATTTTTTTAAACACCTCAAGAGTATTGTGAAAATTTGGAAGGAGAGGAGACAACCAGAGATAGTGGCAAAAGCATGACCTTACAGTCTGGGGTTTGAATATCCTCTCTAGCCTGACAGATCTGTGTCATCTGTAACATGGGGACAATACCTTCCTCACAAGGTCTCATGTGATTGAGTCAACGAAAAAGCTCTTAATACTGTCATGAAGAAGATGCTTATGAAGCAGAAAAAGATAGATCCAATTGGGCAGTTTGTAGAAATACCAGTCTTAATCCATTGAAGCAATCCCAACAAGACCCTGACAGTTATAACCAGAGAGTATTTTCCCAAGCAAGGGGGCATGTTTAGTGAAAAAAAAAAAAAAATGAATCGAGACCCCAATTTTATTATCTCTTTTATTTTGATCTAACTTCTTAGAATTATATAGGAGTTTGTTATTTTTGTTATTGTTACTTTGTCCTTATACTGTCTCTTGAAAAATAAAAAAGCATTTTGAAAATCGACTTCCCAAGAATGCTATTAAGTGTCAGTATCACTGTAAATACATTTTGGATGCTTTGTGTTTCAGACTTTTGAAGTTTCAGTATTTAAGCGACAAATGTCAGTGAAACGTTAGGTAGAAAGGCAGGTCACCTACGTCGTTTTAATCCCATCATTATACAAATAGATGTTTTTCCCTAGCAACCAAGAAAGCCCATATTTTGACCGGTACCTGTAATGATGCCTTAAAATTTACGGGAGACACATTTTTCTTGCTTAACTTTATGCTTTTCCCTGGTGCTCATTATATATCAAATGATTGACATTCAGGAGAATTCTTCTAACGCAAGTTCATTGGGAGCAAGAATTGGGAAGCAATACTGTGTTGGAATTTCAATATCATGACCTGTGCCGCCAGCCAAACAGTGATTGTTTTGCAGGGCAGGGTATCTGTTTGACTCTGTCACATATAAACAAGTAAACACTCCTTTAGAACAGAACTTTTCAATGTTTTCATTAACAGACCATCTGTCAGGCACACCTGACTGTTGTCTGAATAGCGAGACTTGACATCTCTCCCATATATTCTAATCAGTTGGGACAAAGTAAACAAAGGTGGTTTGAGAGACAGCAGTCACCTTCGTCTTTGATGATAATGACAGTGGGCCAGCACTGGGCTTCAGATGTTGAGGAAGCGAATGACTGCCTGTGTGTCTTACTTGGTATCTGTTCCATCAGGCTCCGCCACCTGCCGCTTGTTATCAAGTGCCATTATCTCTTCCTTCTATACAGTATTCTCGTGTGTGGCGGGGGAAGGGGGGGTGGCCACAGAGAGGTGCAGGTTTTCTGCTCTTTTACATTTGTGTATGTGTTTTTGTTAAAATTTGGATGGGTAGGAGACTCTTCATTTAGCTAATTTATAAATATTTATGATGTCAGCCCAAATGAAGCATGATGGCAATATGATGGGACTTCAAGTTAGAAAAACCTTCGGTTCCGTTAATTGGCCACTCTTCGCCATGTGCTTAACCTATCCAAGGTTAGCTGTTCGACTTTAACAAGAGTGAAAAATGTCCGTTTAAGTCCTGTCCGCCAGTCACTTGCTGAGAGTGTATTCCGGGAATGAGTATCTGCTCTTGCTTTGATCAATATGCAGTCCCATGGACTTGATCATTCGAACATCTTCCTTAGCTGAGCATGCTTTTATTACTTAAAGCTGTGTACTTTCACTCCTCATAGTTGAGAACGCAGGGCAACTACGGCTTCTGGTTCTCAACTAAAGCAACTATAGCTTTAATGGATGTACTTTGTTCAAGCGATTACCAGTTTTGAGCCAACTTGAGAACGTAACCTCCTCCTAAGATGTGATTCCACTTTGAAAATGTGTATTTGCCATTTGCTACTTCTATGACAATAAACAAGCCCCTTTTTGCCTTGGTTCCCTCATCTCTGAAAGAGAGATAGGGTAGCCCGGGTGGCTCAGTTGGTTAAGCATCAGACTCTAAATTTCAGTTCAGGTCCTGATCTCGTGGTTGTGAATCAAGTCCTGTGGTGGAGCCTGCTTGGGGTTCTCTCTCTACTTCTCTCTGTGCCCATACCCCATTCATGCACATGCACAGTCTCTTGCATGTGTGCTTGCTCGCTCTCTCTCTCAATAAATAAATATATTTTTTAAAAGGGTAAAACGGTATTAAGGTTGGGGTGCCTGGATGGCTCACTTGGTTAAGCTTCTGACTCTTGGGTTCTGTTCAGGTCATGATCTCACGATTGTGAGTTCGAGCCCCACCTCAGGCTCTGCACTGACAGCGTGGAGCCTGCTTGGGATTCTCTGTCCTCCCTCTCTCTCTGCCCCTCTCCCACTCAAAATAAACCTTAAAAAAAAAGATTTAAAATAACAAAAAGGATATTAAGGCATATCTCAAATGATTAGAGATTACATGAAATAATACATGTGAGGCTCTTAGAACGGTGCCTGGCACATGGTAAGACCTCAATAAATGTTAGATACTTATATTATTACTGCGTTCCATGAGTTCTAAAAGCCTCACTTATGAAACAGGTGATGATGCCTGTGTTGAACTGATACAATGAGAATTACAGATGACGACTGTGAACTGTTCAGCCCCGTACTTGACCGTGTGGAGTCCTAAATAAATGACAGTTACTTTTAATGTCCTGCTGTTTCTGCTTTAAACGTCTGGCATTTTAATAGGTCAGCAAAGAGAAATGAAGCTAGTATTCAGCTAGCCAGGAAGCAGTCTCCTTCAACCTTGGTTTTCAGAAACAGTTTGGCTGATAATTTGGGAAGATTTTTTTCTAACTCAACGTTCACTTATCGGTTACTCATAGTAACTGCACTGGGATTCTTCCATGAGCATTCTTAGCGGCCTGAGAATCTAAGTGTACGTTCTTTGAAGAATGGTCATGCTAACAGAGATGATGAAATATAGTCAGGGATTAAGGGACTGGTCAGGTGAGTCTTTGGCAGTGAAAATCTCATGGAAGTGCTGCAAGCAGCATGGTCCTTTGTACCTTGAAATGTAGGCTTGGTTTGATTTTTCTATGGCATTCTTTATCTGTTGCTATGGTAACTGCATTTTCGAAACGCAGGTAAAAATATGAATACTAGACTTACATGGGCAACATGCATGCTTGTCCTTCAGCGTGCTGATCATATCGGAGCCGATGGCAGTCATATAGGGGAAGTCTGGAAACAGAATCAGCTTGTCCCAGAAAAACCCGAGTTGTATTTTTCACCAAGTCAGCGATGGTATTGTAGAACGAGCCAGGATTGCATACTGGTGTCTATGTCATAAGTAAAAGGTGGTCAGTCTTTTTCGCCATTCTAAGCTAAATTTTTCCTTGATAAAATGGGAACTATAATTCCTTCCTGATGGTGTCACAGGAAATTGAGTAGGCCGTGTGAAATTGCTCAGAAACTCTTGAATGTCATGCATCTCTTAGGAGGCAGCAAGAACACGCCGGTTAGGAGCGTACGCGCTGAAGTCGAAGACCCTGAGCTTTCCCTTCTTGCTGCTGCTAGTTATTCACTGTGTGGCTTCGGCCAAATACTTGGTTTCCAAGCTTCAGTTCTCTGGAAATGACAATGCCTCATAAAGTTTCTGTGAGAAATAATTGAGATGATGTATTCAAACACCCACCAGAGTGCCTATAAATTTGGAACACTCCGTAAATATTATCGTAATGGTGCCTATTGTTTAGATTCCTCACTCTTTCTTGGAAAAGTAAGAGAGATTTAAACTTCTTTTGGCCGATACTTCAGTAAAACACAGTTTATTTTTGCTACAAAAACATAAATCCCATGTAAGGCAACCGAGTCTTGGGTTTCTCCAGTGGTAGAATTTAAGTGACTTCAGTAACGATACTTCAGGCTCTTATTGAGGCAACAGCCTCTCAGATAATCCCACAGCATGGTTCTCCTCCATCCCATGCCAAACGCGGTTGCGACAGCAAAGCTGTGAAAAATTCCATTGTCCCTTTTGCTTGTGGTTTTTTTCGGGGGAGAGTTGGAGGTGATAGAAGTTAGTATCAATGTTGACAGTAACCAGAAGGGGGAGAGTTGTCTACATAACAAAGCTGAGTTCACTCCCAGGCTTTGATTTTCCAAAAGATGATTTTACTTTGAAAAGTTTCTTCTGAGCTTTCCATTTATAATTTCTAAGAGTTATGGCAATAGCAACATCATTTTTCTTTTATAAAGAAATCAGGCGGGTGAATGATGGTAATGATGGGTCCTGTCATGTCCCAAGTTGGGTAAACCCTGCAAATTCCCAGCCACAAAGGTCCTGGAACTCATCGGCCAAGTAACCCAAACCCCTCCAACTGCCCATGGTCACAGATTAGAAAGAAACTAGGTTCCAGACGAGAAGTCCATGCTTCTTATATAGCTAGCATTTCTCCAGAAGAATAAGAAGTTCACTGTTTGTCCTGGCCTGAGCTTTAAGCCCTGATTGGTTTTCTTTAGAGTAACTTCTTTTTATTGGGTATTTTGGATAGGTTGGGCAGCTATAGCTATAGCACTATCTCATTTAAGCCTTTGTGAGGTAGATAAGACTATCCCCATTTTCACATAAGAAAACTAGGTCTTAGTCTGTGAACCAGGTGAGTTTTGTTCTAGAATCCAAGCTGTGTTTGGAGTAGAGCCAAACTTAGTGTTACGGAAAGAAAATGAGGCCTAATTGTTTTGTCGTGGTTTTTTTTTTTAACTAAGTTTTGTCTGACCTATACCAGTCAGTTAAGTTTCATGAGATCTCACTTTCCTTATCTATAAAGTGAGGGAAATAATTAGAGAGATCACTCAGGTTCCTTGTCCTAAGGTTCCTTGTTGGGAGGAACCATGGTAGTCGTGCTTCCGACCTCCCACCCAGTGCCTCTTCCTGCCAGCCCCACATTCTTGCCAAAGAATAGTCCAGTCACTGTCTGAACATCTAAAGTCAAGACTAGCCATATTCCACAGCCATCTATGGTAGAAGGCTCTACCTTTATCCTTAAGTTTTTCTCTTATCAAAATTCCGTGTACGCTAAATCAGTCATTTAGTTGCTCATTTTTATAGGGATGGAAAATGCGGAGGGACAGTAGGCATACGTTTCTAATACCGTACAGTGTCCTCGTGGTGGAACACAGCTTCCCTCTAAATCAGAGCTGCCCCTTGTTCTCCCTGATCTTTTTCACATGAAGTACCCAGCTGTCTTCCGGGCACACTGTGGCTGTGATGGGGATTGACTTCACCCTTAGATACTTCTACAAGGTTCTGATGGACTTACTACCAGTCTGTAACCAAGATGGTGGCAACAAAATAAGGTAAGCCCTTCGGGGACACCATTTCCTGTCTAGCTGCAAAATACAAAGAAAACGATGTCAGATATCTCTAGCCGAATGGCAACCACACTGTCAAGGTCAAGACCAGAAATGGAGTCCTTGGCCAAGGTGGTCTATTAAGAAGGTTTTTGTTCTTTTAGTTTTCTAAGATGTATGCCATTTAGGATTTAGACTGATTCGTCTCATAACAAGGAGAAAAACTGTGGCATAGAATTCCCTGAAAGCTCTTGTTTCTCTCAGAGTCCATAATTAGAGGTTTCCCATATCTTGGGTGCTAGAAAGACCAGAGGGTACTTTTGATGTTAACTTAGTTATTAAGCCAAAGACTTTGTGGGAATTTCAGACACTTAGGTTCTTCCCTTTTACATTTCCCCAGAAAGAGGCTCGTGGAACTAAAGAAAGCCTTCACCTCCTAATTTCAAAAGAACATGTCTCATCAAAGCAAGGGTATTCCCTTGATTGAACGCAGGCCGCTTTTAAAAATAGCTTTCTTATTTCACTCTCGTGGTCCATGCTTCACATCACTGCTAAATTTCACATTGGCCCTTGATGGGGAATGCAGGATTCGTAGCAGACTGTTACAACAAATGCAGAGTAGAATAGGGAAGCACGTAGCCTTGATTAAATCAGAGCAATTCCAGCGTTCCGTGTGGGGTGTTTCCGTCGAATATATTTTTGTATGTCCCTGCAGGTTGTATTTTACATATGATTAACACGAAAAGAAGAACTCATATGGCTTGCTTAAACTTTGTGCCTGTGAATAGCCAAGGCCACTTCCTTCAGAGTCTCCCTCCTCTGAAGAAAGAATAGACTTGCCCCTTACATATCCTTAGAAAAGATTTTTGAGTCCATCTTGGACTGAGTGGACACATTCTGTGTGAACTGTGTAGGTGGCCTCAGAGTCAGGCATAACTTTCTTACCATAAACTGTATACCAGCTAATCTACCGCCTCAAGAATAATGTATCTTTTGGGGTGCCTGGGTGGCTCAGTCGGTTAAGTGTCCAACTTCGGCTCAGGTCATGATCCCGCGGTTCGTGAGTTCGAACCCCACATCGGGCTCTGCGCTGACGATGCGGAGCCTCTTAGGATTCTCCCTGTCCCTCTCTCTCTCTCTCTCTCTCTCTCTCTCTCTCTCTCTCTCTCTGCCCCTGTCCCACTCGCTTGCTCGCTCTCAAATAAACTTTAAAAAAAAAAAAAAAAGAGTATATCTGTCTAGCTGCTTGCCAGCCTGCCTTCAGTGACTTTGTCTCAGGGACTATTTACTGAGATGAATGGAATTTGTTTCAAGGCTAACAAGATAAATGCTCTCAGAAAGTGTAGAAAAACCGCTCATATTACTGAAGGATGTCCCTTGTCTTGGCACAGGTGCTTCATAATGGAGGACCGGGGTTACCTGGTGGCCCATCCAACCCTCATTGACCCCAAAGGACATGCACCCGTGGAACAACAGCACATTACCCACAAGGTACTTGTTGCCAAGCTGATTGCTCAGTGCGCCCCCAGCCTGCGCCCCATTAATTACGTGGCCTCTGTTTTCTGTCCGCTTGGCCTTGTTAGGAGCCTTGGTAGCAAACGATATCCTGAACCACCCCAACTTTGTAAAGAAAAACCTGTGCAACAGCTTCAGTGACCGAACAGTCCAAAGGTTTTATAAATTCAACACTAGCCTTGTGGTAAGTGGATCCCTTACATTCTCACGTCCCATCCCACTGCGGAACATGAGATGAAAGAACAGTTAATATCCGAACAGTATTCCTGCTCTTTTGTTGCCTGAGAATTATAGAATGGAGGACAGGACCTTAGCCCGGCCTGCCAGCCTGACGTCGTGGGCCGTGAAGCCCAGAGCGGAGCAGTGAATGTTTTAAGGTCTCGCACTTGGTATTTTGTTTTGGTTTTGTTTGTTTAAAGACTCACCCAGTCGAAACCCTTTGAAATGTCTGCCGAAGTCCTTTCCCACAGTCTTATATAAATATGCGTGGTGCCATGTGTTCCCCTCTTCCTGTCTTCCAGAGATCCTGCAGCCTCCTTAAATTCCGAAGGCCAAATTAGGTCATTTCTTGGTCATCCACCCAGTTAGAGGGAAGCTTTCATGTAGATCATCCAAAAATAATTTCTTTTTTTGGTAGCTTAGAATACTCGAAGTATTTGATTTGAGATAACTGCAAACTTACCTAGATAAGGTTAAAGATCTTAAGAAAAAACAAAGATCTTAAGAATATTCTTATTAATTTGTAAATAATCTTAGCTGGGAAAACTCAAATGAATAGTGACAGAACCAACATTCAAAAAGTTATTTACAAGAAGTAAGCTTTTTATTTAGAAGAGTTATTTATATCATTAAATGTGTAATGAAAAATGTTGAAAGATGTATTGGTTGATTGAAAATCCTAGTCTCAGAGACACCTGGGTGGCTCAGTGGCTTAAGCATCTGACTCTTGATTTCAGCAGGTCACGACCTCATGGTTCATGAAATCGAACCCTGGATCCAGCTCCTCACTGACAGCATGGAGCCTACTTGGGATTCTCTCTCTCCACCCCTCCTATGCTTACATGTTCTCTCTCTCTCTCTCTCTCTCTCTCTCTCTCTCAAAATAAACATTTTTAAGAAAAGAAAATCCTACTCTCAAAACAAACGGGGTAATACAAGGGTTTAAAAAATATATTAGTAGGATAATGTATTCAAAGCAAAGGACGTCATTCTTACTCTCTTTCGACTTCACGCCCTTCCAAGGAATACTGTCTTTAAAGCAGCCGTTGAACCGCTTGAGTATAATCAGAAGGAAGCTGAAGGGAAGGTTGTTCAATGAAAATCTGATTTACTCTGTGTGTCTCCTACCATTTGTACGACGATTTCCTGAGTCTTCGGCAGATGAAGCCAGCATACTCTGGGAGAAATTTTTCAGAAACACAAATTTGAGTGAAATATGAATTAGAATAATTTCTTCGTGGTTCAAGTTATTCCAAAATGGAACTGGAGCATTTCTGGGTATTGGAGCTAACGGGATGATAAGCCTGTATTATTGCTTATAGAGCAGAGGCAGGCATCATCCAGGCACTGGAAAATCCATCTGGACCCCTAAGAATGCATTCAGTGGCACGATTCTTGGAGGCAGGTTATCCTCACCGTGCACACGGAAGGGATGACTGGCCCGGAAACAAACGTGGGATTTCATAGCTGGCCTACTACACGGGACACATATGCAGAAAAGAAGGAGCATACTTAACTTTACCATGCTGCTTTTGAATCTTTGGTTTTCCGTATGGTAGACCCATCTGGCATTTCAAGAAGCCAGCTATCACGTTTTGTTTTTGTTTTTTTGGTATAGAATGAAGAGAAGGATGCTTGCTTTAGTTATTTAAATATTCTGTTAAGGGACGCTTGGGTGGCTCAGTCAGTTAAGTGCCCAATTCTTGATATCCACTCAGGTCATGATCTCATGGTTCGTGAGGTGGAGCCCTGCGTCAGACTCTGTGCTGATGGTGGAGGGGAGCCTGCTCGGGATTTTCTCTCTCTCTCTCTCCCTCAACTCTGCCCCTCCACCACTTGGGCTCTCTCTCTCTCTCTCGCTGTCTCTCAAAATAAGTAAACTTTAAAAAGGAAAAAATTATTTTTCCAATTTTCAACAGTGAGTATGTATTTTTAGTCAGAAATAAAGCTTTAATAAGGAAAGGGAAGCAGAAATAATATAAAAACAAGGAGGGGGACAAAACATAAGAGATTCTTAAATACGGAGAACAAACAGAGGGTTACTGGAGGGGCTGTGGGAGTGGGAATGGTCTAAATGGGTAAGGGGCATTAAGGAATCTACTCCTGAAATCACTGTTGCACCGTATGCTAACTAGAAGAAAGTTTTATTGTACGCTGTTTTCAGGAAGTGGTTGAGGGTTGTTTTTTTACCATGATAGGGCTGACTCTTTGCATTGTTGTCTGTCACTTCTGACCCCTCCATCGTCTCCAGGGAGATTTGACGAACCTTGTGCATGGCAGCCACTGTTCTAAGTACAGACTGGCGAGGATCCCAGGAACCAATGCGTTTGTTGGCATTGTCAACGAAACATGCGACTCTCTTGCCTTCTGTGCCTGTAGCATGGTGGATCGGCTCTGTCTCAACTGTCACCGGTAAAAATGCCGTGGGTCCTATTCTCTGTTCACTACGCTGTTAAATATCCTGACTGGTGCCAGTCATTTTGAAGTGGCATCCGCAAAACAGAAGGCACAGGCGTGCTTCATGGAAAAGAGGAAAGTCTTGGTTGCAGAGGCATTGACAGCTGTGTGGTTGGCAGCATCCTGTCCAAAGAGTAATGGATGGAGGCCAATCATAGTGTAAACCTTTGTTCCTAACTTCCTTTTAACTCTCCCTTTTAACTAGCTCAAAAATGTTTTAATTTTACTTCTCCTGGTCCATGTACCGCGTATTGACCCTCTGCATAGTTTCTTTCTTTTTGCCTTTCAGAATGGAACAAAATGAATGCGAATGTCCCTGTGAGTGCCCTCTAGAGGTCAATGAGTGCACTGGCAACCTCACCAATGCAGAGAACCGGTAAAATATACATGTTACATAAATGTATGTGGCATATACATACACATGCACACCAGGAGCCTCGTTTATAGATTTGTTTTGGGTTGTGGTTATAAGAAGTGATTCGTCCTGATGATGTCACTGTTTACTGAGCCAGATTTCAAGCCTTCCAATGAAGTCCCTTTTCAGGTTTAAATTTAAATGCTGTGAAAACGTTCAAAGTATATGTGCTCCATACGTACAAAGTCAGGGGCTGTTACAAGCATTCACAAAGTGTCTGCCATGTGTCGGATACTTTATGCACATTGAGTCATTTGGTTTTCAAATCAACCTTGTGATAAATCTGTAGGTACCTTTCATACACACACATGCTTACACATAATATAGCATTATTTATGTTAGCGACAAATTTTAAGACTACAGCTAAATAAGATGTAGAACTTAAATGAAAGAATCTCGTGTATACCGGTATACTAGTAAATGCTTAGGCATAGAGAAAACGTCTGAAGGGACCCTCATTAAACCGTCAATAGTGGTTACCTCTGAAAAGTAAGATTTAGAGTGGCAAGTCAGGGGAAGTAACATTCACTTCTGATTGTATGCATTCCTGTTTTGTTGAATATTTATGATTTCCTTTTTATACATATATTTTGTATTGTGCATAAAGATGAACAAATCGAAGCTCAGAGTGGTTAAGTAATTGGCTCAAGCTTCCATATAGTCACAGGTAGGTGGCCAGGATTCAAACGCAGATCTGTCTGACGCAGTCAGGGGCCAGAGGCATGACGAATTTGGAATGTGAGTGGTATCGGTCCTAACCTCCAGACTTGCTCCTGCACAGAAACCCGAGCTGCGAGGTCCACCAGGAACCAGTAACATACACAGCTATTGACCCTGGCCTACAAGATGCCCTTCACCAGTGCGTCAACAGCAGGTGCAGTCAGAGGCTGGAAAGTGGGTGAGCATTGCTCAGTGCTTGCTTTTGCATCAACACAGTCACTGCAGGAGTAGAGCCTAGTAAGGGTCAGTGACCAGGAGCCTCACTGAACTTTGCCACTCTTATTCTTGATGTTTTTTAAATATGTACCAGTTTTTCAGACCTAAAATTGATTTCTCTAAGCCTTTTGTCTACTGGTTATAATCTTGTCCCGTTTTCACTTGTTATAGATGCTTGGCATTTGTACCATATATTAGTCACCTTCTCTGTGGATGGGAAAGTTACTCTTGAGATCAAAGGAATGAGAGAGGAACATGGTATGAAGAAGCCAAGGGCAAAGGGGCAGGAACTCTTGGGTTCCTGAAACAGAACCCAGCTCTATGGGTGACACACTATAGCTCATCAGTTCTGCTTTCTTAGAAAACAGCTTGGTTCTCAGAGATACCATGAAACCTAAAAACTAACAACTACGTGTCCCCTACTGCGTCTCCCTCCTCTCTAGGAGGTTTGGGCTGAGCCAGCTCGGGAATAGTGGCTGCGGTGGGCTGTAGGGGTGGGAGTGGGGGCGACTTGTATATTGCAGCCGCAGATTGCCATTTGGTTGTACAGTCGGCAGAGAGAAGGGGCAGCCAGTTCTACGTTTGGTGTATGTTTTGGCAAAGGAATGGGAGGGCATCAGATGGATGAATCTGGGATGTTAGGCACTAACGCGAAATTAAATCTGAGGAACACTGCACACATCCTCTTAGAGCATCCTAATGCACTTAACATATTAAAAGTTCTGAGAAATTGGCAGCAAAGAAAACTGTTTCACTTGCCTAGTATTTCCCAAATTTATTTGACCATGTTTCCTTCCTTCCTTTTTTTTTTTTTTTTTTTAAATGACTCTACACTTGGAGGATGTGAGGCCAAAGTCTAATGAACCTTGGGGCCACTTGGTCTTTTGAGATGATTCAGAATAATCCTCTAATCTGTGATGTGTGGATTTTATGGTACGATCCGCAGAGAGGGACAGTTTTATGTCTCTCATTTCCAAGTTGTTGGGAGACATAAAACAGCTATGCCCTGGCAGGTGGTTGCTATTCTTCTTTGAATAAGGAAAGGAAACTAGAGCTCAAGGACTCGCGGCACTAGTGAGTAGTGGAGCTCCTGCGAGCCGTCTGACGCCCGAGTCCAAGCGCTGTCCCCGGCCTGGCACAGCTTCCCGGCACCCTCAGCGTCATCTCTCTGGCAGGGACTGCTTTGGCGTGCTGGATTGTGAATGGTGCATGGTGGACAGCGATGGAAAGACGCACCTGGACAAATCCTACTGCGCACCCCAGAAAGAGTGCTTCGGGGGGATCGTGGGAGCCAAGAGTCCTTACGTGGATGACCTGGGAGCAATAGGTATGGTTGTTGGGGACCCAGAATATTTGGACTCTTGAATACAAATTTTTTGCTCTACACGAGGACAGAAATCTTAAAATGATCCTCTACCCTAGTTTCCCGTTTCCTTTCCCTGCCAGTAGTTTTTTCGTTTCAAAACCAAAGCAGATAATTTCCTTCAAAGCTGGGTAAGCAGCCATGTGTCCTGCCAAAGTTTGCAAGCCTGGAATTTGTTCCCATTAAGCTCGTTCTGAGAAATGTCAGGCCCGGTGTCTGCGTGGCTGAACCGTGGAGTTTGTTTGAATTTGAGTCCCAGCTGTCAGGAGAGGAGGGCCAGCGATGGGTGGAGTGACCGCTGCTCATCGGTCCCTCCTGCTGCGACCTGCCCTCACGACGTTTGTGAGGCAGAAGTCCTGTGGCTACAAGTCAGTACTTCAGGTCCTGGGGTCAGCAGAAGCCAGAGCTATCTAATGCGGTCTGGGTAGCCGAGGGTGGGGGACAGGGACACTGGAGGGAGGAACGCGTCTGGGATCAGGCCCCAAGACCTCAAATATACCACCCGCACACCTCCTCTGAGGTTTTCTCAGTGTCTTTCTGGAGCTAGCACAAGGTCCCAAAGCCTCCGTGGCTGGTGAGATATTTAAACCTTTATTTTTTTTTTTAACATCTCCCCACTTCTGCCTGTCTATCGAAGAAAAGCCCCTCCTATGTGAGGAAGGGTCCTGAGCTCATGTATTATTACCGAACTAGGTTAGGACGTAGTTGAAGTTGACCTTGTTCTAAGACATCACTTTATATGCCCACCTGCAGTTTCCTACGTGACTGCGCAAATAGCGTTTTAAAGGGACCCATAAGCTTTGAAATGTGATCCTTTTTAGGAGTCCTGTGACTGACCCGTTGCCATAAAGGACACCAGATCCAATAAATAAATACGTGCTGAGAGGCCCACGCTGCCCTCACCTCTGTACCACGCGACTTCTCATCCAAGAGTAGCCCCCACCCCGGGAAGCTAGGCAGCACATACTTAAGCAACTCTCATCCACTCACTTGTTTTAGTAGTCCTTGCCAGGTGCGCCCTGGCTCTGCAGAGCAGCCGACATTTAATCTGAGAACCAGGGATTAAAGGAGCCACTCCTCCCACGTTCTGGTGGCTTCTCTTTGAGGTTTTCCAAACTCAAAGCTGCTGCTCTGCTCTTCACCACCCCTCACCCCGCTCTGTTCCTTCCCATCTTACCCCCATCCCCGCTTCCTACCGCACTTGGGAAATCCTGACAAGGGACGTCTATTTGTTTGTTTCAACAAAGGCGACGAGGTGGTCACGTTGAACATGATTAAAAGCGCCCCCGTGGGCCCCGTGGCTGGAGGCATCATGGGGTGCATCATGGTCCTGGTCCTTGCAGTGTATGCCTACCGCCATCAGATTCATCGCCGGAGTCACCAGCACATGTCTCCGCTCGCTGCCCAAGGTGAGCCCCAAACGAATCCAAAGCACCTCCAGGAGGCGACAGCCTCCCTTGCGTCCTTCCAGGGCTGAAAGGACAGTGGCCAGTCGGGTAGGCCACTAAGCAGTTAAAAGAACGGCACTACCTTTTCCACCTTCATGGACTTGTGATTCAGAAGTCCCTAAAACCTCCGTGCCTCCATTAGCCCATGGCTCGTCCTTTAGAGCCTGAACCCTGTGAGCTTCATTTCGATTCCCCAGAAAATCCCCCGGTGCTCTCTCGTCTTACACGGCATTAGCCGCCCCCAGCATGCCTCCGGAATAAGCCAGGCAGGGGAGCTAGGAGGCCGAGTGGGAAATTTCATTCTTCCCTCAACTCAGATGTGTTGTCTTTGCTGTTCCAGACAGGTGGGGCAAAGACACCCTGGGTCCCTGCCGGCAAGACCACGAGTCTGTTCTGTCGCGGTTATTATCCCATGGTTGAAGGAACACGTGCAAAGGAATAATCACATCTCTTAAAGGGGAGAATTCATTGGAGCCAGATACAAAATGATTAATCTGCAATCGCGGCTTCCATACCAATAGTTAAATGTGGTATCTGTGGGGCGCCTGGGTGGCTCAGTTGGTTAAGCGGCCGACTTCGGCTCAGGTCATGATCTCACGGTCTGTGAGTTCGAGCCCAGAGTCGGGCTCTGTGCTGACAGCTCAGAGCCTAGAGCCTGCTTCGGATTCTGTGTCTCCCTCTCTCTCTGCCCTTCCCCTGCTCATACTCTGTCTCTGTGTCTCTCAAAAATAAATAAACGTTAAAAAAATTTTAAAAAATAAATAAATAAATGTGGTATCTGTGCTCATCTGCAAGGACGGAACCATTTAATGGCCTTCCCCATCTTTCCTAAAAGCCCCCAGGGATTTATTAACCGGACCTTTATGGGGATAAGGCTCACTCATCGTTCTTCTAGACTTGGTCAGGAGCCACTTTGCTCACCCTTGCAGCAGTAAGGACAGGTCGATGCTGGAACAGTTTGCCGCCGCCGCAATCCTTACTGGGGTGGCGGGGGGGAGATCTTGGGATAATATTGCCTGATTGAGTAAGAAGACTAATCACAAAGCCCCTTCCCCTTGGTAAGATTTGGATACCAAGATTTCCCCTTGGTAAGTATGTGGTAGTCCTCCGGTGTTACCTCATACCTGGTCTTTTGTAGGGTTTCGTAACACCATCTTATGAGCACCCTCAGCCAAGGCTTTAGACCCCTTCCTTCTGTTTCAGGTACTTTGGTAGAGGATTGAAGATCCATTAGCCTCTATCAACTTCTTTGCTCTCCTGCCTTCAGAAGTTAATTTCATGTGCCTCTCTTGCTTATTCCTTTCTGGTCCTCTGTCTTCTGATTCCTGCTACCTCCTCCTTTAAAAAAAAAAATAGATGAGACATGGGACATCGGTTTATTCTTTTCCAAGTTTGGACTCGTTCTCGATGGAACGCTGTCACCCAGTCATCAAACGAGCCCTCCACAGGGTATTAAAGTGGGTGATTTTGTTTGATTAAATAGTCATGTTTCTTTCTCTTTAATGATGGGTAGAAATGTCAGTGCGTATGTCCAACCTGGAGAATGACAGAGATGAAAGGGACGATGACAGCCACGAGGACAGAGGCATCAGTGAGTATTCAAGCTGCCTCGTTGCAGAACGTGTCAGCGGGAGGCTAGCCCGGCATAAATGTTCTGTCTTCTATCCTTTTGGTGTATATTACAGTTTAAGAGTCTTTGACATGATGAGGGTTTTTCCAACCCCCAACTTCGTTAGGAATAAGTGTAGATGTTTGCTTTGTTTTAGAAAATCTTAAAAGATTTCTTGATGTTCCTTTTTGCATTAAGTGCTTTGGCCTGAAACACCTCACCCTACCTTTTCTCTCTCCTCCTCACTGCTTTCCAGCATATTTCAGAAAGGGAATCATGAGGTGGTCTACACTGTTTTGACCCCTCAGGGGATTCAATGTGTATAATTCAGGAGGGAAAAGAGCATTTCCTTATCAAAACAGAGTTCGGTTAGTGTGAGATACTGCCCTACAACTGTGTAGAACATGTCTTCTTAATGCGTGTTGGAGACCTGTGATTAGGAACTTCTCGCTGCCCCTAATCCTCAAAATTAAAAAAAAAAAAAAATTTCTTCTACTTCTCCAAAGAATAGCTCCCCCAGTGTGTGAGCGAACCTGCCCAGGGCAAATGTACTCGGTACAGTAAGGATGCCGACCTGAGCCTGACTAACTGTCCTTGCTCCCCACAGTCAGCAATACTCGGTTTATAGCTGCAGTCATCGAACGACACGCGCACAGTCCAGAGAGGAGGCGCCGCTACTGGGGTCGATCAGGAACAGAGAGCGATCACGGTAAGGTCTGGCTCCTTCTGAGGACTCCAGTGGGCTCCCGGGGGCCAGCGCTCCCACCCCCACTTCTCCCTCCTGTTCTGTGCTCACATTCATTACTTTGGCAGAGTTTTCCAAAGGACGCCTTCCAACACGGCACGTTTCTAGGAGCCCAAGGGTAGTTTTGATTTTGTCTCCGCACTCCCAGGCATAAGTGAGATGACCCTCGGCGCACAGATTGCGTCTCAGTGTTCTCCACGCATAAAGGTTCACATCATCTCAATGGAACCTGCTTACCATTCCACGCGGTCTCGGTAACGGGCATCCTCATCAGTTCTGCCACCCAGCGTCATCAGCTGGCCGAGACCAGCATCCTCAAGGGCTCTCTCAGCCACGTACACTCCGGACAGGACAAGAGTCCATGCTTCCTTCTGGCATTCCCCGTCTTGACCTCCAGCCTTGCCTGGAAGGTTCAGGGAAGGCTTCACCAAAGAGACTGGGCTTAAAGGATGATGAAAGAAAAGTTGGGCCAAAGGATATTAGAGGCGAAGGGGCTGTGTAGGTAGTCAGGGAGGTTGTCTAAGATGCTCAGAAAGGGTCGGCCCTGGACTGTGAAGAGGCAGTAAGGCTGAGCGGGCTGCGGATTGTCCAGTCCCCATGCTGTGCCAAAGACGCGGCCACCACCTTAGCTTCTTACCTTGCTGGCGTCTACGTGGCTTGTCGTCACAGGGAATAGCAGACGTGTCCCACCCTGGAGCCGTCACAGCCAGTGTTCCACAGCAACATGACAGGAGTGTGAGGCCTCTCCTGTAACTGTAAGATCTTTTTGTTTTTCCTATGGTGGTTTAATTTTCTAGAAAACTTCATTTTTCTTCCCAGAATCAGATCTTTTTTTTAAATACATAAATAATGCATTTATACCTTTTTGACTCTTTCTCCACATCTACCCTGAAAAAAAGAAAAGAAAAGGGTGTCTTCACACAGTGGGCTCCCACCCACGTGCTAAAAAATGCAGGAGTGGATATTCGTCAAGGCAGCCAGTGGTGCCTTCTACATGACGGCCAGGTGGTCAAACTCCCTTTGGAAAACAGAAGCCGAAACTCTGATTTGTAAATTAGAGGCTCCTAATTTGGACTTTGAATGACACTGCTCCCTCCAACTAAGTAGAAACTTCAGGTTTCTATGGAGAGTCAAAGCACAACTTAAATTTTTCAGTTTCTTTGACTTTCTGCTTTTCTTTTTTTTTTCCTAAAAACCTTTGAACCTGCATAAATTCATTCTGCCAGGCAGTTCTGTGCCTCTTCTCCTTTGAATAATAAAACAGGTTTGAGGCTACTAAAGTTCAACAGAAATGATTTCTTATTCAGCAGAAATACCGAACCCTTTCTCTCTCCTTCCTTCTCCCCGGATAGAAATTGCTTCAATACGAAATTGGAATTCTGAGTGACGTTTCCGCTGTTCCATTAGCCCTCCCATTGTCTTAGTAAAATGGCATATGAAGCAACAGCTTAGATGAAAGCAGGAATGCAGTGTCAGTATCTGAAAGCGGAGGAATCTAACTAAGGGCTTGCTTTCTTTCATTTTTCACAATAATTGGATCCCTGTTATCCCCAAGGAATGAAAAACAGTTCCTCGTGCAGACAGAAAGCAACACCAAAAGAAACGGAAGACACTGACATTCCCCATAATTCCAGATGCACCACAAAAATCAATAGCATTTAACCACATGTTGTCATATCCCCGAACCTGAATGGCGGGTCGCTAAAAGTGGTGGCATCACATTAATGTCCCTGTGAGGCCGAGAAGAGACCATGGGTGGGTTCGCATTAAAACAAGGAAATCTCATTTCGTCGTTTTGCCAGTCCGCTTCTTTCTCAGCTCTGTACCCTTCTGTGTGGTTCGCTAGGCACAGTGGAGGGACCTTGTGAAGGGGCGGCCTCGTTTCTGTGAGGCTGAGTGACTATGGAAGAGCTTGTAAGATAGGGCCAAGCGCAGCTCACTTGGAACCCACCCCTCCCCCTCTTTATAGGTAGGGAGATCTTCGTGAAGCTACTTTGGACCTTAGTTTCCTAAGAATTAAAATGGGATTGGCAACGTCTCCCTGACGAAGTTGGGAGCACCCAGTGAACGAGCACATGGCCGGCAGGAGCTCAGGGTTGACCTGCCCGCCTCCATACCCACTCCGCCCTCAAGGAATTTCCAGTCTTGCAGGGAACTGTAGATGAATGCCTGTGTTCATAGGACTGATAAAAGGCTGAATATGATAGTTTCCTTAAAGGACCAGAACAAAGAAGATAGGGAGCCTAGTGACTTTTATCTGCCTGTGAATCCTGGAAGTCCCCTGGGGGGAAGGTGGCATTGGTGCTGGCCCTCCACCAGGTAAAATTGTAGGACCATGGTTCTTTGCAAGCCAGTGAGCATATTTCCTTGGGCCTGATACACAAAAGGAAATTCAAAAGAATAAAACTCATGAATATATAAGTACTGAACAGACTAGATTTTCAGGATATGGTTCAGCATTGTGATGCACCTAGAACTAAAACTGAATGTTACCAGGCCAAACCTGTAGACTTCAAGCTGTATTTTTATTTAGAAATACAATTGAACGTTGTGGGCATGAGGGACACCAACCCCCACCCTTGCACAATCAAAAATCCACATATAACTTCTCACGCCCTCTCCCCCAAAACACTTAACTACTGGTAGTCTACTGTTGATTGGAAGCCTTACCAAGAACATAAACAGTGGATTCGCCCACATTTTGTATGTTACATGTATTATATAATGTATTCTTCCGGTAATCTAGAGAAAAGAAAATGGTAAAATCTTAAGAGAAAATACATTTGTGGTGCTGTCCTGTATTCATGGAAAACTAGCCTGTGAGTAGACCTGTGTAGTTCAAACCCATGTTGCTCCTGGGTCAGTGGTATTTCTTGTGGCCAAGAGAGGTTTGCATTTCAAAGGAATCTTATTTTAATGTTTGTACCTTAAAAATACTAAAATAAGAATAGTTTTTGAAAGGTAGAATTATTTTTGTCAATATTCTGAGATCACTTAGAATGACTGTCAGCACTTGACGATTTACTGTGACACTCACAAGTAGCGATTAAAAACAATTACTACCTACTTACGCTTTTAACTCTATATGTCTGCCCATTTTTTTTCTCCTGAAAATCTCATGTTCTATCCAATCATCAACTGGCTTACCTTTACGCTAAAAACCACCAATATATATTCGTCCCTTTTGACTCCATGTGTTAGTTACTATCTCATTAGAAACTTGATATACATGTATATTAAGCAACATTTTTTTCTTTTAAAAGGGAAGCCTCCTCCTAGTGAAGCAAATTCCAAAAAGATTAAAGGACAAATGCTGAGCCCTGAAAACCTGGTCAAAAACTATATAGTGCAGCCTAAGGCCGTGTTTTTTGGAGGCACAGATATTCTCCCGCAGTTACTCTCTGTGACCACAAGGTGGAGAGTGAGTCCCCAGAGGGACCGAACCTCCCTAACCATCAAGAGAGGTTTCTTCAGGAACCATCAGCTAAATATGTAAGCAGAATACCAAAAAGCCTGATCTTGACTCTTCTGTTCTCAATGGTCATCTGGTCTCCTTCCTGAGCCTACTTTTTGCTTGAGGTCGTCTTTGCTTTGCAGAGACCGTACGGCAGAGACCATACTGCATACACCTTTGGATAGTAAGAAATTTTTCCTTTGAAAGTGTTGGCTGATATCCTTTATGTTTTAAATAGTGCTTCCTCCTCCGTGAGTCATACTGGATCTGTCTTATTCATCACTGTTCCCAGCACTCAACAGAATTGCCTGGTGCTAAGTAAACACTCAATTTGTTAAGTGAGAGCATGTGTTTAGCTTTCTCTCCTCCTCCACAGCTTGCTCTCCCTCCCTCCAGATTTTCATTAATTATTGAGATAAGAGCAAGCCTGAGTAAGTTACAGAGGGGCTGAGCAGGTACCGCCGCACTGAGAAAATGAAACAGGATGTCTCAGAGCAAGGGGTTCACTCTGGAAGACCCTCTGCTGGGGTTCTCATCGGAAAGCAAAAGCAGGAGAAATGGGGGTGCCCCTGAGGTGCACCCTTGACCCCATGACCAGCCAGGTCCAGAGCATCCCTGGAGTGTTAAGTCGGAACCCCTGGGCAGGGCCCAGTGAATCTGGAACGTCTTCATTATTAGATGAGACTGTTGAATATCACACCAGATAAAACCACAGATACCTACAAAACTCTAACACCGTTGCTTTGGGAGCATAATAATGTGATTCTGAAAAAATGAATTGCCTGCTTTGTGTGAGGCATTGCATTGAATATTAGGAGTATAAAAATAAATAGGAATTCGCTAATGGCCAAGACAGGCCCTAAATTTTATTACATAGTAAAAATCTAAGCTAGAGTCGTGCACAGAGTGCCATTTAAACTCACAGAAGGGGCAACAGACCCCACGTGGGCTGGCAGGATGGGGCGCTGGGGGTTTGGGCTGCTTCCCAGAGGAGACCTTTAGAAACCAAAGTGTGAAGGACAATAGCCGGATGATGGAAGGTGGGAGGGTGAGCCCGGCAGAAGGCCTGTCATGAATTTTACCCCAGGAATGTGAAAATGAGTTCACAGTTACTGCGGGTGCTTGTAAATGAGTGGAGATGGGAAATCCTGCAGGAGATACTCGGAGGCAAGATAACGACAGCCTAGACTACAGGTTGGCCAACAGTCATCAACATTGACGCTGAGATTTTGCTAAAAGTGTGTCTTCTACTTGAGTCCCCTATGTGTGAAGCACATGGCAGCTTAAGCACACACAGCACTTTGTAACTGGGGCTTCAGCGCCTACTATCCAGCCTTACGTTCCATACCGAGCACTGCCGAAGCCGAGAAACCCATTCTGGCTCTCGATTCCTTATTCTTAAGGAAAGGCATCACCTGTGTCCCCAGCCCCGAACCTAGAAACCTCAACCTTATCCAAGGATGTCAACCTGGATCGTCCCCGGGCAAGTCAGTTTGGCCACCAAAGTCAACCTACTCTGCGCTTGAAGAGTGTCTGGAAGCCAGCTGCTTGGCCTACTTAACGTGGCCACTGGCACACTTCAGGTCCTCGTCGTCTCCTTGGGCCAGCACCTGCAGCCTCCTGTCCTCTGAGCCTCTGTCCCCCCTTCTGTCCAGCCTCCTCACTGCCACAAGGGATCATCTTCAAGCCCATGCTATGTCATTGCACCCTCCCCCACCCCTGGCCTGCCACTAAATCCCAAATCCTAGCTCAACCAGCCTTCTTGATCTAGGCTGAGCCCAAATGTTCAGTCTCCTCTCCTGCTGCTTTCTCCCCCATACCAACCTTGTTATCATCCCCGAAGCCCACTAGAGACGTTCAGGCCACTGTGTCTTGCCGTTTGCTTATCTCCCAGCCGGCATACCTTTCCACCCCTCTCTTTACCTAATGAACCCCTTCTCTCCCATGAGGGCCACTCTAAGTGTCCTCCTCAGGTATCCTAAGCCAAGTTAATCAGCTTTGGTATTGCTCTCAGTGTGCCTCTGTCTGAATAGCTTTGTTTCTGCTTCTTGGCTGTGGGCTTCTCGGGAGCTGGGGCCTCCCTTTTACCCCTTTTGTGGTTGAGTCCCCCACCTGGCACCAAAGGAGAGTCTCAGTGATAATAGACACCTATGTCTGTGAACTTCCCCTCTTCTTCCCCTTTTGGTCTGAGACTTGGGATCTCTGACTCTTATCATCCTGACTCAAAGTCACCACCCCTACAGCCCCCTAACTTTTAATTGCTTACCAACTTCTATTGTTTCCACCCCTGAGATACTTTTAAATCCTCCCCATCCCCTACCCCTAATTTTAATCCTTAGTCTGTCATCTAGGCTGTCGTAATAACCTCCCAGCTGTCTCCTCTCCCTCCTTTTTATTCATCTTCCAAGCTGCCACCAGAGTTCTCTCTGAAACACAGAAACTATCATGCTAGTTTTTTTTTCAGTCTGCTCAAAATGTTGTATTGTTTCTCCATTTTCTCTGCTTTGGCACGGCCTTCATAATCTGACCGTAACGCGCCTTTCCGCCTCCCTCCTGTCACCTTCTCCAGCTACCTGCCTGCACCCGTCCTAGCCACGGGGTACAGTGATGGCCTCGGCTTTCCACACCTCTAGGCTGCGCTCCTCTGTTCCCTTGCTCACATCCGCTTACCCAACTCCTACACATCCTTTTAAGCCCAACCGAAATAGGAGTTTTTCTGTGAAGCTTTCCCATTCTTCCAGCCGGGATTAGTTATTCTGTGTTCTAGATTTCAGTTGTACCTCAACGATAGCACTTACCATTATCTGCATTAGAATAAACCAGCTTCGCGATATGTCTCCTATTCCACTGTGAAATCCTTAAGGAAAAGAGACATCTCTTATTCATGCTTTTGCTCAGAGCCTCCCGCTCTGGCCGCGTAATGGTCTTCAACGAATGAATAATTGAACGGATCTATGCTTGTATTCGTTTTAGTTCTCAAGCTCTCGCTTTTAAGCGCCTTGTGCAAGGACCAGATTTTCACCTTGCTGTCGCCTGTGACGCCTAACACAGTATCTTGTATGCAGTAGGTGCACAATACATATTATTTATTGTGCACCTACTATTTCTGGAGCTGGACTGACTTGAAATCTGTCATTTGCGAAAGGGTTCATTGAGGACCGAGGATTGCCTTTCTCGTTTTTGCACCGAGCATACATTTTCAGCCACATCCCATCCCTGCTTGGCCGTATGCAAGCGCATCAATTTTGCACCACGAATGTGACTGGCACTACCCATGGGTGAGCGCTGACTGATGCTAACCGTAGATGCAGTGGAAATATTAATGAGCTGTCACTTCTCAAAATTTTTAAAGGGGATTTTTGCAATATTTAAAAACATGCCAGAGTTCTTGGAATGGAATCCTTTGATCAGCAAGGGCATTTTCTTTTGAAACATGTATTACTTAGAATACCAAAAGAAATTAATCTTTAAATACAGTGAGCCAGCTTACACAGAGAATAGTTGATTCCTTTGCTAGTTGCTATGGGTCTGTGTGGAGTTAGTATCTCATCAGGTCCTGGAACTTTGGGCAAGTTCATTAACCTCTCTGATCATCGTTTCCCCCACTTGTTTTTGTCCCTACTGTGAGGTCACGCGCAGGCCTATTGAAGCCCAGTTTTCCCCATCAGCCCCCAGCTCGATTTGAATTCTATTAGGCCTTTCTTTTTCTTCTTTTTTTCCCTTTTTTCTTTTCTTCTCTTTTCTTTTTTGAAGCTGCTTTCTTTTTCTCTTCTCTATTTTTCTTCCTTCCTTCCTTTCTCTCCTATAGTTTCTTTCTCTTCTTTCCTGCTTGCTTGCTTGCATTCATTCATTCAAATGAAGTTAGTCTTAATCTTATCTCAGGGAAAAGTGTAGGAGGATAGTCCCAAAGGTCAGTGGTAATTATCTGTGGATCAGATGGGAAGAGCAATGATCTTAATTTTTGTTGTGTCAATTTGGGGATTTGGGGAAAAGCTTCCTCTCTCTCTCTCTCTCTCTCTCTCTCTCTCTCTCTCTCTGTATATATATATCTATTTTTTTCTTGTCTGTACTTCCTCAGGTGTCTAAAATGATTATCGTTTAATTGTTGGGGGGGCGGGGGGGTGGTGAGAAACAGCTAACAAAAGATCTCTTCAAAAATAAGCCACTTTGACGTCTGCTGGCAGGCTGCAGACGTTGGCACCCGTGTAACACAAAGATCGGAACATCTGCCTGTGCCCTAGAAATCTTCGGTCTCATCTCCCTGTGTCTGGAAGCTCTCAGCTGCTTGTTCTGTTCATTTTCTAGGTTACAGCACCATGAGCCCGCAGGAAGATAGTGAAAACCCCCCGTGCAACAATGACCCCTTGTCAGCCGGGGTGGATGTGGGAAACCATGACGAGGACTTGGATCTGGACGCCCCGCCCCAGACTGCTGCCCTACTGAGTCACAAATTCCACCACTGCCGTTCCCACCACCCCACGCCGCACCACAGCCACCACTTGCAGGCCGCCGTGACAGTACACACCGTCGACGCGGAGTGCTAACACTCTCCTGACCTCCGTGAGAAGACGGGATCGGGGAGGTACAGAATGTTCTGGAGGGAAGAAGAGCCAGCATCAGATACTCCACAGCAAGAGACCCCTTGTGTTTGTGCTTCGTCCAGAGTGGTTTCACTCGCTTGCTGCCCGTTAAGGCGTTTCAAAATGAGAAACCACGACACAGTCACGTTCGTGAAAGTGCAAGGCTGGTTCCGAAACGAAGAGGAAGGAAGCCTGATTCACGAACCTGCCATAACACCAACGGGATGGAGCAGGCAAACCTCCAAACATAGAGACGAGACCTATAAATGAAACATTGGGAACCTTCGTAAAGCTGAGCCAGAGGAATGTTCCAAGGAGCCAGAAACACTCGGCTCTCCTTAACGGGAAGAGAGAGGAGTGTGCCCAGCCGGAGACTTGGGGAGGTGGCACAGCCAGAGGGAAATGTGTGCTTTGGGAAGACCTCGCTCTGTTTCCTAGCGGTACCTAGATACCACAGTTGCTGTATGGAACTGCCGTTAAGCTCGAAATGATGCATCTCAAAATTTCTAAGTAAAGGATTATTTTTCTACTATTTATTGAACTTTCAAACATTCTCAAACTTTGGGGGAAAGAAAAGGAAACACATGAGAAATTTTCAGCAGCTCTCTCTAGCCGTTTTGTGTGTGACGAAGTGATTCTTTGACTAAGGAGTTCTATTATTTAACTGATACTCTCCCGCGGCCCCACTCTACCAAATGGGAAAATGAAGAAATCTCTCTGACTTGTTTACATACATTTTCTTTAGAACATCGTCTTATGGAAACACAGCTTTTTTCTGTAATGCAGTATTCTTTATGGTCGACAGAGGCAGGGAGGACAGAGGAATCCAAAATGTTGTTAAAGAAATTTTACGTCCCTCTTTCACACACTTCCACTCCCCGTACGATGCTTTTCTTAGAGGTCTTACAAAACCTGATATTACAACCCCAGCCTGTCAGCTAAGGGGAGGGGTGGCTTTCTCCTCCTTGTGTTAGAGACTATAAATTCTTAAATGTCCCATTTTGATTCTGAGACTATTGAGTATGTAAAGGACGATGTTTTTAAAATTCAAAATTGGTTTTTAATTGAAGATTTCTTTTGATGTCCTAGTTCAAGGCTGCTGCCAGTTATCCAAGAAGTTATTCACCGAACCGCTTTGTGACGTATACAGAGATTAATCAGATCTGGCTAATATAACATGGGGCATTGTAATTTTAAAGTAGTGTTCTAATTACAGTGATGTATTTTAGATTCACATCTTGTGATTCAAATATGTTATAAAGACATTCTTGCACCGCGTGTGTGGTAAATCTCCGTTTATATGTAGTTGGGAAAAATTCACTGAATAATGTTTTAACGATAGGGATTACGATATAATGTAAAAAAAAACAATTGGTTCTTCAGCAGTACAGAAAGTAAACTGTATGCGTGCTATCAGGAAACCCCTTCATACTGTGTATAAATTTGCAGTCTAGTGAAATAAACCGTATGAACGAACAGTCTTCGTGTGTACAGTGTTTTGTTCATGTGCCGTTTCTTGGGCCTCACGACAGCTTCCATTCACTTTGTAACCTAAGTGAGCGGATCACTTACCAAACTGTGTAGCCTCCTCTCCATGCTACTGTCAACGTGAGGGTGTTCTTGACATCTTGAAGATGCAAAACATGGAAGAATATAAGGGGACAACATTAAAAACAAATGTTAAAGGGCACCTGGGTGGCTCAAGTGGGTTAAGCGTCTGACTTCAGCTCAGGTCATGATCTCACAGTTCATGAGTTCCAGCCCCGCATCAGGCTCTGTGCTGACAGCTCGGAGCCTGGAGCCTGCTTCGGATTCTGTGTCTCCTTCTCTCGGCCCTTCCCCTGCTCGTGCTCTTCATCTCTCTCTCTCTCTCTCTCTCTCTCTCTCTCTCTCTCTCTCTCTCTCTCTCAAAAAATAAATAAGTAAATAAATAAAAACAAATGTTAAAAAAATGTGTGGAACATAGCTCCCCCTCCCTGAGCATCTACATTCATGCTGTTAATAATAATAAGTGATAATTCTCCAATTGCTGGAGATGAGTGACTTTCCTGTCTTCCCAGGAAATTCAGTCTCTCCATTTGTTTGCCGAAGTTGGGAACCTTTGTGTGATGACAGTACCTTTGGGAGATTCCCACTAGATGGGAGGAAACTCTGAAATTCTTTCAGAGAAAGAATTACAAAACAAAGCTTAATTGCATTCGTTAGAGCCTACTCAAATGTAAGAACAGAAATGCATCTTGTGTCTTTTGTGCTAAGTATCTCTCTTGTCTTGAACTTGGGGGGGGGGGGGATTGAATGCTTCTAGCTGAGTAAGAGCACAGAACTGCGTTTTGCAGCCCCTGTAGAACACGGCACACAGGTTCGTGGGGTTTTGCTCTTCTAAGCTCCCTTTTGTCTTGTTCCCCAGGTGTTGCGTGTCATGTTGTTGGAACATTTGTTGTTCGTGTTCTTGTTTTAAAGGAAAATTAGGTGCTTGGCAATTTTCTGTCTTGGTGACCGATGTCGGTTCTTCTTGCCCCTCAGATAGCATTGCTTGTTGAACATGAGTCTTCCCTAAAATCCTGAAGGACGAGGTCCTAGCAATGTCTTCCCATTCAGTAAAGCCTCTTAATGCCTATAACCAAGACTTCTATCAGGGTTGACACGTTTCAACGGCTAAGGGTGCTCCAGGTCACTTGGTACAGCTAGAAAAGGGAGTTTGCTATTCGTGGCCCAAACAACACAGGATTCAGACCAATGTAACTCTGAAGTATATGTTCATCTGCATTTCTGATATATTTTAGGTATTTTGATTTTTTTAAATGTTTATTCATTTTTGAGAGGGAGGGAGACAGAGCATGAGCAGGGGAAGGGTAGAGAGAGAGGGAGACACAACTCAAAGCAAGCTCCAGGCTCCAAGCTGTTAGCACTGAGCCTGATTTGGGGCCTGAACTCTAGAACCACGAGATCATGACCTGAGCTGAAGTCAGACACTTAACCAGGGACTGAACCACCCAGGCGTCCCATAGATACCTCTGGAGCTGAGAGGTACGGGACCTAAGGGGCAAGGGGCGGCCCTAAAACACTTCCTGCTCCAAAAGACTAGGAAGTAGAAGGTGGACCAATCAGGTTCCACCCCTCACCAGACCAGCTTGGACCAATCCGTAGAGCACCCGTACCCCCCAGATACAAACTCAGCAATGAGCTGGAGACACCTGTTTCCCGCCTTGGAATTCCCGCCCAAATGTGCTTAAAAGGAGCCTGCGCACTCCTCTCGGGATCACCATTTTACAGAGCAGCTGACCCCAGCGTGCTGGAATCTCAATAAACGCTCTTGCCTTTGCATACGTGTCGCGTGGTCTTTGGGAGACGATCCGAGGACCCCAACAATACTTTGCAGAGTGTTTTGTTCCCTCTGTTTCTTGATTTAATTTGAATGCTCAACTAAGCCTTATTAATATTTTTATGTGAAAAATGTTTTCAGATTGACTCAGGTTTATTTTGCATGTCGGCTTGACTCGTACGTGGAAAGAAATTGTGGAAGATCACTTGAGCTCATTTCCTTGAGGGGATGGACAGCTCTAATGATCACACTTTCAGGGAAAAAACTCTATATCTGGCAGAATAATCAAATCAAAATGGATCAGCACATTCTCATCTGTTGTCTTTGGTCTGTTTCTGAACACAGAAATGGTGATTTTCCTGGCTGAAATACAAGGTATATTCAGAATTTTTTCTGATTTTTCAGTAGAGAACATTAAGTTGAAAGATCTATTTCTATGGCTATTGTAACTATAAGGGGTGGTCTAAGAGCTAAGGTGTATGTTACAGTATATATAGATAGATACATATCTGACATTTTGTAGGCTTTGCTCTAACCTTCCTCATTGTCCTAAACTGCTGATTAGGGCCTCTTCATCCCTCACCCCTTATTTTAGTGTTTCCTAATCTTTTTAAAATTCATTACTGCCCTCCTCCGAAGGAGAAAATTTTGATGTAAAGTCACCCTAACAAGAAGTTAAATACTAGCAGATAAGATTTTGTTGGATGGGTTGAAGCTTCGGAGGGCTACAAACCATTGTAATAATCGGATTACTTTTCCTCGCCCAAGAATCAATTTCTTGACGTGATCTATATCTTTGTTCATGCTTTGGATGTGTGCCTGTGGTTTTATACCCCCCCTCCCTGGCTTTATTGAGGTTTAATTGACATACAATTGTAGGATATTTAAAACTTACATCATGGGGCGCCTGGGTGGCTCAGTCGGTTGAGCGGCCGACTTCGGCTCAGGTCATGATCTCACGGTCTGTGAGTTCAAGCCCCGCATCGGGCTCTGTGCTCACAGCTCAGAGCCTGGAGCCTGCTTCAGATTCTGTATCTCCCTCTCTTTCTGCCCTTCCCTTGCTCACGCTCTGTCTCTATGTCTCTCAAACATAAAATGAAAAAAAAAATTTTAAATAAAACTTACATCATGGTGATTTGATTTATGTATTCATTGTGAAAAGATTTCCCCGTTAACACTCTCTTCACTGACTTATTTTTGGTAAGAGCATTTAAGTTCTCTTCTCTTAGATTTCAACTACACAGCATAGCGCTGTCAACTGTAGTCACTGTGTTTTACCCTGGAGCCTCAGATCTTATTCCTCTTAGAGTAAAAGTTTGTCCCCTTTTCCCATCTCCCTTTTCCTTCCTCCCCTGTAGCCCCTGGCAGCCACTTTATGGTTTCTAGGAGTGTGACTTTTTACAAAAAAATTTTAATGTTTATTTATATTTGAGACACACACACATACACAAAAGTGTGAGCGGGGGAGGGGCAGACCCAGAATCCAAAGCCGACTCCAGGCTCTGAGCTGTCAGCACAGAGCCTGACTTGGGTCTGGAACTCATGAACCTCGAGATCATGACCTGAGCTGAAGTTGGATACTTAACCAAATGAGCCACCCAGGTGCCCCCAAGTGAACTTTTTTATAGCCTTAACTAGATCCTATGTCTTCTTAAGGGCAAGGACTGTTTCTTATTGCTGTTTGTAGTGTTCATGGTACTGTAGCCTGTACTTTGCAGGAAAGACCTTCAATGTTTGTTGAAAAGATTAAATGTCTAGAGCATCAGCTGCAGCCATAATTTCAATTGACCGTTGAAAATCACAGCGGCAAAAGGCCCTGACTCCCCTCCCCAGAGGCTTTTGAGTCCCCCCAAACTTAACTACTAATAGCCTATTGTTGGCCAAGAAGCCTTACCAATAATGTAAGCAGTTGATTAACGTGTATTTTTATATGTGTTTCTGTTGCTACAATAAAGTAAGCTAGAGAAAAAGTATTAAAAATCATGAGAGAAGATACATTTATAGTACCATACTTCATAAAGAAAAAAATCCGTATAAGTGGACCATGCAGTTCAAACGGGCCTTCAAGGGTCAACTGTGATTAGTTACAACAGATAACATTACACAATTTAAAGTAGTAGAAGACGAAGCAAATTTATTTCTCCGAAATACTTCCTTGATCGATCAGTACATTTTTTTAATTGAGGTGTAATTGGCGTAACATTATATTTCAGGTATACAAGGTCATGATTCAGTATTTGTATATAGATATATATATTTATATATAAATAAATAAATAATAATATATAATTAAAATAATATATGTAATTATTAATATAATTATATATAATATATAATTAAAATAATATGGTAAATAATTATATAAAAATATAATATATATATTTTTATATATATTTGTGTGTGTATATATATATATATTGCAGTATATATTGCAAAATGATCACACCAGTGAGTCCCAGGAACATTCATCACCGTACACAATTGCAAGTTTTTTTCTCGCGATGAGAGCTTTCAAGACCTACTCCCCTAGCGACATTTGAATGTACGGTACAGTATTGTTAACGATGGTCGTTACGCTGTACGTTACGTTCCCATGACTTAGAACAGGAAATTTGTACCTTTAACCATCTTCATTTTGCCCAGCCCGCCACCTTCCTCAGACAACCGCCAATTCGTTCTCTATAGCTGTGAACTCCGTTTGTTTCCATTTTTTGTGTGCAGCAGTCTTTTAGTACGTTTTACTAACAATTAGCACGACTTATGTGTTTAACAGCTTTTGAATGTGAGCTCTGCTATAAAAATCCTTTCTGAAACAGTTTTTGTTTCCATACAGGCCTTTAAAATACTCCCTATATTTTAATCCGTGGGACATATACATACATCTACGTGAAAAAGACAATGTCCGTTGTGTCACTTAAAAGTGTAGTTATCCAGATCGATGATGGCTCCCTCAAAAATAAAGGTACAGTTATCCAATATCCAATATAGTTTTAAATGGCATTTATTTTGAAGAAGGAGCCATGTAAATATGGAAGTTTTCCAAATCCTACTTCTCCTAAGACTTCTCGTGTTTCCTTCACACTATTCCCATTCTATTTCTGGGTGCTGCTTGATGAAAGTGTTTTATGTAACTGTATACCCACCAGGATTACTGCCTTGGTTCCTACTTCAGCCTAGTGCTTTTGGGGGAAAAAAAAAAATTATGTAACAAGAAGCTTGGCTCCCGTACAAAAGTATGTCCCTGACTTTCAGGGCTCCTTGGCAATCCTTTGTCCAGACCCTGTTTGTTCTCTAGTACATTCTCCTCAAAACTGTTCCAGAAAGTCTCCTCATCCCCTCGCCACAGCCTCTCTGCAGCTGCCTGCACTCTGCCCTGGCATTTGGGTAGAAATCCCACATTTACACCTTTCACGTCAAAATGGCTCTCAGACGTCACCCTCTCTGTTCTCAGAGGAAGGAATATTCCCGCTCCTTCTCAGAGCAGCCCCAAATCAAGTTGCACCACATCTGCATATCCTCAGCTCCACGGCCCCAGTGAGTGCTCCTTTGCCCTGAGCCCGAAGCACACCCTGTTACCCCCTCACCTACAACCGCCAACCTTCCTTCACCTTGCTCTCCCCTCCAGTGACTCTTAGGTGTCCCCATCTTTCTGGGCCCCTCTTACCAAGCTGCAGTGTTCACCCAAGTCCTCAGCGCCCTTTCCTGCTCAGCAGTGCCCCTGCTGTAACCCCCGCCCCGCATCCCCGCCCCCCGCCCCATGCGCTCATCCTTTGCCATGACTTCAGCCAGAAGCTCCCGAGGCACCCGCTCCCCAGGCTGTGCCAACCCTCCACACTCCCACTCTTCCCCCCGCCAAATCTTGATCCCCTGTCCAGTTGCATGGGGGCTTCCCAGGCCATTCCAGCACCAGGTGACGCACCATCCCACCCTGTCCTTTCTCCCATCTCCCTTCTCCCCCACCTGATCCATCCTCTAGGCGGAAGTCCACCTACTCATCGCTTTGGGGGAAATGCCACATAGAGTAAAATGAGCCATTTTGAAGTAGACAGTTCAGTGATATTTTGTGCATTCGAAATATTATGCAACAGTCACCTCCCTTTAGTTCTGAAGTATTTTGGCCACACCAAGGAGAAAACTTACTCCCCATTCCCTTCCCTTAGCCCCTGGCAACCACCCATCTCCTTTCTGTAGATTTCTATGGATTTACCTAATCTGGCCATTTCATGTAAATATAATAGATGACCTGCGAGTCTGGCTTCTTTCACTTAGCACAATGCCTTTGAGGTTCTTCCTTATGGTAGCAAGAATCCCTACTTGATGATCCCTTTGTGTGGCTGAGTCCTATTGCATTATATGAATATACAGCATTGTGTTGATCATCATCATTCGTTGGGTGTTTAAGTTGTTTCCTTCTCCTGACAATTGCATATAGTGCTGTTTTGAGTGTTGGTGTCAAATGTTGTTGGAATACTAATTTTTAATTCTGTTGGATATATCCCCGGGGGGCAGATTGCTTGGTCACATGGTGATTCTCTGTTAAACATGTTGAAAAACGAACAGACTGTTTTCTGGAGCGGCTGCACCATTTTACATTCCTACCAGCCATGTGCAAGATTCCAATTTCTCTACTTCCTTCCAACACTTATTTTCCGTTTTAAAAAAAAAATTATAACCATCCCAGTGGGTATGAAGTAATACCTCACTGTAGCAGAGCAATCTTTTTTTTTTTTTAGTGTAAAATTAAAACCTGCTCCTTACTTAACACACTTTAATGTTTGGCCCCACCCTCATTCCACCCTTAGGATAAAGTCAACCTAACTCCATTTTACCCCCTCTTCATTCCTGCTGTCTTCTCTTAATTTCTCGAATATGCTTTGCTCTAGTGCACCTCAGGGATTTCGCGTGCTCTGCTCACTCTGCCTGGAACACTTCCCCTCCAAGCCTGCCCCTCCCAGCCCCCATCGCTGCCCTGGGTGACTGCTGCTCCTCCATCAGATCTCAACTTCAATGCCACTTCCTTGGAGACCACCCACTGGCATTAGCGTCCACTGTTGCAGGGGGATTTAAACCCCACACTGGCTGTAGCTGCTTCTCCCTGCCAACAGAGAAGGTAGCATGATCCTCAATGGGAAAATCCATCTTTATACTGGCCCTTACGCTCACAGAAGGAAACATAGACTGAGGCTCTGAATCCCCTGCCGGTTCTTCTGTGCCGTGAAAGGGTAAGACTCTTCATCTGTGAAACTGATCTGCATAAGAAACTGGGGTAGATGACTGCTTCTGAAGGGGCCCGGAAAGCAAGCAGCTGGGGACGTGTGGGGAGTCTGAGGGAAAAGGAAGACTCCAGACATAAAGGCCTGGTACCCACAGAGAAAGGTGACCAGGGAGCGTGCGCCAGGCACCAGGTGGCAAGGAGGCTAGAGGAGGGTCGGACATCCATTTGTCTGGCTGTTCCACGTGCAGCCGTGCCTCCCCCAGCTTCCCTGACGATTCACAAACACAAGCCCTGGGTGAGTGACTTCAGAGGCAGTCAAGGGGAATGAACCAAGGGCGACGGGCCAGCACAGAGCAGAGAGATGAGGACTGCAATGTGGCCAGGGTAAGAGGCCAGCGCCTGCAGATCCCTGGGCCGGAGGCCGCAAAAGCTCTGAGGAATTCACAGGAGTCTTGGCAAGGTCGTTGGAGTAGTTACTACAGGGCGTGGGATGAAAGCTCCAAGCCACTTGTATTTCAATTCCCCGGCACAGTGTGACCTCAGCCGCTTGGGGGTCGATCACAGCGTCCCACGTGAGACGTGGCCTTCTCTGCTGTCATCACACGTGGTTATTTGTTTTATGTCTGCCTTCCCACCACAGGGAGCGCGGCGCTGTCGGGGGCATCCGTCTGGCTGCACACTGCATCCCGGTGCCTCTCTCAAGCAGGCACAGAAAGGTATTTGCTGAGTGAATAAACTTTGCTCTGACCAGAATTTGAGGTGGATTAAGAAAGGAACAAAAGATACTAAAATGGGGTGATTGCATATATTTTATCTCTCTCCCCCAAACAGGAAATAGAGTAAAAAAGATAGCTGCAGACTCAAGAGGCCTTAAATTATAGGAATAAGTTTACTGGCTAAAAGATTGGAAGCGATTGGAGTTGCCTTATCAAAATGTCCAGTAAGCATATCGAAATCAACCTGCCAAGTCTAAACATGTCAGAAGGAAATAAAACCCTGTGCTTATGACCTCAGAGTAAGGAAGACTCTCTCTTTATTTTTTATTTTTTTAAGTTTATTTATTTCGAGAGAGTGAGCCCAAGCAGGGGAGGGGCAGAGAGAGAGAATCCCAAGTGGGCTCTGAGCTGACAGCACAGAGCCGCACACAGAGCTCAGTCCCACGAACCGTAAGACCATGATCCAAGCTGAAATCAAGAGTGGGACGCTTAAGTGGCTAAGCCACTCACGCGCTCTGTAAGGAAGACTTTCTTAAATAGGGCCTGCTGAAAAAAGCAAAAGCCATAACTCAAAGGTTGATGTAATTAAAAAATCTCTATGCTACAAAAATAACCAAAAAAACTTAACTGCAAAAATAGAACAAAGGTGGGGCGCCTGGCTGGCTCGGTCTGTGCGGCATGTGACTCTTGATCCCAGGGTTATAAGTTCAAGCCCCATGTTGGGTATAGAGATTACTTAAAAATAAAATCTTAACAAAAAATAGAACAGAGGTTTGGCACTGACAATATATGTATTAAAACGAATGTATGAATAATAACGAATAGCCTCATTAAACTATGAAACAAAGAAGAAATCACCCAGTACAAACTGAAGCCCGTCCCTCTCCAGTGGCCACCCAGGTGCCCCTGCAGCTTTTTTAAAAATAAGGTGGATCTCCACACATGAACATGTTTGTATCTATAAGAGATAATTGAGTAAAAAAGGCAAGTTACAGAGCAATACATATAATGTTACACCTGTTTTAAAAACACAACAGATTCCAACAAATTATCTCTGGGTAGAGGTAGAAAGGGGTGGCCGGTGGCCAAAAAATATTACACTTTTTATTTTTTATTTTTTTTTTATTTTTGAGAGAAAGAGTGTGAGCAGGGGAGGGGCCAGAGAGAGAGGGAGAGACCAAATGCAAAGCAGGCTCCAGGCTCCCAGCTGTCAGCACAGAGCTAGAAGCAGGACTCAAACCCTCCAACCTCAAGATCATGACCTGAGCTGAGGTTGGATGCTTAGCTGACTGAGCCACCCGGGCGCCCCCAAAATATTAGACTTCTTATGTATAATGTTCCAAATTGTTGCAAGACAATCGAAATTGCATACTGTTTGTATTTGACAATAATTCGAAATTAAATGAGTAACGGGAAGACATTACTGGGCAATACGAAGAAAGGAACTAGTGACACACTAACCAAAAGAAGCCAGACACTAAACAGTGCACTGAGTACATCCAGGGAGATGAAGTTCTCCATGGATGAAATCCATGAAGATGAAGAGCAGGCAAAATTATTCTATAGTGGGGGGGAAAAATCAAAGCTGTGGCTCTTCTGAGGGTGGTGGGGACAAACTGGTGAGGGGTCCTGGGATGAGGGAAAGATGGGGCTCACGTGGGTGAATCCTCTGTGAAAATGGGACACTTGCGATCAGTGCATTTCAGTGTGTGTTGACCTCAAGATAATGAACTTAATAAAATTGTCATGATACAATGTCTGAAATTTGCATCTGGCCCCAAGTTAAACTAACGCGTTCCTCCTGAAACACATTCTGCCGTCCTCCCATTGATTACGTCACCCAGGCTCAGCTCACACTCCACAGGAGGACAGCAGGTGGCTCTGGCCACACAGAAGGGCATGGCTTGAAGAGGAGAAGAGCGTTTCCCATTTGCGACGTGCGGGGGTGGTGCGCAGGTGTTTTACTTGTGAAGAATGTGTGTTGTGAGCGCCGCATGGCCAGCCCCACGGAGGGGACAGAGGAGAGGAGTCACGAGCCATCTACTGTGCTACTCGATCGGTATGTCTTTGTGTTCGGGAATCAGCTTACAGAGATGGAAGCAGCACAGATGAATAGGAAAAGGATACCAGCTCAGCCCTTTAATTATGGAAACGTTGGAAAGGGGAAGGAAAGAAAGCAAATGGCTGTGTGCTCTTGAGAGAGAGAAAGATGTGGCATTGGAATGTTTGTTCTCTGCTGGCCTCCAGAGGGCCTTCCCCTCAGATCCTACAAGGAGCGGGACACAAATGTGAGATTTCAGCAAAGAGGGGACCCTCTGCTGCTGGGTCTCTCCTCCCAGGCTGCTGACCGGGGTTCCCGACAAGGAAGACCTACTTCCAACCAAATGAATGAATGAATGAAAGATTTAAAAAGTAAAATCCTTGGGAGTTGTCGTGAGGACTAAATGAATGCCTGCATCAGGAACAATTCCTGGCATGAAAGAGGAGTCATAAATGCTATCTCGAGAGAACAGCAGCGGCTGCAGCAGTAACAATACGAAGCAAACTGAAATTCAGACTATTTTGGCTTTTTGCAAATACGTCTTCGTTAATTTTAGTTTTAAGAACTTCGACCTAGCTCAGCTAGAAGAAAAAAAGCCAAGAGAGAAAATAGGACATTTTTACAGGTCGGTCCAGATTGATAGGGGGTGTGGTAGTTTCCTCCTTTGGGTCAGAGATGGAGGGTGTGGACGGCCTGGAGACTCCGCCAGTCCCTGACGTGAGGGAGGCCGGGGCAGATGGTGAAGGAAGAGGCTGAGGGAAGCATGGAGGCCGTAGCACCTTTGCACCAGAACCACCCAAATTTAGGCCAAGCTGAATTATGGGTTCTTCTCTTCCCTCCTCAATGCTTCATAAACCTCATACAGTAACGGATGGACTGACTGATCTTCAACGTTTGGAGGACTGGGCCCAAATCGATGTATTTTTTTTCATATTTTATATACAAATATTCTATTATGATAAAATACATATAAAATCTGCCACTTTAGCCACAGTAAGCATAGAATTCAGGGGCATGAAGTACATCTACAATGTGTTGCAACCATCACCAGGATCTATTTCCAAAATTTTTCATTACCCCAGTATGTGGGTACTTTTTAGCTCCCCTGAATTATGAAATGATAATTCTATAATTCAATATTAGGGCTAGAAGGACATTATCTCCAATCATCTCATTTGTATAGATGAGGTCAATACTGATAAATGTTGTGATTCAAGGCTGCAAAACCAGATGATGGCAGGGCTTGAACTCAAATCCAATTTCTTGATTCTTAAGAGCTCAGTCCCCAGGGGAGTTGTTTCCACCATCCACCCTATTTATTCTGTTTCCACTATTTCTAGCTACCCAGGTTAATTAGTCTATTACAGAGGTCATAATGTCAAATGCCTACCAGAACACATATGCTCAAGATAAACATTCAATAGGTGTTTCTGGGGTAAGGAGATTAATAAATCTGACAACCCGAAGAAGTTAATAAATCTTCCCATCTAAATTCAGGCAGCCAACTTCAACATTATTGCCATATAGATTGCCAGTTTTTAGATTTAGATTTAAATTTGTATGTGAAATGCCTTAATATTAAACATTATATGGGAAAAAAATGTTTGGAGGCCATAGTTATTATTTAGACCTCTGTACCCAGAAATCCAGCTGTGCTGTATAAGAATCACCAGAGCAATATGAGCCCTCAGGAGCATGTAATAGGCACTGGATAGATTTTTATTGGATTCATGAATAAATACATCATGAATTCACTCCACCACATTTTCTCCACAGGCTAGAACACTGGAGGTATTCAAGAAAAGCTTATAGAAAAAATTCTTGTGTTTAGTGGGAAGTTAGGAAACTGATCAATCAAATCACTTATTATTCCTTCATTGACCTACTAATTCACAAGTTCATTGGCCATGTACTGTGTACCAGGCTCCGTGCTAGATACTGGATATACAGGAACAGGAATACACACAGCCTTTGGCCTCCAGGAGCTCACAAGCTCATGTCAACAACTGAAATACAGTGTTATAACTGTTTTGGAAAGATGGAGCCGAGTGCAAGTGTTAACACAAAGACACAGGTTGGAGAGTGGCTCAGGGGAAAGATACGAGGGCAAGGAAAACTAGTTTACCAGTGACAGATTACAAACGAAGGATGAAAAGAAGGAGATGGTTGGGTAGATGGTGATTATTACTCTAAATTCTACCCTCCTCTTGGCTATATTAGCAAAGCTGCTCAGAAGTGGTGATGAACCTCGTTGTTCAATTAACCTTTTACTATGCTTGCCTAAAACTACGGCTATCTTTAAAACCTTATGTTGTGTCCCCCTTTTAATGACTAAAGTAATAACTACAGAAGTACATCAAGGTTTATTTACAAGGATATTTACTACTGTACTACCTCATTTTTTTTTAAGTAATAAAAAATTGGAAGTGAAGAAATCATAGAGAATTGATCAAAGACATTATGCAATAGAACACCTTGCAGTCATTTAAAATTGTTTTAAAAAACATATAATTTCTTTTTTTAAGATTTAATTTTTAAGTACTCTCTACACCCAGTGTAGGGCTTTAACTCACAGTCCCAACATCAAGAGTTGCATGCTTCCCTGACTGAGCCAGTCAGGTGCCCCAAGAATATATAATTTCATGGAGAAATACACAAAATGTAGTGATATTATGTTTTGAAAAAAAATACAAAATTGTGTGTTTAATACCAGATTTAAACATAAAGAGAGACTCATTTACATAGACAAAAGAGTTAATGTAAATATACTAAAGTGTTAATAGTGGATTTTTTTAATGTCACAAAGACAGATATTTAAATTTTTTCTCTATATTTCTTTATTTCCCAAACTTTTAACAATGGCTACTACTTTCTTGCCTGAAAGAAAAAAATTAGGTTGTAATGTTATTTTGGATACATATTGAGTTATTTGTACAGCCAGACGACTTGTCTGGGAAATGTCCTCAAACTCCTGTTCTAAATCCACAAGGTTATATATATAAGGTGACTCGATGTTGCAGGATTTTTTACCTCAATACCCAGGATTCCTTGTCTCGCTGCTTTGAAGAATGAAGAGGTAGGCACAAAATGAACAGCAGGTAAAAGTTTATTAGAGTCTAAGATTAGAAAGTAAGAATAGTATGAAATCTCTCTTTGCAGAGAGGGGACATTAGAAAGTGAACGCCAATGACAATAAGCAAAGGTCCTTGTTTTATAAGGTTCTGGTCAGCCCTTCCTTCCCTTCCCCCTCGTTCCTTCTCAGGTTCTACCTACTGGCTGCTCTACCGGTTCTAGACTGGCTGCAATCTAGGTGCTGGGTTGTCCGTTTCCGATTGGCTAGATTCCATCATATGAGAGGTAGTCTATGGTCATACTTTTCCTTGTGGGTCATACGTTTTATGGTCTACTATTTATTTTTAGTCAGGTCTTTTGTCAAATTCTTGAGGGAAACCTGAGGGGGAGTAGGTGTTATCCCTTACATTGGTAGGAGGACTCTTACGCCCCGAGGGAGTTTGCTGTGGTCAAACACTCAAAGCATTGTTCAAAAATCTGTCTTTTTTCCCCACCCAGGGACTTCAGGTGCTAACTTTTCCCTCTCTATTTTATCCCATTTTTTCCTATCATACCAAGAGTGTACAAAATAACCCTGTCCTCTTGGCTACAGTCAATTGGTCTGTGGATGGGCATCTGGCCCAGGCTAGTCCAATCAGAATACATTTTCTGAATATTTGGAGATTAAAAAGATTCCTAAATCAAGTCCTTTTGAATGGAAGAAATATCAGCTTGAGAGCTGGTGAAGTGGCCATCTTTTCAGCTTCGTGTACTTCAGGAGTAGAGAAAAATAGTCTTCCGAGAAGAAGAGAACCTTGGCAAGGTGCAGAAAGGAAGAGGGGAGAGATGGCGACCCGGTGTTGCCTGAGTCCCATGACAGAGCCGGTCCCACTTCCCATCCTTCCTAAGGTCCTCAGTGCCTTAAATTCCTTGAGACATCCATGAGATGTCCGTATGCTTTATAAGAATTTTTCTTTTTTGCTTAATCTTTTGTTTCTTGAAACTTAGAGGTCCGTCCAATACGAATATCTTTGAGAGCTTAAGAAGAGAAGCCGAGCTTCTAAGAGAGCTTCATGATGGCTTCTCTTCTGTGAGGACAGGGACTGCACTTCTCAACTCGGGTTTCCATCACGGAGCCCACCGGACATGTGCGCTCTCTGCCGGGCAGCCTGGAAGAATGAATGACGTGGTGCTTTGCCCTCGATCGCTCCCACTTGATCCTCTTTAATAATTGGCAAAAATGTATCGGGGGTCATGAGAAGGACATTTCTGAGTCCCCCTCCCCTCTTTTCTATAGGAAAAAATACTAAATATATGTGGTGTACGAAATGTCATCCTTTAGCAAATTCCACAATAATTCTACTGGCATTCAAATTCACTTGTAAGTAAAGGCTAGGCATAGGTGAAGACGTCTCCTTCCTTGCTTGGGGACAAAAAGCTTCATTTGGAAAATACAGAAAGTTTCTCATGAAAGGAAAAGAAGGCAAACTGGTGTATGATGTCATTCAATGGCCCCTTTCACAATTTATTATTCCTTGGACGGACATTTAAGACCAGTCACAGTGTGCAACTTTCTGCCAGGCCATTCTCTATTTTAAACATTAGGGTGAGTTAGAGGGAGAAAGTGCAGAATCATTTGAATCAAGTCTTTTCTCCCAAGGTAACAGGACGAAATATGTATGGTATATAAATAGTGTGACTTGTACAAGTTGGGGGTTTTTTGAAATCATGAAACCAGGTCAAATTTCTGAAGTTTCTACCAACTCCACCATCTTACTTTGGAAATAGGAGCATGTGTTTCAAAGCTGAGAAGGCACTTGCATTAATAGCTCTTCTGAATGTTGTTACCAGTGTGAAGTCTTTAAGAAGTTGTCTGACCTACTAAATTTAAACAGGAGGTTTAAAAGGCTCTGGAAATCGTGTAATGCACTGCCTTCACGTTGCAATGTCAGACTGCTAATTGACGTATTCAGCTGCTAATTTAAAACTCTTCTCCCACATCTGTAGCTTCTACAGGCCTGTACCCCAGAAGGGAAAAGTTGGTAGGGTCAATAGCAAGAAAAAGAAAACTGAATCCCAGCCATCCGGATATTTTAAATGTCTCTGCTTTGACTCTTTTGGAAATATAATTTTCACTCAAACAGCACCTTCTAAGATGAGGGCAATACTTGTGTTAAATTCCTCTCTAGAAGCATGGAGATGTTCGAGGAGCCTCCACCACATGCCGGGCACTGTGCTGAGCACCAGAGATGTGGTGATGAATGGAAAGAACAACTTCTGCTCTTCTATGGCCAACCTGACACATGACCTTCAAGTTAGAATCTGAGGAGTGAGTAATAGTCATGTGAACAAGGAAAGGAAAGGTGTTCCAGGCAAGGAAGGAGCATATTAGAAAGCCTGAATGAAACCGAAGTTATAGTTTTAAAAATGTACCTGTGTTGGGGCTCCTGGCTGGCTAGATTGGTAAAGCATTTGACTCTCTCATTTGTCTCAGGGTTGTGAGTTCAAGCCCCATGTTGGGTGTAGAGATTCCTCAAAAGTAAAATCTTAAAACAAAAAAAAAGTGTACCTATATTTATCATAGTTTTTATTTTCTTTTTTTAGAGTAGTTTTTTTTTAAGTTTATTTATTTATTTTGAGAGAGACGGTGCAAGTGGGGGAGGAACAGAGAGAGAGGGAGACAGAGAATCCCAAGCAGGCTCAGTGCTGTCAGCGCAGAGCCCTATGTAGGGCTGAAACCAATGACACTGTGAGATTGTGACCTGAGCCTAAACCTGAGAGTCGAGAGTCGGTTGCTTAACCACTTAATTAGCTGAGCCACCCAGGCGCCCGTATCAGTTTTTATTTTCTGTATTTTATGATGTTTTGGTACTTGAGGCCTTGAGGACTTAGGAAGGGACTGCTGCTCCCAGGATTAGTTAATTCCTAGAGATTGCAAACATGAATTTTCATATGTAAACCACCAATCCTGAGTCCTTCCTTGTCTCCACCCACCTGCTTCTATGAGGCTCCTGCAGTCCCTTCACCCTGGCCTAAACCTCCAAGGCCATGGAAAAACTGAGGATTACCCCTTTAGCCCAGTGCCTGTGAAATTATTCAAACTAGCCAGTCCTAAATCTGTTTACCCTGCCTTTCCTTGCCTTTTCAACAGAAGCCAAAATAAAGGCTCAAGGCCATTTCTTCCCCACATTCCTTTGGCCTCCTGACCCGCCCTGGTGTTTCCCCAAGTGGCCTTGTGGAGCATGGCAGGCCCCCTCTCTTGGGAACTGTGAGTAACAAACTTTCTCCCTTCCCTCCCCCAGTTTCACTGAGCTATAACTGACAAATAACATTGTTATTAGTTTTAGGTATGCAACTAAATGATGATTTGATATATGTACATATTGCAAAATGATTACTACAATAAGTTTAGTTAACATCCATCAAATTACCTTTGAAATGACAATCATCTCTTGATCTGTAGTCCTCACCAAACCTGAATAAAAACAAAATCCCCAGTACGTTTTAAAGCAGTACTGAACTCACATGTCATGGAATAATCAAAATTGAAAAAATGTTATCAGGTTAAAGACTGCCCAGAGAAATATTAGTATATAAGCTACTAAAATATTTTGATCACATTAAAAAAACACTCCAAAACATTTTGACTGCACTGAAAAACTTTCTGGTAAAAGTGTCACACATAATAGGGTGACGCTCATTTATTAAACACACGTTGTTGAGCATGCTATGTGCCAGGCACTATGCTGATCCTTGGATACAATCGTGAGCAAAACTTCTCAGTTCTATAGCTTATGTTCTAGTGGGGGAACAGAGAGAAGAAAAAATTTTTTTAACTCTGAAGTATAATAAAAACAGTACGAAGGAAAAAAAGTTTTGCAGAAATAGGCTGGTCCAGTGGGGCTCACTGAGAAGGCAAGGTTTGACCTAAGACTTGAAGGTGATGAGGGTCATGTCTGAGGGAGAGCCTTCTAGGCAGGGGTACAGCCAGTGACAGGCCCTAAGATGAGATCTCATGCAGCTGTGCAAGGCTGGAACACGTGAATGAAGGAGAAAGATTGACAAGTTTAGAGGAGTGACAGGACGGAGGTAAGAAGCAGGAGGTGGGTGAAGGGCAGACTGTGTCAGGCCTTGCACCCCATTTTAAGGACTTTGGCTTTTATTGTGAGTGGAATGGAGAGCCATTAGAGGGTTTTGAGCAGAGGAGCGACATGACCTTAGTTAGATTTTTAAAGGATACCTCTGGATCCATGCTGAGGACACATAAGAGAGTGCAAGGGTATAAGAAGGGAGCCATTGGGACACCGATTTAATAATCCAGGCAGAGGATGATGGCCACTCAGACTGAGATGGTGGCAGTGAAGGAGACGAGAGGCGATCAGAGTTTGGAAATATCTGAATGGTCGAGTCAACAGAATTTCTTGCCAGACTGGATGTGAAGTGTGAAAGAGAAGAGTGTCAACATGTTGGCTGAGCAACTCGAAGGATGGAGTTGCCGTCAGCCAAGGTGAAACAGACTGTGATGAGGAGACAGTTGGGTGTAGAGTATGGACAGGAGAGAGAGGCTCCTGTTGGTAATATAAATCGGAGCACTGTCAGCACATAGATAACTAAAGTCAGGAGATAAAGAAGAAATGATCAAGGACTCAGTGCTGGGGAGAAGAAGCCTCATTCGTGATGAAAATTAAGTGATCGAGATGAGGAAATCGTGGTTGTCCATGTGAAGAGATGGTATGAACCCATCTAAAAATGTTGAGAGCCCACAGAATATAAAAAAATATTTACTGGTATGGGAACAAAGCAGTAGATAAAATAATATGTAAATATGACTCCATTGTTGTAATGTGTGTGTAGATATGCCTTGTGGATAACTACGTGGATGAATTTATGAGGAAGAGAAAGGGAAAAGACACATAATTCGGTGGCAAAACTACGGTTTACTTCTCCCTACTTCCTAATTCATTGTCATGAATATACATTCTATTTATAATCAGGGGAACGTTTTTAAAAATCACGTTTCCTGGGGTGCCTGGGTGGCTCAGTCAGTTAAGCATCCAACTTTGGCTCAGGTCATGATCTCACAGTTCGTGAGTTCAAGCCCCTCGTCGGGCTCTGTGCTGACAGCTCGGAGCCTAGAGCCTGCTTCAGATTCTGTGTCTCCCTCTCTCTCTGCCCCTCCCCTGCTCGCACTCTCCCTCTCTCTCTCTCTCTCTCTCTCTCTCTCTCAAAACTAAATAAACGTTAAAAAAAATGTGTTTTCTTAATTTCAGAAGTAATAAAAATGTCACTTTTCTATAGCAACCATATTTTTAAACATTTTTTAAATAAACTTAGATACTTCTGGGTTAATTTAGTGTGTTTCAGACCATTCGTCAATAATTCACTAATAGTGGATTTTTTAATGAAATCGAGCATGTGTCTTTCTTTGAACATGAACTCTTGGTGGCAAATCTTGCTCTAGCAAAGCTCTGAAATAATTATGCAGCACTTCTACTCATCTGCTACCTAAAACTTACTTCACCAGGAGTCGTTCTTATTACCAGCTGCTGACTACTCCAGTCTTCTTGATCTTCTGGCCAAAAATATGGGAGCCACCTTCACTTTCTCTTTCTCTCACATTCCATTTCCAATCCATCAGGAAATTCTGTTGGCTCTGCTTTCAGAACACACCCAGCCAGATGTGTCCACTGCTCATCACGTCCCCTCTCTCCAGTCAAAGGCGCCATCACTCCTGGCCTGGATTACTCCAACAAACTGCTCACTGGTCTCCTTGTTTCCTGGCTGATCGCCTGTGTTGCAGCCAGGGTGTGTGAAACAGCACTCTTCAGCTTCCAACCCTGCAGTAATTCCCATCACACTGAGTGAAAGGCCAAGTCCTGACATGTCTATGTGGCCCTACACAATCTATTCCCCCCACACATACACACATGCTACCACCCTACCCCCAGGTAAGCCTTTGATGTCATTCATGGCCAATTACTGCCAGTCTCACTCCCTCTCCTCCAGCCATGGTGACCTTGCCGTGGCTTGAACACGCCGGACACGCTCTATGCTCTTCCTTGGGATCTTGACACTGGCTGTTCCCTCTGCTGAACACCCTTCCTTCTGATTCCCGGCAATGTCAACTCTGCTTATGCACTCATGTCTACTCACATGTCACCTTCTCAGTGCACCTGGGCCCCTCTTCCCAAACTCTTAACTCCCTGTATCCTGCTCTATTTTTTCTTACCAAACATCTGTCATCTTCTAACAGGCTATGTAATTTCTTTCTTTATTTGCTATGTTTGTTATTTCTTTTCTATCTGCCACTCTTGGGATATAAGCTTCATGAGGGCAGAGAATTTTATTTTTGTTCGCTGACATATTCCAGGTACCTAGAACAGTGCTAGCCAGTAGTAAATATCTATCATTGAATTACCCCATTACTATAGGGTGCATTTTATACCCACTTCTAAGCAACTTGTCAATGACATGCTGACCCCTGTTCTTTTGGTGCACTAGGAAAGATACAATAACCTCAAGTAAGTTAGGATAATGACAACAGCTAAGTTTTACCGAGGGCTTACTATGGTCCAGACACTGTTCTTTTTTTTTTTTTTTTTTTTAAGTTTATTTATTTTGAGAGAGAGAGCATGTGCACAGGTAGGGGAGAGGCAGAGAGAGAGAGAGAGAGAGAATCCAAAGCGGATTCCGACACGGGGCTCAAACCCACGAAACTGTGAGATCGTGACTTGAGCCAAAACCAAGAGTTGGACGCTTACCTGACTGAGCCACACAGCTGCCCCCTGGACCAGACACTATTCTAAGGGCATCACACGCAGTAGATCATTTGATTCTCAAGTCAACCCATTAGGGTGGATGTATCATTGTCATCATCATAGAGGAGGAAGCTGAGGCAAAGAGGTTTAAGGATGCTGTTACTAGTGTCACACGGCTTCTGAGAGGAAGAGTCAGCACTCGAACCCAAAGAATGTAGAACCAGACTGTGTGGTCTTCACAACTGTTCTCTACGTCTATCAGGAATGCACGCATTCAGGGAAGAGAGCCCGTCCGTGAATTTTGATGCTGGGTCTAGCATGACCAATATTTGCTGAAGGTGGAAATGGCCTCCTTTTGACACCATCCCCCAAATATTAAGAGAATAATCAGAATTTATTTCCATGTGTGAAATTTTAAAAGATCAGGCTAGTGAAGATTTATGTGTGTATTTTAACATTTCCCTGCTTTTTCTTAATGATGGAGAGGAGAAACTATTTTTTTTCAGCATTCATCTATTATTCACATATTTCCTTCAACATATTATTTTCCCAAGTCAAACTCTTGCTTCATTTTTTAAAAATTTTTAATGTTTATTTTTGAGAGAGAGAGGGAGACACAGAATCTGAAGCAGGCTCTAGGCTCTGTGCTGAAAGCTCAGACGTGGGGCAAGAGAGCACGAACCGCGAGATCATGACCTGAGCCGAAGTCAGGCTCTTAACCGACTGAGCCACACAGGAACCCCATTCTTGGTTCAGTTTAATAATTTTTGCATTACTGGGAACATGGATTTTAGATGTTTATTTATTTTGAGAGAGAGAGAGCACATACAAGTTGGGGAGGGGCAGAGGGAGAGGGAAAAAGAAAATCTCAAGCAGGTTCCACACTCTGCACAGAGCCCAACATGGGGCTCGAAGTCACAACCCTGAGATCATGACCTGAACTGAAGTCAAGAGTCAGTGGCTTAACCAACTGAGCCACCCAGGTGCCCCTGGGAACATGGTTTTTAAAAGAAATGGATATTTTTGTTAATAAGAATACTCAGTTGAAGATATATCCTGTAATACCTAATTGATGATATATGCCTTGGAAGTATTTTTAGACTATGAGGAAAAAGGGTACACTGTGCCCAGCAAAACTTATTTCCACCAAATGGAAACTAGTCTTTCCAGTGCTGTTCAGATATTTTCATTGCTGCACTAGTGGCAGAATTTACATAGTTCTTTCCCTCTGCGTTCATCTTCCACGATGATTAAAAATTTAGATAAGTTTGCCAGTAGCCCTGTTTGGCAGCTGTTGTGCCTATTAAATAGAGTGCATCTTTAAAGCATTCCATTCACTGCTAAGTGGAAAGAATTTTAAAGAAAACTAACCTAACCTCCTGGGGAGTGAAGAGGTTACACATATTCAAGTGAAAGTTAAGACGTGGCGGAGTCATTGTGAATAGATATTATTGTAGTAGGCAAGAACTTCAAGTCTAATTATAACTTTGTGATTCAAATTTCTTTAGCTGTGGAGAATCCGACTGAGACAGCAGTTGATGTACCGATCTTTGCGCCTCTCCAAATTCTGAACTCACCACAGGCCGGCTGAAAGTGAAAAACTCTCTTACCTCAGTACTTACTCCATGAGGAATATCTAGATGTCACAGAGCTAGGTTATTGCTTGGTGTTTTTGAGGGCATGTAAATAAGATCATACAACCTCTTTGTAATCTATTTTCATCTTTATCAAAGCAATTAGAAACCCTGTTCTCTCCCCCGAGAGGCACAGTACATGTATGTAGAAATTGCCTAAATAGTGCTCCTATATTAGAGTTCCTCAGATATAGAAGTAGTATGCAATTACTACTAAGACAATTATAAAATATATTAGGGGAGTCTGGGTGGCTCAGTCATTTGAGCGTCAGACTTTGGCCTCACGTCACGATCTCATGGTTTGTGGGTTCGAGCCCCACGTCAGGTTCTGTGCTAACAGCTCAGAGCCTGGAGCTGTTTTGGATTCTGTATCTCCCTCTCTCTGCCCCTCCCCTGCTTGTGCTCTGTCTCCTCTCTCTCTCAAAGATAAATAAACATTAAGAAAATTTTTTTAAATATTAGATATAGCTGGTGTTTTTTATTGGTCACTAATATTTAAGGTACTACACAAGGAAAGAATTTATTCCTAAAACAAGGACTGGACCGGCTAGATAAACCCAGAGGCTTTTTTCCAAATCCAGAGTTCTAGGGCCCGCTCTCAAATATTCTGCTTCCACAGGCTGCGGTGGGACCTAGGAATCTGGATTTCTAAAAGTACCCCCAACGGTTTCTGATGTTTAGCCATGTAGAAAAGTCAGCGCACAAAGACATCCGTATAGTCCTATTGTAGACTCTCCGTCCTTAGCCGCTGCTAAAATTGTAAGCAACTTGAGAAGCAGGATTGTCTTACCTATCATTATATCCCCTTCATTGGCCCAGCACGTAAGATTTGTTGCGTTTATTTGAGTTGAATTACTCTGACGTGGGAAGTCATGCCTGGAAGTGAACACACAGTCACCGGAAAGCTTTATCTCCTCCGCAAATTAATTGGCCTTTGGCACAAAACGTTCTGTTAGGCAGGTGAGTCAGATCTTCCCCAGGCTGACCACTGCTTTGAGCCTGTCCTTGAGAAGCGGACAGACCTGGGTATAAGCATTTTCTCTGCTCTTGTATGTGTATATAAAATATATAATCTAGCATATATATATATAATATAATATAGCATATATATGTATATATATATATATATATAATATATAATCTAGCATCCTGTGTCTTCATCTGTTAAATAGGTATAATACTAACCGTCTAGGGATTTGTAAGGATTAAATGAGAAAAATGTGTGTTAGGTACTTGCTACATGGAAAGTGCTAAAGAAAGGCAAGTTGCTTATCCTGTACCTTCATTTTCTTCCGGGTGAGGCTAAAAATCATGGTTCTGTGATGGGAATAGCAAGAGACCACATACTGAACCATGGATTGTTTGCCAAAGCACAAGCCAGCCTGGCTCTGGAGCATTCTAGGAACTACAACCAAAATGACCTACTACCATTATTATTACAGCTTTGCTCTGTTAGCCCTCAACTTCAGTGCTAGCTATGAGCAACATTTCAAATTCGTTTCCTAGGGCTGCTGTAACAAATTACCAAAACCTTACTGCCTGGGAACAACAGAAGAGTATTCGCTCACAATTCTGGAGGCCAGACCTCTGAAATGAAGCTGTTTGCAGGGCCACTCATCCTCTGAAAGCTCTCAGGGAGGACTCTTCTATGCCTTTTGGTGAGCTTCCTTGAGCTTTTGGTGGCTCCCGATGCTGCTTGGCTTGTGGTGGCAAAACCCCAGGCTCTGTCTTCACATAGCCTTCCGCCGTGTGTCTGTGTGTCCTTCCAAAGGCACCAGTCATTGGATTTAGGGCACATCCTAAACTCAGAATGATTTCATCCCAAGGTCCTTAACTAATTACATTTGCAGAGACTATATTTCCAAAGAAGGTTATATTCTGAGGTTCTGATACCAATTTTGCATAGATTGCTAAACATCCCCCAAATCTCTTCCTTAATTTTTCCTCACTAACGTAAACTCCAAAGTTTAGTTAGACACAGGGCTGTTCAGAATAAAGGCTTCATTTCCTAGTCTCACAGATGAGTCTACTCTTGTGACTGAGTTCTAGCCAATAAGATATAATTGGAAGTATGGGGTGAAGTTAAAGGGAAGGAACATGTTCTTCTCCCCTATTTCTCCTTCTTGCTTCCTGGAAAGTAGACATGCCAACTTGATCAGAGCAGCCATTTTGGATTGTAACATGGAGGACACACGTGGAGGATGACAAGAGCCCAGAGCCCTGACAGTTTCATGAAACTGCTCTACTTTGGACTGTTTCTTTTTGAACTTTTGTGTTAAAGAGAAAGATATTTCTGTCTTGCATAAGTCTATGTTATTTGTGATTTCTCTGCTACAGATAGCTGGACCGAATCCTGGCAAGTACAGCATCTCTCTTCTCTTGTATGATGGATTTGAGGTTTAAAACCTCAGAATAAGAAATCAGAATTGAAGTAAGCATTTTAATAAAAGTTTTGGTGGCCCTAAGTAATCAGCCTTTCCTCTCAGGGTCTTGTTGTCATTATAACCATATTAGTTAATATATTATGGTATGGTTATTGGTTTCGTATACTTCTTAACTTCCTTCTTATAAGACAAACCAAGTCAGGTTGTTTTTCTGCTATGCCTCTAGCACTCTGCTGGGCTGGGCCTTGGTATAGCCCACATCCAGGAGTATCATTCACACCGTAGCCTCAGGGCACTGCCACACTGTGAATAGTGCCCCCAGAGGTGTGTAATATCTTGATCCTCTGGCCAGGCTCGACATGCTATGGGGAAATAAAAGATGTAGAGGACGGTTCCTCTTATTCGTGGTATAATAATGATCTTGTAAGCTTAACAGTGTTTGGTTTTTAAACTGTATGTTAGTGTCATATTCCTGAAAATAATTGCTCAGGGCTCCATCACAGATAACAGAATTCACTAGAGATAGTTTAAGAGAAAAGGAAAGACCTATTGGATTAACAGGATGGCTTGGGCTGTGCCACCGTAACCAACAGCCCCCAAATCTCATTTTTATAAGACAAAGGTTTATATTTCTCTCATGCTATGAGTTGACTGGGGATTACATGGGTTGATTGGGGATTGCATTCCATGACATCCTCATTCCAAGCTAATGGAGCAACCACTTTCTGAAGTATTTCTAGTTAGCCACAATAGAACAAAGAGGTGACATTTATACTTATTGCATCAGCTCGAGCAAGTCACACGGCCAAACCCAGCTCCAAGAGGGTGGGTACAACAGTCATACCATATGCCCAGAAAGCAGAAAACCAGAAATGTACTTAGTAAACAGCACTAACAACTTCCTTGATTGCCCAATCATTGGAAGGACGGGGGTAGGGGGATCTAAGGTGAGCTTCCACAAATGACTCTCAGAAGAACACTGCAGAACTGACCAGTAAAGAGTGCGGTTGCCTCTGACAAGTTTGGGAAGCTGGAGCAATGACAGCTGACTCTAGGACCATAGTGCCTCAGCCAAGCTCTTTTTGAAACACCCTCTTTCTTGGGCTCCCAAGGCACATCCTTAACTTCCAAATACCCTTGGAGTTAAGGACCAGACACTAGAACCTCCGCTACCCTTGCTGTAGACAAGTTAAAAGCTCTCTCAGCCTTCAGAGAGAATTGGCAGACACATGCTTTCCATCTCACAATGGTCACTTCCATCTCCTAATTTTTACATAAGATGATTCTTCATGGTGAAAGTGAGGTTATGTGTGGAAAATGAGCTATGAGGAGGTCTGGTTCATGTAGCTTTGAGCTTCCCAGCCTCGATTGCCCATCAAGACACTTTACAAAGGGATTGGAATGGAATCAAGTGAGATATTCTTTTTTTTTAATGTTTATTTTTGAGAGAGAGAGAGAGAATGTGTGTGGGGGGGGAAGGGCAGAGAGAGAGGGAGACCCAGAATCCATAGCAGGCTCCAGGCTCAGAGCTGTCAGCACAGAGTCCAATGTGGGACTTGAATCCATGAACTGTGAGATCATGACCTGAGCTGAAGTCAGAGGCTCAACTGACTGAGCCACCCAGGCACCGCGCAAGTGAGATATTCTATATTATCTGTGATATGGACAATATCCATTTATTCTTTCATATATTCCTCCGCTCATCTTTGTTCTTTCGTCTGACACTGATTGAACTCCTACTGTTTCCAGGCAAGGTACTGGATGATTGTGGTGCAGGCATACAAGGGGCTGAGATGAAAATAATGGCCTGGTTTTTAATTATGATCTATGAATGTTCCACATAAAACTTAGTAATCCGCATAACTAAATTTGGAAAAGTTTGAAGCGGAGCTGTGGAAACACTTCTTTTTTACACATACCATAGGAAGTTGGGTTTTTTTTTTAACTCGTCCCAAAATGAATAATTTAAAATGTGTAGAAATCAAAAGATTTACACATCCAGAAGGGAGAGATGGTTGTTGCTGTAGCAAAGTACTTGAGTGGGAGCTGGAAGACATAAAAGCACTTAGCAGATTAGTTCCTTACAAATGCTAACCCTTGAGGGGGTTTCCTATTATAAACAACAAAATAAATAAAAATTTACTTTAATGAGCTGTGTAAACAGCACCAGAGGAGCAAGTTAAGACTCTTATTTACCCCCAAGAGAATAAAAGTATGTGTTTGAGGATGCAAAGAGGTTTATACCATTTCGAGCCCTGTGAACATACCTATTCTGTTGAAGGAAGAGCTACAGCTGCCCTGAGTACCATTATAACTCGCCCAGAAAAAGCATTCCGATCCTTCTTTTCTTTTCCCTGCCACCACCACTGCCAAGGCCTAGAACAGCATCCCACTGCCTCTCAGCATCTCTGCAATGAATTGTCACGTCCACCATGTGGATTTATTTTCCTTTGAAGATGAAAAATTATTGACCGAAAACCATTTCGCCATCCATTTGATTTCTCATTCTCTCTCTCTCTCTTTTTAAAGATTGTGTTGGTTTTGCTTATTTATTTATTGATATTTTTGAGAGAGAGAGGGAGTGCACACACAAGCCAAGGAGGGGCAGAGGTAGAGAGAGGGAGAAAATCTCAAGCAGGCTCCGTGCTAAGCATGGAGCCCGATGCAGGGATTGATTCCATGGCTCTGGGATCATGACCTAAGCTGAAGAGTCCAGCACTTAACCAGTGAGCCACCCAGGTGCCCCTAATGCCTCAATCTCCATTCTCAACTAGTTCCCTTTTTATTAGCACTTAAACATGACCAAGTCTTTCATTTTGAAAATGAACCTTCCTCCAACACCCATGTTCCCCCACCAGGCGCCACCCTACCCCTCTCTTCCCTCCACAGCCACACTTTTTGATGTGTGCCTGCTGGGAGGACTGTCCCCACCTCCTCGCCTCCCTCTCACCCCTCAGCCACTGTTAGGTGACTCCTTCCCCACTCTTCACAAACCATCCTTGGTGAGGTCATCACACTTCCTCTCGAATCCAATGGACATTTCTATGTCCTGATTTCTTGGCTTCTCAACAAATTCAAAACCGTTGAGCACTACTTCCTTTTTTGAAACAGTCTTTGGCTACCAGAACCATACATTCTCCTGGTTTTCTCCTATCTCTTTGGTGGTTCGTCCCTAATTACTTAGAGATGGAATATCATGCTACATGGGACTTTCCTTGATGTCTCAAATTTCAGCTGAAACCTAAAGCTGAAAACAAATGACATGCACCCCCGGTTCAAAACATAAGTGTTATAACTCGCTAAGAGTGGACAGACCTTGCCTTGTGCTGCTTAACTTATCTAGGGATTCACTAGAGGAAGAGGATTTCTTCAAAGATAGTTGCTGGACAAGTGGAGAGTGCTGCAACAATTTTTTCTCCTCCCATGAAGGGGGCGAGGGGCATGCAGGGAGACAGTAAGTGAATAGTCAGAAATAGGCAGGGTGAATTCTTTCCAGAAATGAACACTGGCCTCATGCTCTCCGCTGGCTGCTCACTGAAATGCAAAAAACCCTTGTTCCACTTCCAGGCTCAATAGCAGAGCGGAGCACAGTTTTCTTTCTTTCTTTTTTTTTTCCTTTTTTTTTTTTTTTTTTTTTTTTTGGAGAGCCTGACATAGGCTTCAAAGAGTTTAAGATCCTACGTGCTAAAATAGGAGCTGGCTAGCGGAAAGTCTTCATCAGCAGAGGGAGTGGGAAAGATGGAGAGAGACAGGGGGAGCAGCCTACGCTACCAGGGATTGGAATATTTCCTCCAGGCCAACTGGACCATGTGAAGGTGTGGTAGTCATTAGTGCTGTTTAAAAATATTCCATTTCTTCTCTCCATTTGGGCATGTGGATTGTATATCCTCATTCTCCTTCAAGTGAGACGGGTGTAGGCCCAGTTTTGGCCCAAAAAATATGGACAAAAGAGAGGTGTCCCTTCTAGGTGGGAGTCTGAAGAGTCAGCCCAGGATTTACCATGTGTTTTTCCTCTTGCTGTGGTGATCGTAGAAGCATGAACCAAGAGGGAGTCTTTATCACTCTGGGTTCCAGAATGCCTCTGACAAGCAGAGCACCCTCCTAACCCATAATGGACACGTCACATGGGTAAGAGCACTTTTCTACTGAGATTTAGAAGCTGCTGTAGCACAACCTACCTGTCTTGACTAATATGGGAGGGCAGCATGGTCTTGCGAGGATTCAACTCAAGAAGTGGGAGGCTGATTATCCCAGCAGATAAAAAGATGACCCTGGGGAGGAATTGTGAGAGGTTAGTTGGATAATGCATTTTCTGAGTCAAGGAACAGTACTCTGTAGAGGCCCCCAGATGTTTGGGGAGAATGAGGGGTAATGGTCTTTAGAGAGTTCGCACAGCTCCCTGCAGCAGGAAGAGCATTGTAACACCTGTCATGGGAGAGGGCATTTGACAGCCAACTACAAAAGAGATACTTTTCCATTTTTTTTCTTATTCCACCTGCTTGCATTAACTGAGAAGGAACCAAAAGTCAGAGTGGGAATAAGGCAAATATGGCACAAAAAGAGCGAAAGAACAGACCAAACCATTTCTCCACTGCGTGACTGAGACCCTGTGTCATGCTAGAACTTGGAGGAAAGAGGGAAGCTTGAACTGGTGGAAGGTTTTAGGTGGAAGTTATAATTTAGATTGGTCTGAGCATTTTAGCATATGAAAATAGGACTATTTGAATACTCAGAATTTAATGAAACCTAATGGAAGATAGTCGGGATACTGTACAGAATGGAATCTGGGTTTTTTTTTTTTTAATGTTTGAGAAAGAGAGTGAGCATGAGTGGGGGGGGGGGGGAGGGAGAGAGAGAGAGAATCCCAAGCAGTCTCCCTGCTGCCAGTGTAGAGCCCGATGTGGGGCTCAAACTCATGAACCTTAAGATCATGACTGAGCTGAAATTAAGAGTTGGATGCTTAACTGACTGAGCCACCCAGGAGCCCCTGAGTGGAATGGTTTAAAAGGAATGATGGGGGGGAAATGAAGCTATTATCAGAGTGCACTTTACCAAGTCCAACTAATTCAATAAACACACTCAGATTCCTTTAAAATATTTTTTTAATGTTTAGTCATTTTTAAGAGAGATTGCAACAGGGGGAGGGGCAGAGAGAGAGAGACCAATGTAAGCCCTGAACCCATGAACCGTGAGATCATGACCTAAGCCAATGTCGGATGCTTAGCCGACTGAGCCACCCAGGCTCCCCAAACATGCTCGGATTCCTTAAAAAAAAAATCTTAAATGTGGGTAATTCTCAGGGTTTTATTCTAAGTCTTATTGTCACACTCTACTTTCATATATTTACCTGGCTGAAAAATTCTATGACTGTGCTTTTTCCCCAAACCTGTTTTTCAGGTAGAAGCTACTCTCCTGAGTTAGAGAACAGATACATGATTACTCACTAGGCGCTAACACTCAGATAGCTTCTAAGAACCTATACTACCTGACCTCATCATCAGCTGCCTTATGCCCTCCTCACCCATCCCTCTCAGGGTTCCATTGCTCATGTCATTGCCGTGGTAGAAAGCTTGACTTTCCCCCCTGCACAGGCCCTGATATCCAATCCACCACCAAGTCCTGTCCTCTCTGTCTTCTAAATCTGTCTTAATTCTGTTCATTGCTTTCCATGTTCTGTAACTACATCAGTCTGAATCATCTTCATCTCTCATTCGAAGAACCGCAGTGGCCTCCATCTGGACTCCCCGCCTCTAATCTCATTGAATTACAGTACATCCTTTTTATCATGCTACAAATGATCCTTATAAGGCACTCATTCAACAATTCTGTACCGCAGGTCTCCATGTGCCAGGACCTGAGCTGGGCTCTGGGCTTAGCGGCAGAGCCCAGTACGCTCAGAGTCTTTCCTTTGTGGAGAATTTATGTTTCAAGGGAGGAAGGTAAGTATTAAACAAGCAAAATGGTCTATCACAGTGGCTAACAAAGGATTTTAAAAACTGTAATTATGCAGTTAAGTGTACTTGGAATTTTCTATATATTATGTGTGTGTTACACTAAGAGAATTAAAACAGTTTAGTGGGTCTAAGAGAATATGTTTGGGTCAGACAAGATTAATAGACTATAAATTGTTCACATTTTTGCAACCACACAAGGGAGACAAACTAAGAGTGGGAATGTGACTATGTGGAACAAGAGTCTACTGAAACTCAATTGTGTTGGGACCATTTCCATTTGCGTCTGGTACAGTCCTCATATTCCTCCCCTCCTGCCCCCAGATTAATGATATCGTAGTGAGAAGAGCCACCTTCAAATGAATTCAAATATAATTAGAGTGGGGTTATCTCCAGAAGTTTCTGGGATTGAAGACCTCTTTCGTCTCCCACAGATTTGATCGTAACGAGTATAAACAGACTAGGTGTTTTTTTTATCTACCGATTTGCCCAGCACCATCACTTCCTAGAAGGAACCTTGGATTAGGTCACAGAAAACCTCACTTGCCTGACGGCTTTGTGAATTAGCTTCACTTGTAAATTATATCTTGATGCCTGATTGCTCTACCTGCTGGTGGCAACCCAAGAAGTGTCAAACTTCCTCAAGGGAGGTAAGGAAGATCCGAGGTTGTGTTAGCCTTTATACAGCAACCAGCAGCCAACGGCCTCCAAATTTCAGTGGCTCAACACTTAAAAGATTTTTCGTTACTCACACCAAGGCTGTCGCAGGCTGAGAAAGAGATGTTCTGTTCCACGTAGTCATTCACGGCTCTGGGTAGCGGGGATTCCACCACCTAGAATGTTGTTGGCAAACAACCCGGGAAGAGAGAGCTAGTGGAGAATTTTCCAGCTGCCTCAGCCAGGAAGTGACAAACATTATTTCTGCTCACATTACATTAGCTTATACTAGCTAGATGGCCTGTATTATTTTTTATTTTATTTTAATGTTTATTTATTTTTGAGAGAGAGAGAGAGCGAGCAGGAGAGGGGCAGAGAGAGAGGGAGACACAGAATCCAAAGCAGGCTCCAGGCTGTGAGCTGTCAGCCCAGAGCCTGCACGGGGCTAGAACCCACAAGCAGTGAGATCATGGCCTGAGTCAAAGTCGGATGCTTAACCAATTGAGCCACTCGGGGACCCCATAGATGGCCTATATTATATAAAGGAGATCCAGGAAGTGAAGCTTTTCCCTTTTTTTTTTAAGTGAAGCTTTTCACATGCTCAAGAAGGAAAAGAGAAGTGGATATTGGTAATGTCTACTACATAAATCAAAGTCGCTTTGTTCAGAAACCCTTTCCTCAACTACTCTTGCCACTTGCAGGTCAGCCGTTGGTTAGATGTGCTCCACTGTGCCTTTACAATCTGTTTTCATTTCAACTAGCATATATTATTTTACTTCTTGTGTCTGGCCTCGGTTGATCTTTCCTTGCTGCCTACAGCATACTTGCCTCTCTACTTCCTCTGGCAAACTCCTACTTATCCTATCGGTCTTAGCTCAGGTTACCTTAGCAATGAGGAAAAATAGAATGTGAGCCCCTAGTATCCATAGTTTCTCTCCTTATAAAATTCTTCAGTAAAGGAAGTAGGGGTTGAAAAGTACGTGGTTATAGATCTTAGGGGAGGAGAGAGCAGGAAGAGCCTGAGACATTTTGTTATTGTCAAAACTAAAATTTTTTTTAAGTTTATTTATTTTTAGTGATCTCTACACCCAATGTGGGGCTCAAACTCATGACCCCAAGATCAAGTCACATGCTCTTCTGACTGAGCCAGCCAGATACCCCCCAAAAACCAAAGATGTTTTTGTAAATGCCTAAATAAATGTTAGAAACAGTCCTGACAAGGGAGAGTAATCACTGGACAAATTCGACATTAAAAATGGTCACAATAATTGGAAGATGAGTCTGTCAAAGGAGACCTGAGTCTGTGGTAGTTTTCAAAGGGCAGAAGTGATTTAAAATAGTGCCAAAAAGATGATTTGAGATTGATAAATATTTATTTATTGAATGAATGAATGAGTTGTACTTTGACTCAAATAGAAAGTGGTCATCCACGAGGCATCTGGGTGGCTCAGTCGCTTAAGCATCTGACTCTTGATTTTGACTCAGGTCATGATCTCACAGTTGGTGAATTCGAGCCACACTCTACAGTGACAGTGTGGAGCCTACCTGGGGTTATCTCTCTCTCTCTCTCTCTCTCTCTCCCTCTCTCTTTGCCCCTCCCCTGCTCTCTTTCTCAAAATAAATAAAAAATAATAAACTTAAAAAAACCCACTATTTAAAAAAAAGACAGTGGTCATTTACCTGAAGATGTTTACTACAAGAAAACAATTACAACTTGGAGCATATTATTACTCTTTCTGTAAAAAAAAAAAAAAAAAAAAAGAATCATGTCATTTTTTAACCTCTATGTAAGACATATAATTAAAAAATGGATGCAAGCTCTAACAGATTTTTCATATTCAAAGAAGAAATTCCTGACTGCTCCGTGTTAAACGAGAGTTAACTGGTTATTGGCGCTTTCTTGGGTGTTTTCATCCATATCTTGGTTGTTTATGAACAGTTCTGCCCAACTACATCAGAGCTGATTTGTAAAAGCCCTTTAGGCACATGACTGTAAGGTGGTCCATGTGAAGCTGGCATAGATATGCTTGTATTATGTTAGACTTAGTTCAGTAGACAAATGATGAGATTTCTGAATGGACATTCTGAAGTGAAATATTTATCATCGCATGAAATGTACATCAAAGATATAGGTTCCTGTAATTATGGGTACCTGGGAAACATTCAACAGTATGTCTGGAATTAGCACTACCCTACTTCACTAAGGTTGTCCTTAGCATGCCTTATCTTGGGATCTTTTTCTGCGTAAGGAATAAGTTCACCAGCTGCAAAGTACATTAGGAAAAAGATCTGTGCTCATGTGAAAACTATTCTAGAATAGTACAACTTCAAAGGTTGGGTTTCTGTTACTGGATGAAGAGAAGCAAAATGCTGCCTGTAAATGGACAACTGAGTGCAAAAGCAGAAGGGGTAACGGAATATTGCAACCGAGAAAGAAATGGAAGCCCTGGCAAGAGAATTGGAATACAGCAAAATGGAGGGATGTAAAATTAGCTGAAAACAGAGGCAGTTGTAGGAACGCTCCTTCTGAGTGGGCAGCTCAAATGCTAATGATTCTACAAGAAATTTAGCCTTTAACTAGAGAATCCTAGGAATTTAGATTCAGCGATATATTTGCGAAGGAACGAGGGGAATTATCTTGAAAACCCATACCTCAGTTGGCTCAGAGGAGAGGTAGGAATGTTGAATCTATGAAGGGAAGATTAATGTTTTTTTTTTAACTGTCTTCTTAGTGAGATCAGATAATTTATGCATCGATGATGTGAAGCACCTGTTAGTTTGGCTTCAAAAGCAATAATTGTCCAAGGACTGCAATACATTACTAATTAGTGATAAGACTGTTGTCAGGACTCTGATAATTAGATATGGTCTTAAAAATGTGCTCAAATGCCAGATTCTAGTAAGGATTGACAAACATACCATGGAAACATGCCGGGGGCTGAAGACTAAAGGGATGAGACTGAGGAAATTAAGCAAAATGGCAGAAGGCTAAACTAGAACAATGAGCATATGTCAAAGCCTGCAGGGAATTCTAAATATCAAAATTCAGAAAACAATTTGTCTCATTTTGGGTCCTCTCAGAAGCAAGATACCAAGATAGAATGAGATAGGCAAGAAATTCATTTAGGGAAATGCCTGTGAAGGATAAAGGGGGAAGGAGGTGAGAGTGGGTGAGGTGGGCGCTCAGGTCACAGCAGAGCTCTGACTCTGTGAAAAAAAGAGAAGAAAGAAAGGAGAATCTTGTAGAAAGAACCTCAGACTGCATGGCAGCAAGGTCAGTGGCAAGTGCCCTAAGAAAGATCCTCCCCCCTGAAATCCAGACCACTTATGCACTGAGGAGAAATGGCCCAGCTCTGAGAACACCACTGTGCTCAGTCATTAGCTGGAAGCGGCTCGGGGACAGCCTGGCCTCCGTGATGAATGATGTGTTGGGTCTCAAAAGGCAGCAGCTGGAGGTGGTCAGCCAACTATATGTCTCACAGCAAGTTCTATGGGAGAGAAATCTGAGCGGCATACCTATACGGCTGCTACAGTGCACACGTAATGCCACACAGACACACTTCTCTGCACATGTCTGGGGAGCAGTTCATGGTTCCTGTGAGCCTCTCTTCCTGAGAGGAAACTTCAAAGAGGGTGATTAATGGGAAAATAAACTACATCTCCAGATACTAAGTTGGTCTCAGAACTGTAAATGGTGGGTATTCATTGTTTCCCTCCCGCACTGTCCCTTCTAAATTCCCCTCACCCTTACCTATCACCTCTGTTGTACCATCTCTGGATGGTATGACCCAAACCTTTGTTCCTGAGGGTCCAGATTCCTTGGTACTCATCCTTTTTCAGGCTAACATTGCTACACGGATCTGTTCATGGTTAAACTGGTCAAGGGAGTACTAAGAGGCACCCAAATGGATCACATGTGGAAAGGCAACCTTGTCTCCTGCTGTTCTGGGTCTATTACCCCAACACAGATGGTGACTTCTCTTCCTGCCTGCTGGTTATGGATACAAAAAGTACGAAATGCTCAGGAGCAGCCCTAGTTTTAGTTAAATGGAAGCTTTTCTGTCCCCCTGGCAAGAGTATGTTCCTTTTGGGGATGAGAACCTCACCCACTCTGAGCTCAGAGTTGTGGGGTTGAGAAGCAAAATGTCCTCCAGTGGATCATTGGCAGTGATGGTAAGTGGGCCATAACTGCTTCTACCCTTGGGTTTTTGTGCCTAGGTATTCTTTCATTTGGAGACCCAGTGCTATATAGAGGTTTTTGATTTAATGTATATATTGTATCTTGAATGATGTCATCCTGTGCTTGTCAGCTTTTGCCTCCAAGATGGTGTTTCAGCTGTATAGTAAGCTGTTCCAACATTCTATTAGGCTGGCTACTTTAGGATAGTGAGGGATCACTGGATTCCATGGTCAAGGACCCAATCTTGGCCTCCTTCACTGTAACGTGGGGTTCCTAGTCAGATGCTACACAATATGGAATTCCATGTCCATGAATCAAGCATTGTATAAACTCCTGGATAGGGATGCTAACTGAGGCTCTCCAGGCAGAAAAGGAAAACTCAGACCTGGAGTAGGTGTCTATCACTGTGAGGATGAACTGCTAGTCCTTCCAGGACAGAAGAGCTCAGTGACACCAAATGGTTTTTGGTCTCCACGAGGAATAGTGCCATATCAGGTCTCAGTGTTGGTCTCTATTTGCTGGTAAGCTGATATTCTGAGGTAGCAGTAGTTAGATTGGTCTTTGTAAGTAGTTTTTCATGCAGTGGGGCCTATATATAGATGCCATCTTTGACACCATGGCCATGTCATTTATGTGCCTCTTGTGGCAATTCTGGGATGACCAATGAGGAAAGCTAGCTAACATTAACTTGTCGAGTGATTTTGACTAATTGCTTTTTCAATGCCTTTTCCAACGTAGATGGTTTTTGGTGGACATTAACATGTAATACAAAAATCTTCACACGTAATGTCCATGTCCATCCACATGCAGACTTTCTCATCTCTCATCTTCCAGGGGTGTGACTGTTTGAGCTACAGCCTACACCTCCTACAAGGCTCTTTTCAGCCCCAGTTTCTACTCAGAGCTGGTGGGTTTCCATGTCACCAGGTCAATAGGCTGAAATATAGTTCCACAATTAGGTGTAGATTTGGTTGCCTCCAGAACCCAAAGAAATTCACCAAGAATTTGCTTTTTGGTTTTTGGCAGGAAATATAAATGCATCGATTTGTATTTACTTTAGAGGAGATGTCCTGACCGGCCCCTGGTCAATGAACTCCTAAAACTGTCTTAAAGTGGTAGGTCCCTGAAGATTTTATCTCCTACCTTCTGAAGCTCATGTACCAAGGCCTCCAGTATACAAACCAACTCTTGCTTATCCTGCCCGATCAGCATTAATGTCATTAATATTTTGGATTGATGTGATGATGCAGACTCTTCGAACTATATTATGACAGAGTGTGGAGAGTTAACACAGCTCTGGGGTGAACCTGTAAATGAATCTTGTTACCCATTCCATGTCAGTGTGAACTGTTTCTGATCCTCTTTTCATTTTCTGTTCTTTGTTTTTCTTTCTGATCCTCTTTTCCGATTGGTATAGAATAGAATACAATCATCAAATCAGTGTCTGCATACTACATACCTGAGGTCTCACTAATCTGCTTACCCATCAACATCCTGTTTGGCATAGCAACCGCAATGGAGGCTGCTACGTGGTTGAGCTTGCAATATAGAAATCTATATTGTACAGGGCCCATTGTGGTTTCTATAGGTGTCAGAATGGTGAATTGAATGGAGATAAGATAGGGACGTCCACTCATGCATCCTGTAAGTCTTCAGTGATGGTTGTATTAGTGTGGGTTCTTCAAAGTAACAGAATCAACAGGGTGTGTGTGTGTGTGTGTGTGTGTGTGTGTGTGTGTGCATGAATAAATAAATTTATTTTTAAAAAATTAAAGCATTTTTAAAAAGATATTTATTTGGCTCATATGATTGCGGAGGCTTGGCAAGTCCAGAATCTGATGGGGGAGACCAGCAGGCTAGAGACTCAAGAAGGGTTGTAACTCAAGTTCAAAGACTGTCTGCTGGTAAACCAGGAAGAGCAGATGTGACAGCTGAGTCTGAAGGCATAATTGCTTCTTGTTCAGGGGAGACCAACTTTTTGTTCTACTCGGGTTCTCAACTGATTGGGCGAGGCTCACAACAATATGCTTCACTTAAGTCCACCAGTTTAAATGGAAATTTCGTCCAAAAATACTCTCACAGAAATAAAAAAAATAATGTTTAACCAAATATCCAGGCACCCTGGTCTAGTCAATTTGACACATAAGCTTAACTATCACAACAGAACTAATCTCTCCCATCATTTTGGGGACCCTTATTATTTTCATTTACTATCATGGCTGCAGAGGCTTCCTCTTGTCCTTCCCCAATATGATGGTTCTTATCCTACTAGCCAGGGATGTAAATGAGTCAAACTACCATGAATGTTCATTCCAATTTTTCACCAAGGGTGAACAAAATGACCACTAGTTAGGTTCATGAACCCAGTGGACTCAGGCAACATTTATTAACTGGGTCCCAAAGCCCTTGATGGTCACAATGACACTTGAGGTTTTCAGTTATCAACGTCAGCCCTGGAAGTATGTCCAGAAGTGCTCAACAGGCACAGTTATCTTCCTTTGTCCGGTGCATAGTCACCTGAGTTAATAGCTGAAGGTCCCTTTGGGACAGGACTAGGGGAAATCAGCACAGCTAATACCTGTCCTGGTGCTGCAGGGGTCCTCCACTGTGGGACACAACCATCTCTCAGTCACTGAATTCTTGGTCTGAAAATCACCTCAAAATTGGTACAGCCACTATGAAAGCAGTATGGAGGATCGTCAAAAAATTAAAAATAGAGCTACCATATGATCCAGCAATTGCACTCTGGGAATATATCCAAAGGAAATGAAAACACTAACTTGAAAAGGTATCTGCACCCCCATGTTCATAGCAGGATTATCTATGATAGCCAAGACATGACAGTGACCTAAGTGTCCATCCATAGGTAAATGGATGAAGAAGTTGTGGTATTATACGCACATTACAATGGACTATTATTCAGCCATAAAAAATGAAGAAGTCCTATCAGTTGTGACATCAACAGACATGGAAGACATCATGCAAAGTGAAATGATACTGTATGATCTCACTTATATGTGGAATCTAAAAACAAAACAAAACAAAAACAAAACAACACCCAAACTCATAGAAAAAGAGATCACACTTGTGGGCATCAGAGGTGGAGGGTGGGGGGAGGGGCAATCGAAGGAAGTTGGTCAAAAGGTACAAACTTCCGGTTACAACATAAATGAGCACTAGGGATGTGCCCTACAGCATCATGATCATAGCTAAAATTGCTGTAGGATTTATTGGAAAGTTATTCAGAGAATAAATCCTAAGAGTTTTCATCACAAGGAAAAAAATGTTTCCCTTTTTTCCTTTCTTTATGGTATCTATATGAGAAGATGGATATTAGCTGAACCCGTTGTGGTAGACATTTCATCATATATGGAAGTCAAACCATGCTGTGCCTTAAACTTATAGAGTGACGTATGTCAATTTTTTCTCAGTTAAACTGGGAAAATGTAGAATTAAAAAAAGGGGAGGCACCTTGTGGTCATCTCAAGAGGTTAAAAAATTATATCCATCATTCTATCCAAAATTATATCGATTAATAAATTATATCAATTATTTAAAATTTTGTCTCAGGTCCAGGAGCTGAGCATGAATTTTTATTGGGGCTACTAACCTTACCGTCCTGCTTCTCTGTTCTTGCCGGTTTCTGATTATCGATGTTAAATGACACGCTCATTGGTTGCCCTTCTATTTTGCCCCTAGGGACACGAGATTCTATTAACCATTTCTACAGCTTTCTATGGGCCATGCTCCCTTGACAGTAGCTCTTCCAATCTTGCTGGTAGTTATAGTAATGGTGCCCCCCCCACCCCACCCCGGCTGCTGATAGTTAAGTTTTGTTAGCGGGCTTCTATTATTTTGAAGTGCTAGCATCCCTGTTGGTATGAATGAGCCTAAATCTGTGACAGCTTTGTCTCTGGGCTGTGAGAGTGCCACCACGAGACTTCTGACTGGTAATGGTGCCCCTCTCGCCAGGGCAGAGCTGCAGAGTGTGTGTTCTCCAGGCCCTGCTGTGGAACACGATTTTCCGGTGGACACTCCGGTCTCACGGGCGAAGCCGTTATAACATACTTCTTCCTGTGGCCCTGTTATTCCTTCCTCTTCCATCCGCCATGGCAATTCGGGCATTTCAACTTCAGCCTGAGTTATGTCACCTTTCCTAGATTTCTAAGAGCCACCCGATAGTGAGTTTTCCCGATCCTCTGAGGTGGAGGGTAATCCTTGTGATGGTGTTAAACCCCACATTCCAAGAAAGTGCGCAAACTGGCTCTCTCTGTGTCTTACACTGTCTTTTACTGTTTCATGCTTTCTCGGTTTCTCATTGTCCATCTGCAGGGCATCAATAGAACTTCGAAACAACCAGCCAGCACCACCATACTTGTAGGCGTTATTCTCCCCATAGCTTTCAAGTGCCTGAATCGTCACACTAACAAAGTTGGTGCCCCTCTACAAGAACACTTTCCCAAGTCACCAGCAGTGAAATGTTCAGCAATCAGGGGGCTTCCTTGTGCCAGGAACTCTCTGTTCCCCACATTCCACTCACGATGAGGTCCTACTTGCCAGCCAAGCATGAATGAACTATCCCTAAAACCTAATTTTACTGCCCGCTTTCTTGGGCCATTTTTTACCACCTGTGTCACTTGGGTCCTCTGGGGAGCAAACACCAAACCAAAATTAGGTGTGCAAAAGGTGTATTGAGAAATCGTCTGTGAAGGATAAAGGGGAGGGGAGTGACAGTAGGTGGGGAGGGCCCTCAAAGCACAAAGCAGGCCTGACACCTGTGAAAGGAGACACGACCAGGAAGGAAGAGCCCTAGGGCCATAGTGCACTTTGGAGAAAGTCTGGCCAGGCAACTGAGGAGTCCCCAAACGAAGACTGCCCACTAGAGAAATCTTATGTCAGGCAGAAATGGCCCAGCTCCAGTACTGCACTGTGTTAAGTTACTGACTGGAAGTTTCCCACAGGGAGAATGGCCTCAGTATGAATGTTGCAGACCTGGAGGCACAGCTACTAGTTGGAAGTTGTTGGCCAATAACGACATCGTGAGTGGAATGTGGGGAACAGAGAGTTCCTGGCACAATGAAGCCCCGTGATTGCTGAACATTTCACTGCTGGTGACTTGGGAACGCATTCTTGTAGAGGGGCACCAGCTTTGTTAGTGTGACGATCCAGGCACTTGAAAGCTATGGGGAGAATTACGCCTACGAGTATGGTGGTGTTGGCTGACTGTTTTCGAAGTGTTGGCCACTTTTTTTTTTCAGTTTATTTATTTATGAGAGAGAGTGGGAGAGGAGCAGAGAGAGAGAGAGAGAGAGAGAGAGAGAGAGAATCCCAAGCAGGCTTTGCACTGTCAATGCAGAGCCTGACTTGGGGCTTAATCTCACGAACTGTGAGATCATGACCTGAGCCGAAATCAAGAGTTAGACCTCCAAATGACTGAGCCACCCAGGCACTCTCTGCTTTACACACTTCTTGAAGGAAGAGCTGAGTGGAACAGCTCCATGATCAAGTCTGAGTGATGTGAGCAGGAAGGAAAGAAGGCACCCCTGGGAGGCCGGGTGGAAAATGGAACGGGAGCCAGCCAAGGAGCTTTGTGGATAAGCATGGCCACGTGCAAATTTTATTTGCATGTATGTGTGTTGGATGAACTGGTTTACTGTTACAACAGGGCACAAATCAGTCTGTGAATAAATGGGCTGGCAGTAAGAGATGAGAATTGACAAAGAAGGAGGCAGAAAAGTCGATAACAATTGGACACGAGAATTCAGAAGGCGTAGCTCCATGGAGTCGTTTAATGTAAGAGAAAGTCATCCTTTAATCCTCAATATACCCAGAGAGCAATCACTCTGTTATTAGGGGCATCACGGGAAGGAGAGTCAGGTTGAGTATCATCCGTCCTATGAAGTAAATACGCACTCTTTTATACAGGCACCTTCGAAAACCGTCCAACAAAACGACTGCTTACATGTCACTTGCGTAAATGGTAACTCCCTTCATTCTACACTTTACGACTCAAAAAGATTGATTTCCCCGCTAGATCGCTGGGTTATACTTTATTATCTTTCAAATATTCATGCCACCTGTTGTACGGCTTTTTTCAAATAACATTATAGCTACCATTTTTAAAAACTACATTTTTGATAGAAAGTGTATTAGAAAGGGATAGAAAGGCTTCTGTAATTGAGGGTGTGAAAAGAATTCAAATTTCAACGGCAAAATGTAAAACTCCTTTTGTATTATTTAACACGACACAAGGTTGAAGGGAAATGTTTGCAGTTTACATATTTCCAACTTTCAAAATATCTCTCATAACCTTGGAAACAAAAATAAATATAAAGTTAGAGCTTATAAATGTTTTAAAGACATGGTTAGATTATAATCAAAGCAAAATCTATAAGTGGTGCTTCACGGTGGCTGAAATAAACTCAGAAAAGTCATTTGTATTAAGTAACTTCGTTTCGTTCTGGCACTCAGGCACTGTCTTTCATGGCATAAAGTTAGATGTGAGGCTATTACTTGCCATTAAATTTTAAGCCAAAAAGCATTTATCTCCCTGTTACCATGGGCACCACGGTATCTGGTTTAGGATCAACTGATTTGTGTTACTCATCATTCTTACCACTATTATATATTTATATAGAAGTAATAATATTTATAATACTATGCTTATTATTACTACATCAGTACTTTCCCATCCCCCTTGGTGGCTAAATGCAATAAGAAAAGCAGGGAAATTGGGGGCACTGGGGTGGCTTGCTCAGTTAAGCGTCCCACTTCGGCTCAGGTCATGCATGATCTCACAGGTGGTGGGTTTGAGTGCCCCATCAATCCTCTCTCTCCCTCTCCCTCTGCCCCTCCCCTGTTTGGGCATGCATGCACTCTCTCAAAAATAAACAAACAGTTTTGAAAAAAATTAAAACAATATAAAGAAAAAAAGAAGCAGAGAATTTGATGACAGACCTGGGTTTGAGTTCTAAATCTGCCTCATGCTAGTGGGATGACTTCTCTTTAGTAGGTCAGTTGCCTAATGGGTAACATGGGGATAATAATACCCACTTCAAGTGGTGGTTGTGAGGATTCAGTATGTGTAAATCACCTACGTGGACCACAGTTTTTACTTTTCTGCTAAATCTCCTTGCTATTAGAGACTGATCTTTTTTCTGCTTCATGGAGAAAATTAGAATCTCACCAGTTCTTTTTCATAGATTTGTTCCTTGTCCCTTACCACTTTCTTGAAGTTGCTCCCATTCAAAGACACCTAAGCCTTTCAAAGACTTTCCTAGCCGCCAAATCCAATTACCTCCATTCCAGTCCTCATTCTGTTTGCCCTCTCTGCTGCATCAGCAACTTGACCACTCTCCTTGAAACATTTAGCTTTCTTGCCATCTCTGAAGCCACTGTTTCTAGTTCACTTCACTTCCAGTCTTTTCTTTCTTTCTTTCTTTCTTTCTTTCTTTCTTTCTTTCTTTCTTTCTTTCTTTCTTCTTTCTTCTTTCTTTCTTTCGGTTTTCGAGTTTGGGGTTCTTTTATAGCTGGTGTATCATGGGATGCAAGGTCAATAGCAGAAAGCAGTGGTGAGTTGGTTCAGCTGTGATTCGAGAAGGAAGCCAAGAGAAACAACCAAGGCCAATACTGTGAAGACACAGAAGCCAAGGAGGGGAAGCACCAGAAGCTGTAACAGAGCTGGAGCCAAGAATTAGGAGCTAGAGATCGCCACTAAGGTAACTGCAGAGAAGAAAACACAGAGAAATGGGTGATACAACTGTGTTTGCTGGACATCCTTTTCCTTTGTACCTGGCACTATTTTTACAGGCAGGGCAGGTAAATAGGCTAAGCAGCATCTTAACAAACTGCCTAGTACCTTCCACTTTCTGTCCTTTCGGGCTTTTAAACCTCATCCCTCAAGTCCTATTTCTTGGACTTCTCTTTCAATACACACTCAGCCTGGATGATCTCATCCAGTCTCGTTTTAACTACCTGGCGCTCCTACAAGTTTTAGACCCTCTGAGGGGTATATTTATCTAGACGTCCCACAGTATTTGAAGCTTAGATGCCTATACTGAGCTTGGTGTCTTCTTAAACCTTTCCCTCTTTCATTCGCGGCATCACTGCCATCCAGTCTCTCGTATTAGAAATCACAATGTCTTTCTTAAATTCTTTCTCTTTGCTGACATCTAGTAAGTTAGCAAGACTGCTAGAAACGAGAGTTTTCCACTCCTACTCCTACTACTCCTGCCGCTACTACTATTGCCTTTTTATCTTGCCCCTGAGCTAAGCACTCTGCTAAGCCCTTTATATACATTACCTCATCTAATCCTCATAATAGCCTGTGGGTGCTGTTATTATCTCCGTTTTAGAGATGCAAAGTCTGAGGCTCGGCCTATTTGAATTATTCTCTCGTGTTTTAAATAGCTTGCTCCAGTTACGCAGAATCGAATCCAGGTATTTTAACTCCAGAGCCTGCTTTCTCCATAACTATATTCTGCTTGTACTTTGCTCTCTTGTGTTTCTCTCAACAAAAAAAAAGTCTCACAAATCTAGCCCCTCCTTCAGCTACAGTGACACGAATTCACATACCCGAGCTCCAAAAGCGGATGGATTTGTGTTGGAATCCTGGGGCTCCTACCTGCTGTGTGACTTTGGACAAGTTACCTTCTCTGACTTTGCTTTCTCATTGGTAAATAGGTATGTACTAGCTACATTACAGGTTGGTGATAGGGTTTAAAATGTAAAAATACAAAGAAAAAATAAAGAATACAGTATAGGTAACCTATGTAAAGCTCTTTACATTTAATACATATAAATTACATGATGCTTAATTCATCTGTTACTGTTACTATTCTACTCCAGTATAAATCCATAAATTTACTTTGTTTCAAAAGATTTCTTTTTTTTTAATGTTTTTATTTATTTTTGAGAGAGAGAGAGACACAGAGCGACTGGGGGAGGAGCAGAGAGAGACAGAGAGAGGGAGAGAGATACAGAATCCGAAGCAGGCTCCAGGCTCTGAGCTGTCAGCACCAAGCTGAGCCACCCAGGCGCCCCTGTTGCAAAAGATTTCTGACTGGTCTCCCTGACATAAGACCTGCTAACTTCATTCTCCCCGTTGTTGTCAGAATTATTTTTCGTAAAGCTGTATCTGATCATGTCATGCCCCTGCGGAGCCTCTAATATTGCTTTTCTGTATGAGTTTGCCTTTCATGTCATACTGAAACATTGGATTCAACTTCTTAAAATGGAATGACACCTGCTGTCCATTATTTTCCGCCACTCTTGCAAAAGTTGCACAGCCTTCATTAACACCAAACTTATTATTTCATGTTCATGCCAGTCCCTTTGATGCTTTAGGGTCTCTTTCTGTTCCGTTTCAGTACTTACCCTTTGTTACCTAGAAAACTCCTTCTTGTCCTTCAAGACCCGGTTCCTCATGATACCTTCCCCTAAGTCAAAATCAAACACCCCACTGTGCTAATAAGAGAGCTTTCGTCATAGTATTTATCATGCCATATTTGCAGCTACTGAGTTGCAATTACTTTCCCTAGGGAAAAGACCATTTCCAAATAAAAATCCATCAAGTTTGGTGTGTTTGTACAGTATCTGGTACATTGTAGGCAATCACTATATGTCATTGAATGAATAAATGACAAACATTTCTTATTAAGTTTACAAGGTCTTACAAAAATAGGGGCGCCTGGGTGGCTCAGTCAGTTGAACATTCAGCTCTTGATTTCGGCTCAGGTTATGATCCTAGGGTCTGGGATCGAGCCGTGCATTAGGCTCCCTGCTGATTGTGGAGCCTGCTTAAGATTCTCTCTCTCTCTCTCTCTCTCTCTCTCTCTCTCTCTCTCTCTCCTCTCCTCTCCCCTGCTCATGCTCTCTCTCTCTCTCTTGCTCTCAAAATAAAACACATCTTTAAAAAAATATATATACAAAAATAACCTCCAAAAGTTTTAAAAATAAAGGCAAAACTGAGCGCTGCTCATGTTTTAAGAACAAGGTAATTATACAGATCGTGATAATTACCTGTGGCTATTGGTAAATACGTTGCAGCTTGATAATTATACTCCACTTCAGGTTCAGATGAGGGTGCTCCTCTAATTTGCCACAGAAGCTGCTATTTAAAGAGGCTAAAACCGGGAATGAGAGGACCTCTTTGACTTGTAGTAGCATTTCCAAGCCTTTGCAGCGTCCATCTAGTTCTCTCATGTGGCAATAATCATCAATGCAGTGAAATAATTTAAAATCAGTAAGTTCTAAAAAATAAAATAAAATAAAATAAAATAAAATCAGTAAGTTCTGTTATTTCTCTGACTTCCTTGGAAACAGTCGAGCCAAAGTAATGAGGAAAATCATTGATCTGAAAACTAGAGCAGCATTCATCAAAATGTGAATAATGACTCATTAGCGACACATGATATCAATTCAGTGTGTCACCCCAGCAATTAAGAAAAAGGAACAGAACAGAAAATGCCGTAGCGTGCTGCATCAGGTAGGAGTACATTATTTTGTAAAATTTTGGTTACGGTTATGTGTGTGTATGCATGTGTGTGTGTTTACTGAATTGTGATGCAAAATGTATTTCCCACTATGGTATTTATTTCCCACTGGACTGGGAAATAGTTTGGAAGTCACCGCCCTAGAGGACACAGCAATATTGTTCGAGAAGTTGGATCATGTCCAAGTACCCACTTAATAAAATTGGTTTAAACTTAATAACATTGTAATCATGCCCCACTTGGGGCCCCCAGGCTCTAATTATATAATCATAATTCCAAAAGCATAATCAATACCCAATTCATTCACCAGACTTGGCTTCAAAGAACATTTAATTATTTCCAAAGTCAAATCCATCTCTGAGAGACGCATGTTCACCACCACAGAAACTGTGCCCAGAAATTTGCCATAGATTCTGAGGTCAATACCAAAAAAGTAGTTTGAAACATATTTTCGGCAAAAGCATTATCTTTAAAATGAGACTCAGAGCACTATTTTCCAGGGCTGCTTCTGAAGTTTCTATTGCATGTGTATCACATTTAATTATAATTATTGTATGATTTTCTTCCAATGAGACTGAGTCCCTATCACAGAAAACTTATTTTACTATTTCTGCGTCCTAGTACCCATGCCTACGTGTGTATTCTAGAACATAAGAGGCATTTAATAAATGTTAGGAAGACAGCACTCATTTGGATAAATACATGTTCAGAAACTTAAATGAAGGACTCAAGGTCAGAGCACATGCTAAGGCTATCCATGCTTATTGCCCACTTTAAAAATATACATCTCAGGGCACCTGGGTGGCTCAATCGGTTAAGTGTCCGACTTCAGCTCAGACAGTTCGTGAGGTCGGGCCCTGTGTTGGGCTCTGTGCTGACAGCTCAGAGTCTGGAGCCTGCTTCAGATTCTGTGTCTCCCTCTCTCTCTGCCCCTCCTTCCCTCTCTGTCTCAAAAATAAAATAAACATTAAAGAATTTTAAAAAGTAATATACTTCTAGTCTTTCAACCTACAAAACGGGGCTTTATTGGAATTTAAACTTCACAACTTTTTAAATCAAAGCAATAAAATTTAAAACAAATGAGATATTGTTCTGATATCAAATTATCCTGAATGCAAGTAGGAAAATGAGCACTCTTAGGCAGTGTGTTCGATAGAGAAAACTTGAAGAAGGTAGTTGGAAAATTCGGATCAAAAATCTTTAAATACACTTATTCTATGATGAAGAAAATTTGCTTCCAGTTCTTTGTCTATATATCTGCAAATATAGATGCAAGGATATTAATCTCAGGACTTTTAACAATAAAGATGTCTAATATTAAGAGATTAGAGGCATAAATTATGGTGATTCCACAATAGAACAAATATGTAGCCATGAAAAATAATGATGTTCATTTATATTGGCATAGGAGAAGGGTCAGAAAAATATACTGTAGAAAAACAGGCAACAAAGCTATAAACTGTAGAATATCATTTTAAACATTTTTTAAGTATATTTATTTATTTTGAGGGAGAGCCCAAGTCGGGGAGGGGCAGAGAGAGAGAGAGAGAGAGAGAGAGAGAGAGAGGGAGAATCCCAAGCAGGCTCTGCACTATCAGCCTGATGGGGAGCTCCAACCCACGAACCATGAGATCATGACTTGAGCCAAAGTCAGACGCTTTACCTACTGAGCCACCCAGGCACCCCTCATTTTAATCATTTATAAGGTGAAATCCACACAATGAAACATTTTATAGTGAACAATTCGGTGGCTGTTTAGTACCTTCACGTTATTGGCCAACAATCACCTCTGTGTAGTTCCAAAACATTTTCACCTTCTCATCATTCCAAAAGGAAATCTGTACCCATAAAGCAATCCTCCCTCCCCCAATCCCTGGTTATCACTGATCTGCATTCTGTCTTCTACGGATTTACTTATTCTGGATATTTCATTTACACGGATCATAAATATGGAACCCTTTGTTGCTTCACTTAGCGTAATGCTCTGTCTTGTAGCAGTACTATTCCTTCTTATGGCTGAGTAATATTCCAGTGCATGTAGATTCCACAATTTGTTTATCTGTTCGTGGGTAGATGCACATTTGGGTTGTTTCCGCCCTTTGGCTATTGGAAATAGTTTTGCTATGAACATAGGTATACTGCAGAATCATTTAAATGATCTAACTACCTATGGTAGAGAATAAATTCAGGAATGTTAAGGGTCATTGTTCGGGGATTACAGGAGAATCTTTTTATATTATTAATAACATTGGGCTTTAGATTTAAGCAGACCAGACTCCATTTCTTCATGTGTAAAGTGGGGAAATAGAACCTAAAACAAAACTGCCTTATTGTAAAGAGTAGATGAAATATATGCAAAGCACTTAGGACTATTTGGAGGCACAGGGTAAGTACTGAATACACAGTATTTTTTTAATCCTTTGTTTTTACTTTTCGGTTACCTTCATCTAAAATATGTTCCCCTAATGGAAAAATACTGGTGTTAAACAGGGCTTCTAAAAAAGAAGTTAAAAAAAAAAAGAAGAAAGAAACACTAAAAAAAAGAAACACTAAAAAAAAAAAAAACCAGGGCTTGTTTTACAAGTAAATTTGCAAGCTACACACTTAAGATGCCTAGTCCTCTCTGCTGATACTCATTTGGGGTGGTGCCAAAGGGTGCTGATGGTTTGATCTGATAACATCTCTTTGACTGAGTCTAGTTCTACGATGTAACTCTCCAAGTTTCAATTAGGGTATTCTCCAACCCTCTGCCATAACTCCTCTTTCATGTCAGTCTTCCTTTCAGGATCGCTTTATAATATTGCATATGCAACCATCCAGCCTTTTTACTTTTTAGGAATTTACGACAGGAACGGGTGAAGAGCACAGGCTTTCCGGTGCACAGCTGGGAACATACTTTGCTATCCGATTTTTCCAAATACATAAAATTTCCTCCAGAATATCTTTGTACTACCTAGAAAATCTCAAATTTTATTTTTCATCGTCAACTCAAACTTCTTTGCCAAATCTGCACATCTTGAGCACGTAAGGTTAAGGTCCGGGAGACTGCAGGGTACCCCCCCCCCCCCGGGGCTTGGGGAATCCCAACTGGCGTCTGCAAGCCCCCGAGCAGCGCGGGAGTTTTGAGGAGAGCCCGGGGAGGGGGGACAGCTGGGTGTCACGTGGAGGGGGCGCGCGGGGACAAGCGCCTGGGGTTCGAGGCTCCCCCGCCCCCACCCGGGACGCTGCAGCTAAGGGGCCGCATCCCCAGAGCGCGAGCCTGGGCGTTCACTGCGGCCTCGCGAGGAGCGGAGCCCGCCCTCCCGCCCGCAGCGCACAGGTGTCCGGCGGCTGCGTCCGGGCCCCCGCCGGCGCGCAGGGCGGGCGGGAGGGAGGGATGGGCGCCGCCCGTGCGCGGGGGCTGGGGCCCCGGGGGGGGGGGGGGGAGGTTCCCGCGAGGTGGTTCTTGGGCTCCTCCTCGGCGCTCAGGTTTCCTCTCCCGCCCGCCGGCTGCTGGCTGCGGCGCCGCCTCCCTCCCCCTCGCGGCCGGGCCCACTCTGCGGCCTCTGCCCGCCTCGCCCCCGCCCGGGCCTCCTCCAGCTCTCTCTCTCTCTGCTTCCCCTCGAGCCTCCGGAGGAGCCCGCAGCCGCGGGGCGCCCGGGAAGATGGCGGCGGCGGTGGGAGGCGGCAGCGGCGAGGGGGGCGCGGGGCCTGGGCGGCGCGGCGGGGCCGGGGTCCGTGTTGGGGCCGCGCGGGCCGGACCCCTCCGCCGGCGCCAGTGAGGACCCTGCCCGGGGCCCCACGCCCAGCGCGCTGCACCCCGAGGAGGTCGCCGCGCGGCTGCAGCGGATGCGCCGGGAGCTGAGCAACCGCAGGAAAATCCTGGTGAAAAACCTGCCCCAGGACAGCAACTGCCAGGTACTAGGGGACATCTGGGCAGGGCTTCCGAGGGAAGCCGCGCGGAGGCGTCCGAGCTGGTGCCCGGCGCCTTGGAACGGTCGGGGGGAAGGAGGGCGTCGCTGCAGAGTTAGAACCGTCCGCGGATTTTGCACAGCCGCCCCCCACTCCAGCCTTCTGAGCCTGCGGCCCCCCAGCCGGGTGGCAGATTAGGAAACTGAGGCTCGGAGAGGCGAATCGGCTCGTCCAAGGTCACGGGAATCGGGGGCGGCTGCCCTTAGTTCGCCCCGCTCTTTCCTTCCCCTATGGTCCTTGGGTGAGTGTGGAGGGAGAGGAGTCGGGGAAATAGTAGAGGAAAGGAAGTGAAAGAGAGTGGAAGTGAGCCGAGGAGCAGTTTAGGGGGGCTGAGTTTTCGGGGCCACCTTGAGAGGGGCAGGGGTTCCCCCCCTGGAGTCCTCCGACCTTGGGTGTGCCATGGGAGGCGGGGTCATGAGAGAGCTGAAAGTGAGTTTTGCTGTTTCAGAAGCACTTGCCCAAGTTTGTATGAAAGAACTCTTGCTCCCCGCCCCCCCCCCCCCCCCCCCGTTTACCAAGGCCCGGGAATGGGAGGTTATCGCTGCGCTTTGGGGGAAACTTGCGGCCACCTTCTGCCATACTAAGTACTGGAGGATTTGTTACTCAGTGACTCTAAGGAGGCTTAACGAGGCTACTTTGTGTCTTTGATCCGGATTAACTGTTGCTTTAAGATTGGAAACTCTGCATCTACTTAACACCCCCCCCCCCGCCCGCCCCATCGCCAACGTCTACATGTTTATTGTAGAAAAGCGAGAAAATACAGAAAAGCGCAAAGGCGGAAAATAGAAATCACCTGTATCTTTCTCTTTAACTGAAGTATAGTTAACACGATGTTATATTAGTTTCAGGTGTACAACATAGTGATTGGACAATTCTGTACATTAGACATTGTTCTCCACAGTGGTACTCTGTCACCATACAGAGTTTTTACAATGTTATGGACTAGTTTCCCGATGCAGTACTTCTCGTGCCTGTGATGTACTTCTAACCGGAAATCCTACCTCTTAATCTCCTTCACCTGTTTCACCCATTCCCCGCCCCCATCCTTGTCCCTTCTGGCAACCACCAGTTCTCTGTGCCTGTGAGTCTGTTTCTGTTTTGTTCTTTTGTTTTTTAGATACCACATATAAGTGAAATCACATGGTATTTGTCTTTCTCAGTCTATTCCACTTAGCATAATACCCTGCAGGTCCATCCATGTTGTCACCAATGGCAAGGAAATATTTCCGTATTTGTGATATTTAAAGACAACCATTGTTAACATAAGATATTATCCTTCTTTCTTTTCCTGTGTCTGCGTATACATAGGTATTTTTGTTTTACAAAAAAAAAAGAAAAAGAAAACAGAAGCCATGTCTGATTCTTCAGTGTTTCTTAATTGTCTGGGTGTTTGTGTATATTTCATATATAGCTTGAATTTATATATTTTGTGTGGATGGAGGAGGTTAGTCTGTCCTGGTGGTGGTAGATTTGGGCCGATTTACGTAGTTCCTCCTATAGGGGAATACAGGGGATTGTTAAGTGGGCTGGCGATTGATATTGCAGGGCAGTTCTTCTGTAAGACCCGTAAAATAATGAGAGCAGTGCCTCGTTATTTTGTAAATAGACCTTACGTAGCCATTCATAATAAATGAGAGCATAGAACCTTGTAATCCGTTTGCGAGAGGGGCCATTTTGTTTCAAACAGCAATGTAAAAAGTCTCTGTCAATGCGATATAGCTCATCCCTCCTTCAGCTTTTTCCTTCATTGTCCACTTCCCACCTGTCAGGTAAGGTTTTGTGATGCTACCCATAAGAACACCTGCTATAGGCTGATTTCATAGAAGCCAATTTCCCCTACCCACGCAAATAGGAGACAGCAAGGGGGCTCAGAAAGAGGGAGGCCCGAAGAAGCAGGTGGCATTAAAAAAGTTGAAGTAATAACAGCTCTGTGTGTAGATAATCTAGGAGAAGAGAGATGGAGAAGAGTCTTAATTTTCTTTTGCTACCACATTTCCTTGCATTCTAAAAATACTGAGACACAAAATTCTAGACAGTTTGCTCTATTCTTGTTTTGCTGTTGGTATCTTTCTCATTTCCCTTATTAAGAGCCATGAAAAAAACAAAAGGGTCCAAACATAAGAATGGTTTTAATTGGTATAGTGATGAATGGAGGTTTTTTGACAATTATACTGAGTTGTATTTTTGAGATATTCTTTCTCTGTTATGACTTTATCTTTAGCTTAAATCTTAGAATTTTCACTAAAGTAGCAAGTATAAACTATTGAATAAAATTGGTGTAAGATCTACATGTCTAGGTGAGTTTTTTACTGCTAAGTATCTTAAAATGATGTTAAATACTTACGCCGTGTTTTTTGAGAATTGAAGAGTTTCATCTAAAAACAAAAAAAGTTGTTAGGACCGAGAGATTAGTTTCCAGACTTATTCTAGCATTTATTTTTTTATTATGATTTATATTATAAAATGTTTTTAATGTTTCTGATTTGTAGTTTTTTTATTTTAATTTTTTAAACGTTTAATTTATTTTTGAGAGACATAGAGACAGAGCGTGAGCAGGGGAAGGGCAGAGAGAGAGGGAGACACAGAATCTGAAGCAGGCTCCAGGCTCTAATAAGCCATCAGCACAGAGCCCGATGGCGGGGTTCGAACTCACAGACCGTGAGATCAGGACCTGAGCTGAAGTCAGCTGCTTAACCAACTGAGCCACCCAGGTGCCCCCATTTGTAGTTTTAAAGTTGAAACCTATCAGTACACAGATAGCATTTGAGTAGTGTTTCTGTCATCTTCTGTACTTGTATCTTTGCCGGTTTTCTGATCACAATCATAACAGTGGTCTGTGTTACGTTAATTAAGTACATCGAGCAAAGGATGCTGATTTTTCAAAGCAGTTGAAAGCCTATAGATTAATTAGATTGAGAATAGCTATTTTTATTGGTTGAATAAAATTAACATACACTTAATCTACTCTTAAGTTGTAATAGTTTCATGACTATATTCTATTTTATCTCTCATTTCCCTTAACAGTTCTCACGTCTAGTTCTAATGTCTTTCTCAGCGGCTGCAGTTTACTGTCAACTCAGAAATGAGGATTTCACTTCAATTTCCTTTTGTGCCTTTTAGCATTTATTGCTTGGCTACACTACCAATTTACTCCTTATAAAGCAACTAACATGGTTTAAGAAGGTTACTAGTTTTTGTTCAGTTTTTAAGTAATCAGATATTTTAAACGCTCAAATTCTTGTTCTTTTCTAGAAGACTCTATAGGTTCATTCATTCATTTATTCTAGAATATCATAGTAAGTATCAAGGCCTTTCCTCACTCTAGGTCTCAAGCTGTACAGTTATGTCTCTAGAAAAGTTACATTGGTAACTGATTAGTAGGAGCCCAGTAATGCTCTTTGAACATTTTTAAAACGAGTGTTTATTAAACACGATTTTCATAAATCTTACTCAAACTTTAATTTTAGGTAAAAACAGTTCTCAGAAGTTGTCTCATTGAATAATTACCGTGCAGTCAGGTGCTGTCTGGTTGGCCGCCTGTTTTCTCGAATCCTCTCAGCCCTGTGTGTTTTCATAGTCTCAGCTCTGTTCCTGTCCCTTTCATCACTTGCCCAGACTATTACAACTTTTCTGTTTGTCATCTGCCCTCATTATTGTCCTCTTATGTTTTAGCTCATCCTGCTTACTACTTCCCTTGAGAAAACTCCTCAAAGCACAAATCCAATAATGTCACTCTACTACAAAGAAAGAGAAGAAAGGAAACGTTTAGCTCTACATTCTCAAAATCTTCAAATATCCCTCAACTTCTCTCTTCTCCTCAAATTGTAAGGAACAGTGAAGCTCAATTAGCTTATTCCAAGAGTGAAATTGCTTTGAAGCTTCATGCTTCCGACTGAAAAATTCATGTTAATTTTATGTTCTACTAGTAAACTTGGAGTTAATATAAACACAATGACTCGTTTCACTGCCTTCCGATTTGTTTTTCGTACACTTGACACTTACAGGAGATGCACGTATTTATCCTATGATTTTCCGTACTCTTTATTACCATGGAGTTCTCAGGCCTTGAGTTGAAAGGCATGACATCATAGGATAGAAATACAAGATTCGAGGCTTTTTGTGACTTGGCCCCTGCCTACATTTGCGGTCTCCTTTCTTACTAGTCCTGCACGGGATTCTGCTCCGGCTTTAGCAAGCTCCCTACATCCCCACGTGCTTCAGACCACTGTGATTTGAACATTTGTAGACGTGTCTTTGAATGTTTGTGTTTTGGAATGTAATTTTTGTGATGAATTTATCACAAATAACATTTCTAATCATTATAATTAAAGTGGATAATAACAATGTTGAAAATACTGGTTCTTACTCAGAATAGCCGTTGCGAATGTGTCCATGAATAGTCTTTTGCACCTCTGAATTTAGAATTTTAAGCTAAGGTTGTAGTATGTGTTTTTGTTGCACTTTTTATTCATTATTTACATTTGTTGGTTAACCTGGTTCTGTTTCAAAAGAATTGTTACTGGGGTTTCGAAATGGAGAAGCCAGGAGCCTGTATTCTCTATACTGTTTGAATTCACTCAGTTTTTTCTGACATGTGTGTGTACATGCGACTTGTTCTTGTTTAGATTTTAGAATCTGAAAGACACTTTATTGTGTAATTAAGAGAAAGTGTGAAGTGCTTAGGGCTAACAGCCAAGATTAGTAATAGAAACAAAACATTGTATTGTCTCACTCTGGGCATTATTAACTTTCATTTTGAAGTACTCTATTATAATAGTTAATTGAGAAGCTTGATGGTTAATTCACCGAGGTCTGTTTCAAAGCATAGTATTATCAACTAAGCACTTTTTAGAATAACAAACCACCAAATATAGAAAATTCCAGTTGATTTTCTTTTTAAAAGCTACTTATTCCTGTGTTTCTTTTATATTTGTCAGAAACCTATAGCATTTTCTCACATACTTTGTGTTCGTTAATTGTGAGATTTTATTTTTTTATAAGTTTTTAAATGTTTATTTTTGTGACAGAGAGAGAGAGAGAGAGCAGGGGAGAGGCAGAGAAAGAGGGAGACACAGAATCCAAAGCAGGCTCCAGGCTCTGAGCTGACAGCACAGAGCTGAATCGGGGCTTGAACCCTTGAACCTTGAGATCATGACCTGAGCCGAAGTCAGACACTTAACCGACTGAGCCACCCAGGTACCCCTAACTGTGAGATTTAAAAATATACATTATTTGTTTTCTCTAATAATCAGTAATTACCACCTCTTTTCATAATAGGGCTATTATTCACTTTTTCCTAATAATATTGGGATATTTTTACATTTTGAAATTATTCTTTTTCTTATCAAAAATACCATTTTTCATTCTTGATAAGTTATTATTCTTAGTGTAGTCACTTACTATAGTTTACACAGCTTAAAAGTTATGTTTCCTTGTGTAGTTAATCAGCATTGCAGGATGGGTTCTACTCCTTTTCTGTACGCTCTGTTATTGCCAGTATAACAAGGACACTGAACGCTGCTGGAGGAACACCGTCTAGATTTCTGAGTTGCCACTGGCTCGGTAAGTTTCTAGTCTTGGCAGGAGTTTTTGAAAAGTGTTTCGGCGATGCTTGTTCTCTGCTCTGAAAACATCTTCAAGAAGAGGAGTCCTTTGTGGTCAGCATCACAAGGATGGATGTTAAGCAGTCCAAAGACATCTCTCGTGATTTATAGGCCATTTCCTAATTAATGACCAGCTTATGCTTATAAGTTTTTGTTTGGACTGGTAACACGTTTTCCCATAGAATAATATGGCAGATGGTGTTTAGTGTTGTCACTTAGCATCTTGACTGCTATTTAATGCTTCTGACGCTTCCGATGTTTAAGAGAATTCTAAATAGTACAGTAACATCAAAACAGCTCTGCGCAGGAACAGAGCCGCTTCCAGCTTCAGCTCATTGACGGGTACACCTGTGCCTTGTGTCAGCGCTCAAGAAAGAGCTGTACTTAAGGCAGTTGCTCTTTAAGATCGCAAACATCAGGGAAGCATTAAATGAGATCATCTCTGATGGAAGGCTGTTGCTCAAAAGGGGTCGCTCTGACCCCCCGAGTTTTCTCTCTCACTACTTCTGTTTGTACTTACCTTCCCTACCGTATAGCCGCTGGCCCTTAGCAGCTTCCAGAGGCCGTTTCTGAACTGTGGGCAGAAAGTCTTATGCTTAGCTCTGTTTAGACCAGCTGAAACAAGGCAAATAAAGGAATGTTAAAATGTAAATAAAGGGAAAAAATTATCTATAAATTTAAATACTCTATAATTGCTTATCTGAAACCATGGCTCTGTATTGTGTTTGCCTAGGGAGGCAGTTGCCTTCGTCTAAGAGGATGATGTGTACCAAGAGGGTAATACGTGAGAAGTGGGAAGATCAGACCATCTAGAACGCTTGTCTGTATATTTTGGCTTATGATTATCTGCAGATGCTTGTCCTCGGTTGCTATGGTGAATATCTTGCCTTTGTTCCTCCAGATCTGTCTCCATCCTTCTCACCTGCACTGTGTCCTGGGCGACTTAGCTTACTGTGTATTGCAATAACCAAGCTCTCTCATCCTCTGGTTTCTGGCTGCATTTGTCCAGAGCCACCAGTGGGAGGTTAAAGGGTGGAGGAGAGATATTGGAGCATTTATTCACCCAGCTCTCTTTGTACCAGGATACCTGGGGTCAGCTGTTTCCTCTTTCAAAGGTCACAATTCCTTTCCAATGGCTCTTGCATCTGAGTTCTCCGGGTTGTTATACTCCCTCTGCCAGGGGTTATGGGAAACTGTTGTTAACCATAGACTTTTCTTTTTTTTTTAAGCCTTTGTCAATGGTCTCTTTAAAAAATTCTTTTTTGGGAGCCTTGGTGGCTCAGTTGGTTGAGCATCCGACTTCAGCTCAGGTCACGATCTCATAGTTTATGGATCTGAGCCCTGTGTCGGGTTCCATGCTGACAGCTCAGAGCCTGAAGCTTGCTTCGGATCCTCTGTCTCCCTCTCTCTCTGCCCCTCCCCTACTCATGTGCATTCTCTCTCTCTCTCTCTCTCTCTCTCTCTCTCTCAAAAATAAAAACATTAAGAAAAATTCTCTTCAATTACTTACCTTTTGAGTATGCCTTGTTTCTTGCTGAGAATCCTATGCTGTTGGGTCCCCAGTCTCCTTTCTCTTGTCTTCCTCATAGCTCCCAGATTTTTCTTTCAGGCTCTACCCTTCCCTTGTTACTTACCAGCTATATAGTTTGGTCCATTTGATAGCAATCACCCTATCGGTTTGGGTGACATAAACCAATAAACAGTGTTCTTCCCTTTCGGCATGAGAATTAAAGCATGGGCCCTGAGCCAGTCAGAAGATCATCGTTCCTTGACTGTAGTGAATGCTTCAACCCAATATAACAAGAAGCTAAGGACTTTTGTTTGCTTGTTAAGTAAGGGATTCCCTTTCTTCCTACTGATACGAATGCAGAGACACATTGCCCTGATTGCTACTGGCAGCCTGAGGACAGAGCAGACATCCAAAGGGGGACAGGACTGACGGAAAAAAAGAGAGAGAAGCTGAACTGGAGCCCTGGTCAAGCTATATCTGAAACTTACCCCTGGATTTCATACACATACAAGCTACTACGTTACTTTTATTTTATGGATTTCAAGTTGGAGCTTATGTTACTACCAACCAATAGTATCCTAATTAATATAGAATTAAAAAAAAGTAAAATCTCAGTATCAGAAGGGATGGTAGAAGACATTTTATCTAGCTCTTTCGCTTACTATATAAATAAATCAATTTAAAGTTCTCAACCCATGAATTCTAGCACACTTTTAACACCTTTACTTTCAAAGACATCACTGCTTAGTTAAATATCCTGCTTCATCTTCAGACAGCTTTGTTTTAAATGTCTTATTTATACCAAATATATAAAATTAATTTCCCTGAAATTTTGATTTCTTGATCTAACTTCTCCCCTCCCATAATATAGAGAATTTATGGTATTGTTTTTTAACTTATAACTTCATTTCCTTCAAACCACCAGTGTTCGGTTATGAGTCCAAACTTCCTGTCAGCCTTAATTATTTTTCCCTGAACACACACCACTACTACTTTGTCATTGTAGGTCTTAAAATGTGGCACCCAAAACTGAGTATGGTTGTCTAATTGAGATCTTTCAGTGATCTCTCTGCCAGGACAGTTTCTCTCTCCTTTGGATCTCTATAGCACCAATAAAAAATTTTTGTTTATTGGGTACTTATTATTGCCAGACACTGTATGTTGTATTTTGTTTACATTATACTTACTCCTCATTTCAAGACTGTAAAATCAGAATTTCTCATTCTCATTTTATTGAGGAAACAGATGCAAAATTGATGTTAAGCAGTTTGCCCAAGGTCATTCAACTAATTAGCGGTAAGGTGGAAAGGACTAATGTCTGTTTGGTTCCAAAGCTCATATCCTTATCCTACACTGTATTATACTTATAATTCTCCCCCCCACACACATTGTAATGTATTTCAAAGGATAGGAATTATGTAATATTTTCCTTTGTGTCACAAATATTTCACCTAGAACCTGAAACATTGTTCCAAGGGAAATTTAAAATAGGATTATCTACCTACCTTGTTCTAAAATGTTAGACTTCTATTAATATGCCTGATATACTCAAGTTCTCATGACTGATTTGTAAAATGAAGAAATTTTGCATTGTAAGATTGTGCTGACTTTTCTGGCAGTGATGCTACTCCATTTATTTACAATTCAATGAGTCAACTGTTTATGGCTTATGGGTAGGTTCAAAGCCATAAACCCTCTCTCCAGGAAAGTGCTTAATATTCCTCGACACACAGAAATTTGCATGTGATTCTCACTGGGGAGTTATAGACCCAGGGTGAGAAGTGCCTTTCCAGGCTAACAGAATCTGGTCATGTTTTTGGGTCTTCACCTGAGTTTGGGCCACTTGAGCAGATCCGGAGCTCAGAGAGTTTTCCTCAGAACCTGTTGGCCATGTTTATGCCAAGGTGGGTGATTCTGCATCTGGGCAAGACTATAAATCAGGCTCCTTAACTTTCTTTCTTAAAAAAGTCAACTGAGTCACTTCATGTTTGTCGTAAAAGCTCACTCTTCTCCAGCCTCCCCGGCAGTACCAACTGACACTTGAGGCACTCTGCCTGGCAGGGAGGGTTACAAGCAATTGCAGTGTATTACTTTCTCCTTCTCATGTACTAAATGTCAAAGATTGATATGAAGAATATTTCTCTTTATTATTTTTTATTTAAAAAAATTTTTTAATGTTTATTCATTTTTGAGAGAGAGATTGAGAGAGACAGAGCATGAGCAGGGGAAGGCAGAGAGGGAGACACAGAATCTGAAGCAGGCTCGAGGCTCTGAGCTGTCAGCACAGAGCCTGATGTGGGGTTCGAACTTATGAACCTTGATATCATGACCTGAGCTGAAGTGAGTCACTTAACCTACTCAAGTGTCCCAAGAATATTTCTCTTTAAAACATGGTAAGACGGTAGCCCATTGTGCTGTTCAGTGTTCTTCACAATAAGTATTTGATAGGAAAGAAGTTTCTCTTTTTTTAGATTTCTGAGTCCCTAACTCGTGGGCCCCTAAACTTATTTTTTATGCATTTAATGCTTAATTCTGTGCCTGTTTTTACTATCATTATCTTTTGGTTTGTGAACTTATTTCTCACTCCCCTGTACTCCCCTGTGCATTTTCCTTGTGTTTAAAGCTTTCTGTTAGCTGTTTATTCTCACCTGAATGCCAAAATAGCATTAGGACCCATTGAATTCGTTCAAGCCTGTATTCGTATGCGTATACTTCGTGTCTCTTCCTACCACGGTGCCCTACTTCATCCGAATCCTTTCGCCCCAGCCAATTGGGCTTTATATTTTTCCTCAACCCGCTACTGTAATTTTCTGCTCTTAGCTCCCAGCTCGCTTTTATTTCCTGAACTTTGGATCTTCTATTACCCACAAGTTTAACTAACTGCTTGCTTTTGAGTCCAGATTAGTCTCCATTTCTCTGACTTTTATACCCTGTGGGCTTTTTACAGCTTATCTAGAGTAGAGGTAATGGCAATAAACAAGAACATGTGAATCTGGGGAGTTTTGAAATCTCAAACATACAGAAAAGTATAATACAAAGAACTTTTCTCCCTGAGCTGCCTGAGAGGGATACTGACATGATGCTTTACCCCCCTGAGAGCTTCATTGTGTGTTTCCTACAAATTTGGACTTTCTCCAGCATAACCACATCACTACTGTCGAAGTCAAAATTACTGCCGCCTAATCCTCAGATCACGTTTAAGTTTTGCTAGTTATCTCACTAATGTCTTTCTTAGTTGAAGGATCCGGTTCAGAATTATATATTGCAGTTAGTTGTTTTGTCTTTTTAGTCTTTTTCAGTCTGGAATAAGTCCTCAGTCTTTGCTGGGCCTTTATGACCTTGGCCCTTTTGAGGATGATAGGCCAGCTTTTTGTAGAATGTCCTTCAGTTTGGAGTTGTCTAATGTTTCTTCATGATTAGATTCAAGTTAGGTATCCTTGGCAGGACAGGGTGGTACATGTTTTAGATTTGAGCTCATTGTTGGTAAAATTCACTTTGATCATTTTGACTTTTATTAAAGTGGTATCTTCTCTGTGCAGAGTTTTCCCTTTGTAATCAATAAGGATTTTAAAGAGAGAAACTTTAATTAAGACTGTGTAAATACTCTATTCCCTTTCAAGTGTTCAACTTATTTATTTACTAATTTATGTTGAAAGTAGGCTCGTGGGTTCCTATGTTGCTCGATGGGTTATACTTCATTAATATGATTACTTATTTTCATGCTTTAATTGTTTTAGATTGGACCAATGGGAGCTTCTTCAAGCTAGCTCCTATGTCCTCTTCTTCAGTCTTTTATTTTGTAATAATTTTATGTTTACAGAAAAAATTGCAAAGGTATCAGATAGAGTTCCCATATATTCTTTTCCCAGTTTCCATTCATGTTACATTTTATATACTCAAGGTACATTAGTCAGGACTAAGATATTAACATTGGTACATTATTATTAACTGAACTTCAGTCTTTGGATTTCATCAGTTTTTTCACTTATGTCCTCTTTCTGTTCCAACATCCAATTCAGGGTGCCACATTGCATTCAGTCACTATGTCCCATTGGTCTCCATTCTTCATCAGTTTCTCTTCCTTTTTTTTTATGACCTTGACAACTTTGGTGAGATATCTTTTAGAATGCTCCTCAATTTTGGTTTGTATGATGTTTTTCTGAGGAGAGATTAGGGTTATGGAATTTTGGTAAGAATTCCATAGAAGTGAAGTATACTTCTGATAACGTCATTTCAGGGGGAACGTGACTTACTACCAGTGATGCTAACCTTGATCCTTTGCTTAAGATGATGTCTCCTATATCACTCCTGTAAAGACACCGTTTTTCCCATTCATGATTCCTTGAAAACAAGTCACTAATTCCAGCACACACTTACGGGAAAGGTCTGATGTCCTTGTGACATGTCCCCCATCATTTGCTGAGCACTTCCTTTGTTTTCAACCTAAGATGTTGCAGCTTGTTTTGCACTTTCTGTGCTCCAGCTGGAACCAGCCATTTCATAAAGGCACCTGTTATGGACTGAATGTGTGTGTTCTTCCAAATTCAGCCCCCCAGTGTGGCTGTATTTGGAGATGGGGCTTCTGTGGAAGTAATTAAAGTTAAGCAAGGCCGTAAGGGTGGGGCCCTGATCTAGGAGGAGAAGTATCCTCAGAAGAAAAGACCCCGGCGAGCTCATTGTCTGCGGTGCGCATCCACTTCCCTGCCCTAAGTGTGTGCCAGCACTAGAGAAAGGCCGTGTGAGGACCAGATGATTAAACATGTATGAGCCGTATTAGGGAATTTGGATTTTATTTTAAGGGAAATGAGGATCCATTGAAATAAGTAAACCAAGGGAGCGATGCAATCTTATTTCTAGCTGTCAAAAAGTAACACTATGTTGTTTTTGTTTTTATCTTCCAAACTTTGTTCTTGGCCTGATTCTCATTCTAAGGTTAGGAGGTCAGTGATGTAGTAAGCATTAGACATGTGATGGGAATAAATATTTCTTAGACTTTTTTCCTTAGTGCTGATACTTAAGGTACAATATAGCACAGTATAGTAGTTCACTGTTTGCTCTAGAGTCTCTAGAGTCTGTTAATCTGGGTTTGAATCCCAGATCAATCACATACTGTCTATACTGCAAGTCATTATACTTTTCTAGGCCTCAGTGGCCTCATCTTTAAAACCCAGATAATAAAATCCAGCTTTAAAATCTAGCTCATTTGGGTTAAATAGGATCAAATGAGATAATGTCTATAAAGTTCCTGGGATAAAGTGAGCACTGGGTAAATTATCATTATTATTATGATGCTGCTAATAAGAAAAGCTGAAAGGTTATTATTTTTTTAGGCAAAGTCAGAATGTTCCCCTGGCAAAAAGTTTGTACTCAAATAAACTTCGCAACAGAACAGCTCCATTGAAAGTTGCTAAAAATTTACCAAAGTTAAAATTGATATCACGTTTGCTCAGCCAATATGGTGAAAGATAGTTTATGATAAGCCCTCCATCGGGCCAAAAAAAAAGCATTACCTGGTGTGGAACATGCGAATGGAGTTCCACGCAAGCAATAGGTTATGTGGGTTTGGAGCCAAAGAGAGGCTCCAAAAGTGGAAATGAGAATTTGAGATCTCGGGCGTGAAGATGGAACTTAAGGCATCACAATTGATGCAGAAAAAGCATTTGATAAAATTTAACACCCATTCCTAATAAAAATTCACAGCAAGCAGGAATAGAAGAGGACTTACTCAAACTTGAAGATTATCTAGAAAAACCAAAGCAATCGTATTCAGTGCTGAAATACTGAGAACTTTCCCCCCTGAGATTAGGAGCAATGTCAGCCTCACTTCCGTTCCAGGTTGTCCTGGAAATTGTAGCTAGCATAATATGGCTAACAGGCTGGAAACTGATAAGTAACAGGGAAATTTAAAAACTGTTGGAACACAAAATGTCTTTAGGACTTGGGTAGGAAAGGATTTCTGTTCTTTTTTTGAGGGTGGGGGGGCGCAGGTGAGCAAGGGGCAGGGAGAGAGAAAGAGGGAGAGAGGGAGAGAGAAGTGGGGTTCACCCAAAATGGGGCCTGTGCTCACCCCATGCAGGGCTCATGCTTACCTGAAGCAGGGCTTCAGCTCGCCAACCGTGAGATCATGGCCGGAGCCAAAGCCAGGAGTCAGAGGCTTACCTGAGTAAGCCACCCAGGTGCCTCAGGAAAGGAATTCTTAACGTACAAAAAATACAGATTTGTATTGTGTTATAATACAATTGCCTTCATTAAAATGATACATTTCTCTTCACCAGAAAAACTCACAAATAAAATGACAGACCACATAGTAGGCAAATACATATATAATACAGTTACCAACAAAGGATTAGTATGCAGAATGTGTTTAAAAAAACAGAAACTCCTACAAGTCATTAAAAGAAAAGACAAATACAATAGAAAAATGGCATTCGAGATGAGTGTTTTCCAGAAAGGGAAATAAATGGCAAATAAACATGAAAAGATGCCTATATCAGTTAAAGTTCTTCAGAGAAACATCATATATAATATTTATATTAAAATGTATTTATACTATATGCAGGTATGTATAGAGAGAATGTTTGATTGATTGAGGGACCTGGCAAGTCTAGAATTTGTCAGGCACACCCCCGGTCTAGAAAGTCAGGCATGTTTTGATGCAGGATTGCTTCTCTAGGAAACCTCAGTTTTTGCTGTTAAGGCTTTCATCTGATTAGATGAGGCCCACCCACATTATGTAAGGTTATCTCCTTTATTTAAACTGGTTGTAGATGCTAACCACATCTAGAAAAGCCTTCACAGCAACACTTAGATTAATGTTTAAACAGCTGGATACTATAGCCAAGTCAACCCAAAACTAACCATCACAGTGCCCTACCTTTAGTATTCGAGGGAATACAAATTAAGATCACAGTGAGGTACAATTATATCCACTAAATTGACAAGTATCTGGTAATACCAAGCATTGTAAGAATATGTATTAGCAGGACTCTCACTATTGATGGGACTGTAGACTGGTACAACCATTCCAGCAAACAAATTGGCACTTTCCTACAAAGATGGGCATGCGTGCATGAGGACAGCCCGGGAATTTCATTTCGTCAGAAACTTGTACACGAGCACCAGGAAATATATAAAATCTATAAGAATGTGGTAGTAATTTATTTTTATTTTAATTTATTTTTAATTTACATCCAAGTTAGCATATAGTGCAATAATCATTTCAGGATTAGATTCCAGTGATTAATCCCCTATGTATAACACCTAGTGTTCATCCCAATAAATGTCTTCCTTAATGCCCCTTACCCATTTAGCCCATCCCCCCACCCACAGCTCTTCCAGCTACTCTCAGTTGGTTCTCTGTATGCAAGAGTCTCTTATGGTTTGTCCTCATCCCTGGTTTTGTATTATTTTTGCTTCCTTTCCTTTATGTTCATGTGTTTTGTATCTTAAATTCCACATATGAGTGAAGTCATAATGATATTTGTCTTTCTCTAATTTCGCTTAACATGATACCCTCCAGTTCCATCTATGTTGTTGCAAATGGCAAGATTTCCTTCTGATTACTGAGTAATACTCCATTGTGTATATATATATATATATATATATATATACCACATCTTCTCTATCCATTTATCCATCGATGGACATTTGGGGTCTTTCCATACTTTGGCTCTTGTCGATAGCATTGCTATAAACATTGGGGTGCATGTGCCCCTTTGAAACAGCACACCTGTATCCCTTGGATATATACATAGTAGTGCAATTGCTGGGTCATAGGGTAGTTCTATTTTTAACTTTTTGAGGACCCTCCGTACTGTTCTCCAGAGCGGCTGCACCAGTGTCATTCCCACAAGCAGTGCAAAAGATATCCTCTTTCTGTGCATCCCCAGCAATATCTGCTGTTTTTTTTTTATTTTTTTTTAATGTTTATTTTTGAGATAGAGTGTGAGTGGGGGAGGCACAGAGAGAGAGGGAGACACAGAATCCGAAGCAGGCTCCAGGCTCTAAACTGTCAGCACAGAGCCCAACGCGGAGCTTGAACTCAAGAACTGTGAGATCATGACCTGAGCCAAAGTCAGATGCTCAACTGACTGAGCCACCCAGGTGTCTTTGTAGTAATTTAAAAAAATATGTAAGTAGCAAAACAACAACTTAGAAACCAAATATTCATTGATAGAAAAATACTCATAGAATGGAATATCGACCGGTAGTGAATAAATGAATGGCTCAGGTCATGATCTCATGGTTGGTGAGTTTGAGCCCCGCATCGGGCTCCCTGCTGTCAGCACAGAGCCCGCTTTGGATCCTCTGTACCCCCTCTCTCTGCTCTCCCTCGCTCACATTCTGTCTCTCTCAGAAATAAACATTAAAACAAAACAAAACACTAAGGCTGGGTTTCACTGAAGCTATCACTTCTCTCCCCAGGAAATATTTCGTATGTGCAGAATTTTCATTTAATTCCAGGGAGTGATAATGAGCGTGGTCTCGAGATAGGTTACTAAAGCTGTCTAATGCTTTCCATTTTGATGAATTGATCTTACTGTAAGCAATTCGTAACTGATATTCCTGGTCAGAAGACAAAGTGTTTTCATCAAAGGTGCTACTTCATTCCTTAAAATTAACTTACAAGTTAATAGAAATGTCATAAAGCTAGATTAGAATAAAGAGATATAATTGTAGTTGTTTGGTTTCTGTGTGGTAGAACATAGTAGAATTTAGGCAAATGGTTGTTAGGGCTTCTCTTTCAGGTTTTAAGTTTTTAATTTGGCCAACGTACCAAGGCTCAAATTGAGGGGTGACCCACTTTTGCCTGGGTCAAAACAAACACGGCATGGAGAAAAATAATCGTTTTTTTCTTTGCAAGAAGCCTTGTAAGGTTTCCTAGCTGGCAAAACCCGCATCCCACATCTGATACGTAGAAAAGCTACAATTTTAAATAGAGGTATTTTAAAAAGGAAAATTTTAAGTTGCAGAATGCACCTTTGAATATTTAAGATCCCTCTCAGGTAATTCAGCTGAATGAGGAACATAACATGTCATTTGTTTACAGATAGTTGATGAGGTGAAGAGCAGTGTCATGTTTTCTTAATCTGGCGCCTGGCAGCTGTTAACTAGTGAAAGGAGAGATGAAAGTCTGTGCGACTAAAAGCGAACACTGGATCCCTTCAAACAAAAGCGTGCCATCTTCTATATTAAGTATTAGCTGATTGGCAAGATGTATATGCCATGCTGTTGAGAGAGTTACATTTTCTTAATGAACACACTGTATGTTTTTTTAAGTCCAAGAAAACAATGCCGCTTACGAGATAAAAAATCACCCTAGTAAGAGGTAGCTCCTCTGTATACTGACCTTCATCAAACCACACTTCACAAAGTGGGCAGCATATGTACTTTAAAACATCTCTAATTTTGACTAACTAATAAAGAATACTAATTTATCAACTTTACTTTCTTGTCTTATCATAGGTGATTATCTTTTCCTCACCCAGCATTAGTTTTTATGTTTGCCTATTATATCACTCTTCCCCCAACTTACATTGTGTTAAATGGGAAAATATGTCTCAACTTGTAACTGTCCACTTATTTATTTTTTGTTGCCATATGATCACTTATTAGGACATTAATGATATTGTTTTTGTAACTATTAGTAGTATACTATTTTTAATTAATGCTGGAAGGAATATAGTGGTATCGTATAGAGGTTAAGGTTGCGGTCCCTGGAACCAGACTGATTGGTGAATCTCCACTCAGCAAGTTACTAAGTATGACTTTGGTAAGTTACTTGATTTTTCTCTGCTCTGGTCCCCTGATTTTTTTTTAGGTGTTTTTTTTTAATGTTTTTATTTATTTTTGAGAGCAGGAGAGACAAAGCATGAGTGGGGGAGGGTCAGAGAGAGAGAGGGAGACACAGAATCTGACGCAGGCTCCAGGCTCTGAGCTGTCAGCAGAGAGCTCGACGTGGGGCTCGAACTCACAGACTGTGAGATCATGACCTAAACCGAAGTCGGACACTTAACCGACTGAGCCACCCTGGCGCCCCTCCTGATTTTTAATAAGAGGAGTGAGGTACCCCAGCTCTGGGACCTAGTAAAAGCTAAATGAATGTTGGCTTTAATAATGGCAATAATAAGAATAATTATCACTGAGTTAATTCGTTTCTCTTGTGAACTCAACATACCAGCACTTGCGTATGCTTAATTTATTCACGTGCAATATAGAACAGGTTGGTTGTAACCCTCCATCCAGGATCAGAATGTCCACCTACATGATAGTCCAGTTCCTTTAGAAAATAATAATTGCAGCTGTTGTGTATTATTAGTAAGCTTTCCAAGGCCAAACACCGATTCAATGACAAAGTAATTATATTCACTTTAGTGTATATTTAAGTGCCTCGCTTATGCAAAGCAATACAGGTAATACACGAATCTATGAAATACAGTTCCCATACTCAAGTATTATCAATTCAACAGGATGATTAAGAATAGAAATCTGCTTTTTCAGGACCTCAGCTGGGTGAAAGTTGTACCAGAAGAAGCAAGTTCAGACTGGATTAATAATGGAAACAGAACGAACTGGAAAGCCAGTTTTGTTATTGTTTTCATACCCAAGGATCTCTAGGTTTGCAGTCTAACTGTATTTATTCTCTAAGCTGGTGCTACAGCATCTACCAGTGTATTACTTGTTAAAAACTCAGTATGTAATATACAAAGAGAAATGTTTAATATTATTTCTATAAGGCAGGCATAAAAAAAAGTATGACCACTGTTAGCATAGCGGTGGGAGAGGTCATGTCCTGTGGGAAAAAAATTGGAGAAAACTTCATGAAAGAATATTTGAGCTGGGATTTCCAAAGGATGTGTGTGATTTCAGATGAAGTTTGGAAGTATTGGTATCTTTGTCCCATGCAAGTTCAAGGTATCAACATGAGCAGAGATTCAGAATGAGGGCTGTGCATGGCATCCTCATGAGACAGTGCCCGTAGAGCAGAAACAGGAACTGTGTGCAGATTGGGTACTGGGAGATATAGTTGGAGAGGTAGGTTGATGTCCTATTTGGTGGGCCTGGAATTCTTTTAATTTAAACAAATAATGGCGATCCATGGAAGGTTTTGTACATTGCAGATGGTGGTGGTAGTGATGATTGGCTAATAGACCTGGATTATCCACTAACTGCATTCGTGGGTTTATTTGAATTCATGTTTTGTCTCTTTCAGGAAGTTCATGATTTATTACAAGACTATGAGTTAAAGTATTGTTATGTGGACAGAAATAAGCGAACAGGTAAGATTTCAGTTTTAAGAATCTGGTTTCATTCTGATTCTCAATGTGGGCATTATTAAACAAAAAAGCTTAGTGTCTTTATTTTTTAGATAATCTTTGAAATTCTTAAGCATCAAGTCATATAAATGTTACTCACATGATGTATTTTCTGAAGATAATATTAGTATCCTAAATTATAATCCCATACTATGTATCTTACTAGAGACACTCATTTTTATAAAGAATGTCCTAATATGTTGTGATGTTATAGTAAATTTTTATAGGCTTTGTATCATTTATTTTTTAATTGCAGTATAATTAACATGCAATGTTAGTTTCAGGTGCACATATTTTTTTTTAGGTGTACGACATATTGATTCCACAATTCTATACATTACTCAGTGCATATTACCGCAGTAAGTGTGGTCACCATCTCTGACCATACAACATGATTACAGTATTATGGACTGTATTTCCTATGCTGTACTTTTCATCTCCATCACTTATTTCATAGCTAGAAGTTTGTACCTCTTAATTCCCTTTATATATTTCACTCACCACTCCCCCATGTCTCCTTAGGCAACCACCAGTTTGTTCTCTGTATTTAAGAGTTTTTGGTTTGTTTTTTTTTAATTAAAGTAAATTCTATGCCCAACACGGGTCTCAAACTCATTACCCTGACACCAAGTTGCATGCTCCATCACCTGAGCCATTCAGGTGTCCTTCGCTTGTTTTTATTTATTCATTTGTTTTTTAGATTCCACATATTAGTGAAATCTTATGGTATTTGTCTTTCTGTCTCTGATTTATTTCACTTAGCAATATACCCTCTAGGTCTGTTCATGTGGTTGCAAATGACAAGATCTTTCTTTTTTATGATCGAGTAATAGTCTGTTGTATGTGTGTATATATGTATACACATACACACACACACCCCATATCTTCTCTATCCATTCATCTATTAATGGACATTTGGATTGCTTCCACATCTTTGTTGTAAGTAATGCTGCAGCAAACATGTATCTTTTCAAATTAATGTTTTCATTTTCTTAGGGTAAATACCCAGTGGTGGAATTACTGGATCATATGGTATTTCTGTTTTCAGTGTTTTGAGAAACCTCAACACTATTATCCACAGTAGCTGCACTAATTTACATTCCTATCAACAGTGCACAAGTATTCCCTTTTCTCTTACCCTCATCAACCCTTTTATTTCTTATCTTTTTGATAATAGCCATTCTGACTGGTGAGAGGTAATAGCTCATGATTTTGATTTGCATTTCTCTGCCGATGAGTGATGTTGAACATCTTTTCATAAATGTGTTGGCCATCTATATGTCTTCTTTGGAAAAATGTCTATTCGGGCCCTTCGCCCATTTTTTAAAAATACTTATTTATTTATTTTGAAAGAGTAGGAGAGGGGCAGAGAGAGAGAATGCCGAGCAGACTCCATGCTCAGCGCAGAGCCTGCCACAGGGCTCGATCTCACAAATCATGAGATCATGACCTGAGCTGAAATCAAGAGTCAAATGCTTAACCAGCTGAGCCACCCAGGCACCCCCGTGCCCATTTTTTAATCACATTGTTTTTAGGTGTTGATTCGTGTAAGTTTATATGTTTTGGATATCAGTCCTTTATCAGATACATCATTTGCAAATATCTTCTTCCAATCGTTAGGTTGTCTTTTTGTTCTGTTGATGATTTCCTTTGCTGGGCAAATTAGTGTAATCTCAATAGTTTATTTTTACTTTTGTTTCCTTTGCCCAAGGAAACATATTCATAAATATGTTGCAAAGGGTGATGTCTAAGAGATCACTGCCTTTTTTTCACAACCGTAAGGAGTTTTATGGTTTCAGGTCTCACATTTAAGTCTTTAGTTCGTTGTGAATTTATTTTGTGTATGGTGTATGAAGGTGCAGTTTCATTCTTTTGCATGTGTATGTCCAATTTTCCCAGCACCATTTATTGAAAAGACTGTCTTCCCCATTGTATATTCTTGCCTACTTTGTCATAGATTAATTGACCATATAGGTATGGGTTTATTTGGGGGCTCTCTCTTTCATTGATCTCTGTGTCTGTTTTTGTGCCAGTACCATACTGTTTCGGTTACTACAACTTTGTAGTAGATCTTGAAAGCTAGGATTGTGATACTTCCAGCTTCGTTCTTCTTTAAGATTGCTCTGGCGTCTTGAGGTTCTTTGTGGTTCCATATAAATTTTAGGATTATTTGTTCTAATTCTGTGAAAAATGTCGTTGGTATTTTGTGAGAGATTGCATTAAATCTGTAGATTGCTTTGGGTAGTATGGACATTTTGACAATATTGGCTCTTTTAATCTGGGAGTGTGGAATACCTTTCCATTTGTTTGTGTTGTCTTCAATTTATTTCATCAATGTCATAGTTTTCAGAGTACAGGCCTTTTAACCTCATTGGTTAAATTTATTCCTAAGTATTTTATTCTTTAGAGTATAATTATAAATGAGATTGTTTTCTTACTTTCTCTTTCTGTTATTTAATTATTAGTGTACAGAAAGGCAACTATTTTCTGTGTATTTTGTATTCTGCAGCTTTACTGCATTCTTTTATTCTAATAGTTTTTGGTCGAATCTTTAGGGTTTTCTATGTATAGTATCATGCCGTGTACAAATAGTGACAGTTTAACTTCTTCCTTACCAATTTGGATGACTTCTGTTTCTTGTCTAATTTCTGTGACTAGGTCTTCTAGTACTATATTAAAATAAGAGTGGCGAGAGCGGGCCTCCTTATTTCTGATCTTAGATAAAAAGCTTTCAGTTTTTTTTACCATTGAGATGATGTTAACTGGGTTTTTCATGAATGATGTTTATTTAGGTTAAGGTATGTCTCGCCTAAACACACTTTGTTGAGAGAGCTTATCATCAATTCATGTTGAATTTTGTCAAATGCTTTTTCTGCATCTGTTGAGATGATTGAATGTCTTTTATCCTTTGTTTTTGTTAATGTGATTTATCATGTTGATTGATTTGTGAATATGTGAACCGCCTTGTCTCCTTGTAATAAACCCCACTTGATCTAGGTGAATGATCCTTTCAATGTATTGCTGAAGGTAGCTTGCTAGTATTTGGTTGAGGATTCCTTGATGTTCATCAGGAATATTTGTTGTTGTTTTTTTGTAGTGTCTCTGTATGGTTTGTTTTTTTTTTATCAAGGTAATACTGGCCTCATAGAATGTATTTGGAAGCTTTCCTTCCTCCTCTGTTTTTGGGAATAGTTTCAGGAGTATCAGTATTCCTGCTTAAATGAAAGGTAGAATTCACGTGTGAGGCAGTCTGGTCCTGGACTTTTCTTTGTCGGAAGTTTTTAATTACCAGTCTGTTACTAATAATTGGTCTGTTCAGATTTTCTATTTCTTCCTGATTCAGTTTTGGAAGATGGTATGTTTTTAGAAATTTATCTATTTTTTCTAGGTTGTCCAGTCTGTTGGCATATAATTTTTTGTAGTATTCTCTTATAATCTTTTGTATTTCTGTGGTGTCAGTTGTTAATTCCCCTTTTATCTCTGATTTTATTTATTTGTATCCTCTCTTTTTTTCTTGATGAGTCTGGCTAAAGGTTTATCAATTTTGTTGATCTTTTATCTCTTGGTTTCATTGATCTTTTCTCTTGTCTTTTTTAGTCTCTATTTTGGCTCTGATCTTAATGTTTTCTTCCTTTCCTGGCTTTGGGCTTTGTTCGTTGTTCCTTTTCTGGTTCCTTTAGGTGTTAGGTTAGACTGAGATTTTTCTTGTCTCTTGAGGTAGGCCTGTATCCCTAAAATTTCCCTCTTAGAACTGTTTTTACTGTGTCCCAAAGATTTTGGAACATTGTGTTTTTATTTTCATTTGTCTTCATGTATTTTTTAATTTCCTCTTTGTTTTCTTCATTGACCCACTGGCTCTTTAGTAGCATGTTATTTAGCTTCCAGCTTTGTGTTTTTTCCAGTTATTTTTTTCTTGTGATTGATTTCTAGTTTTATGCTATAGCGATCAGAAAAAATATAGGATTTAAATTTTATTAAATTTACTGAAACTTGTTTGTAGCCTATCATATGATTTATCCTGAAGAATGTTCCTTGTGAATTTGAAAAGAATGTATATTCTGTTGATTTTGGATGGAATATTCTGTATATATCTGTTAAGTCCATCTGCCCTAATATGTCATTCAAAGACAACTGTTTCATTATTGATTTTCTGCCTGGATGATCTATTCATGGATGTAAGTGGGGTGTTAAAGTCCCTACTGTTATTGTATTACTGTCAATTCCTTGCTTTCTGTCTGTTAATATTTGCTTTATGTATTTAGGTGCTTCCATATAAAACAAAGTTTTTAAGACTTCATAAAATTTTGCATTACGTGTAGTTGGAAAAAATAAAATTTGTATGTAGTTTGGTAATACTATGAAATTAAAAAATAAAACAGAATATTGTAGTATCTTATAGTGGAACTCCTGATATAATTCCTATACTTTGATTTGAGTCACTGGTCATGAAATTAGGTTAGTGGGTGGTGTCAGCCTTAAAAAACACAATGAAACAATAGAAAATATCAGAGTGCATTGCATGTGGCAGGAGTTTCAGTTCCTAATACTTTTGTTTCAGAGATAGGTGAAGTGTGTGTGTGTGTGTGTGTGTGTGTACTGAGTCACAGACCAAAAATATATTCCTTGCTGTGGGTCATAGTCTAACTGTGGGTCACAGTTGCAAACACTGTCTTAGACGAAACTTTAATTCATTTTGTTATCTTCTAGCTTTTGTTACCTTACTGAATGGGGAACAAGCCCAGAATGCAATTCAGATGTTTCATCAATATTCTTTTCGAGGAAAGGACTTAATTGTTCAACTCCAGCCAACAGATGCTTTGCTGTGTATTACCAACTTACCCACTTCTTTCACATTAGAAGAGTTTGAAGAACTTGTTCGTGCTCATGGAAATATCGAGAGATGTTTTCTAGTCTACAGTGAGGTTACTGGCCATTCCAAAGGCTATGGATTTGTGGAATACATGAAAAAGGACTTTGCTGCAAAGGCTAGATTGGAGTTATTGGGTAAACAATTGGGAGCATCAGCTCTGTTTGCACAATGGATGGATGTTAATCTATTGGCCGCAGAGCTAATTCATTCTAAGTGCCTTTGTATAGATAAACTCCCTAGTGACTACAGGGATTCAGAGGAGCTGTTGCAATTTTTTTCCAGTATACATAAACCTGTGTTTTGCCAGGTATGTATTTTTCAAGTATCATTTGAAATATTTGAAAATATCTGCCCACGTATCTATTCTGTATGCACTCACAAGTTTATTATGCATATGTAAATATCACAGTGGATAATCTAATTCTTCTTTAGTCTGTAATGAAGACTTTAATTTCATGGTAAATTTTAAATCAATTCCTATTGTGTGTGGGTCAGCCTATATTATTATATAGTTAAGTGTGTCTTCGCAAACTCATCACTTACTTACTCACTCACCTCATTCCATCCATCTGTCTAGCCTTTCATTCATGATCTATTCATCCATTCAAGTTTTACTTATTATCTTGTCTGTGCCAGACACTTTATTGCTAAAAGTTAGAAATGTAGAAAATAGAAATGTACTCTCTCAGTACCTTTCAATTTTGCAGAAGGTATTGACAAGCAAATAATGATAAATCCTGTATAAAGAGTGATGTAATTAATGGAAAATAGAAAATTATTATGAGGTTTAAAAAGAATGTATAATTCTGTCCTAATGGTATCATAGTGAGACATTTAGAGAAGATTTTGAAAACTGACAACACTTGTAAGAATTTTCATGCACTCGGTCAGTAAATTTAAATATATTCTACTAAATAGACACAAATATATACTATAAGATCCTTCCCTTATAGGTGTTCGATAGCAACTGACCAACTCCTTTTCTCTCTTGCTTCTCTTAGTTTCTTCCTTCTCTCTCTCCTCTCCTCTCCTCTCTCATGCTTCTTTTCTTCTTAACCCATGTTCCCCACCCTCACCACCCCACCAGCTTTCTTTAATCATGTATTTGTTGAGTCTCTACTATTACAATAGAAAGTTTGGAGTTATTCCCCCCACACACACCCACGCACACATACATACATATACATAACTGTAGTATATTTAAATAATATATATTATATATAGCTAACTGTGTAACCATATTTAATATATATAACTATAGTTATATATATTAATGTATACTATCTTTTTCATATATTTCTAACCCTCCAATCCCAATATAAGCATCAAAGAAACCATCCAAGAGCTTCATAGAATTAGAAAGTTTTGTGACAAATCTTTTATCAAATCTTTGCCCAGTTATTCAAAAGTGATTCTTTAGTCCATATACTATTTTTGAATACTAAAATTTGTATAGTGATATTCTGAGGTCATACATAATTCTTTGTAGCTGTAGTTGAAGCCTTTGAAGCAAATGTGAGAGGGAAAGCTGTTTGTCACAAATTGTATTTGAGTTATGAATCCCAGAATTAGAAGGTACCTGAGAGGTTCTGTAATCCCGCTTGCCATTGGTAGAAAAATGTTGTTATACTATTTGTGAGTGGCCATTTAGCTTCTGTTAAAATATTTCAAAATAATGGAAAATGAACTAGATCAGAAGTCAGACTAATATACATTCGAATGGTTCTCCTACTGAACTGATAAAACTCTTTAAAACTACTGATGTTGTGAACTTAGATGATTTTGTCTTTTGAAAGAATTAAAATGGTATTATAATTTATATAGGCATGAAAGTTACCATAATGGACCAGGAATAATAAGTGTTTCAAAAGTTTTCAAAAGATCAATAAAATAACTTCATTAATTCAAGCTCTTTTGCTTGGTAGGTGGACATGGACTATATTGAACATAATGTCTTACCTTGTAATCAAGGGACACCAAAGAGACTGGTGGCTTTTACAAATCTGATTTTAATATCTGGTTTGGATTACAGGAGGAATGGGGTTCTATGGGAGATGTTTAGAGGAGGTAGATGTTTTTCCCTTTCTCCCATGTGATTGAAAGAAGTTTCATGGAAGAAAAGTTTCATGAGGCAAGTTTTAAAAGGAAGGAAGAATGTGAAGGAAAAATAGAAATTTGGTCTAACTGTAGTTAGAAAGTGAAACTTCAAAAATAAGAGAAAAGAAACTGAAAAGGACTAAGAAATGATTTAATTGTAGTATTAACTTACGAGACGCCAAATCCAAACAAGTGTTGTAGATGTGTCTTCTCAAAGACATACCATGCTGAATTTGATCACATTTACCACTTTATAGAGTGAATGTGTTTAAGACAACTCAGACATGTTCAAAACTTAGAAACTTTTTAGTGTCTTATTTTGTTCTTATTTTTGCTCTTTGTACCAGTCTTTACAGATCCAGGACTTTAGTATCTTCCTTTACACTCTTCCAGGTGGGTGACTGGAAATAAATTGAGTTCTGCATTGCAGGAGTTTATTTAGGGCACATTCAGAAATAAAGCTTGTGTGTGGCAAATGGTATTTTAACACACCCAGGGCACAATTTTCTCACATAAAGTTTGCTTTGGAATACTTGGCCAGATTCCTGAGCTCTGCCTGAAATATTGAATTAAAAGTTGAATGTAATTCCTCCTACATTTCTTCCCTTGATAATATAAACTTTAATTTACAAAGATATGTGGTCAAATAATTGTTCAGTATCTTTCATTGTCCATGTATCCGTTAAATTTATTTTAAAGAAAGTTTTATTTATAGTGTCTCTACATTTTTCTATGAATTATTAGTTATACATCTTAATATAGAGGAAATATTGTCATTTAAGCTTTGACTTTAAAAAAAAATTTTTTTTTATTTTTGGGAGCAGGAGAGACAAAGCATGAGTGGGGGAGGGTCAGAGAGAGAGAGGGAGACACAGAATCCAAAGCAGGCTCTAGGCTCTGAGCTGTCAGCACAGAGCCCTACATGGGGCTCGAACTCACAGACTGTGAGATCATGACCTGAGCTGAAGTCGGATGCCCAACCAACTGAGCCACCCAGGCGCCCCTAAGCTTTGACTTTTAAAGTAAATTAGAAAATCAAAGAATTGAAAAGAAATTTGACAGAATCTTGTTCATCATCTATCTTCAGGACTGCATCTAAGCAACTAGTGAACTCGTTATTTATATATTTGTTTATTTAAGTTATCTGTACACCCAGCGTGGGGCTCAAACTCACAACCCCAAGATCAAAGGATCGCGTGCTCTTCCAACTGAGCCAACCGGGCACCCCACAACTAGGAAACCTTCAATTTTAGAGAGAAAGAATACATTATTTTCACCAGTATCATGCTCTGATACATTCGTTTTTGAATCTGAAAATTATATACTGAAAATAAATATTTCTAACTAAATATTAGGATTCTCCCTTTAACAAACTGTGTTAAATCAGCTTGCACAGGATGAAGGTAGTTACGTTGACGGCTTTGCAGTGGTGGAATATGACACTGCAGAGCATGCTGAAGAGGTTCAGCAAGCCGCTGATGGTATGACGATCAAGGGAAGCAAAGTCCAAGTCTCCTTCTGTGCCCCAGGGGCCCCTGGGCGAAGTACTTTGGCAGCATTGATAGCAGCTCAACGTGTGGTAAGTTTATTGTTCTTTATGAGGATACAGAAGAATGCTAATGCTAATGCTATTTTAATCCCTCCAAACCAATTGACCATTCACTGGACCTTCATTACATTTCCATTACGCAAAGACGTTCTTCCTTCACAGAGATTGGCTACATGGTATCTCTGTCAAATCAAGCCAGGAGTCATTACCAAAGAAAAAATTGCATTAAGTAAAGTATATCCATCCGAAGAAATTTTTCGAAGGAAATGTTGTGTTCTAAACTTTGAGTGTAATGTCTCTTTTTACCAAATGTTCCTAAGTATCCTTAAGGCAAATACAGGAAGGTGTGTGCTTCCTTTTGGCCCACATGGCCCATTATAACTACTTCGTTATTGTTGACTATCTGCTTATTCTTCTCTGTACCTCTGTAGTGTGGAAGTTTCATGCAGATAAACACTATTCCTTGTTCAGTTTTCACTTGAGGCACGTTAGCATAGTATGACATTTGAGTGTAACGTTAAAGTATGATTTTGTAATGTATTGTTGGCAATGGAGGATAGAATTGCTAGATAAATGCAAATTTTGCATGAGACATACTTTCATTGAAAAAATTATTCATTGTTTATCCGAAACCCAAGTTTAACGGAGTATGACCAGTTAAATCTGGCAACCATAAGGAGATAGAGTGATTTGAACAAAACCTTTCAAACAGTAGAATGAGGTGAAATTTGCATGCTTCCAGAGTGGTGAGCGGCAGAGGTGGAAGAGTATAGAAGGAGATGTATGGTGAAATGGTAGGTTGATGCCAAATCATAGAGGACCATCAAGCACTGGAAGAATTTAGATTTAATTTGATAAGCAAAGGAGAGCTTATGAAGTATGTAAACAAGATAGTGGTGGGATCAGAGTGAAGCCATCAAGAGATTAGTCCGAAAGTGGTTTATAGAATAATGGGGGATGGAGGAAGAGTTACGAGGTTGCTCTTGGTCTCACATCTCTTGCCCTCCTCGTCCTGTTCTTTAACCTCATGTCTGGTCCTGGATCCCGTCTCCCTTCTTTTGTAGTTTTCCTTTTCCTTCTCAGGCTCTTCTGTTGTTGTCCTGTCCTAGTTTGCATAAGTCACGGCCTCAGCTATCCTTTGGCTGTCAATGTCATGCCTCTGATTAAAAGGGTCTCTGTTGGATCAGAGTTGCTGAGTTTACAATTCTGAATTCATCCAGTCGCCTACTTCTCTAGCCAGGGTACCATGTCCTCTTGAAGAAAAACAAACACCTAGGTGGCTTGATGCTACTACATATGTGTCCTGTGTTTATGGCTGGTCCCCAGGAAAACTTTAGCTTCACATCTCTCATCAGCCACTCTTCTCCACTTTTTTTTTTTTTAAATTTCATTGCAACACAATATGTTGACTGGGTCTTAATGATTCTGAATAAATGTGTTAGATGATGATTTTATCATGATATTAGTATGAATAGCTAGAATTTTTTTTTAACATTTATTTTTGAAAGACAGGGAGAGACAGAGCATGAGCAGGGGAGGGGCAGAGAGAGAGGAGACACAGAATCTGAGACAGGCTCCAGGCTCTGAGCTGTCAGCACAGAGCTCAATGCGGGGCTCGAACCCACGGACTGCGAGATCATGACCTGAGCCGAAGCAGGACACTCAACCGACTGAGCCACCCAGGCGCCCCTCTTCTCCATTTCCTATAGCAACTACCTCAAACCTTAATATCTGTTCCTGCCTTCGTCCTTTCTCTCAGATGGTCATGGCTCCTACGTTTTAGAAATACAAAGATCGTGTGCTGGATCATTCATTCATCTCATCTCATGCCGCCCCGGCAAATGTGTCCCCATTTTTCACTTCCTTTTCTCTTCAGTAGCATTCATTCCACGAGTACTTACTGGGCACCCACTCCATGCTAGGCAGTGTTAGAGGTGTTTATGATTCATCTGCGGACAAAGATCCCTGCTCTCTTGGAGAAAGAGTTTGCCTCATTCTGCCGGCACAGGGCCTCCTGACCATGTCTCCCATCTTCAAGAATCTTGATTCTTACCTTTCTACGTTTTTTTCATTAGTCGCTCCACTAGCTCGGATCCTTTCTTTTTAAAATTCTCTCTACAAACTGGCTTTTATATTGCTCTTCCTTAACAACTGGAGCCTCTTGAATAATTAGCCCCTACTTGCTGTCATTTCCCATTTCTTCATTTCCCATTCTGTCTCAGCCTGATATACCGTGGTTTCTACCTGAGCTATTCAAGTGACTCCGTTCCCATGAAGATTAATAGAGATTTCTTAGTATTCAAGTTGAATGGATACTATTCAGTGTTTTATTGCTTGGTCTCTTTAAAAATCTCCACCGTCTTGAGTTCTACCCCACCATTCTTTTTCTGACTAACCATTCCTTCCCTTTTTTTCTTTTTCCCTAAGGGCCGGTGTCAGTAGACTTCTGCGTTTGGCTTTCTCACTTACTTCTTCTCGTATATTCCAATGGCCCCAGTTATTGCCTATCAGTAATGACTTACAAGCATATATTTTTGAACCACTTTGCCCTCAGCACTAAATATGTATTTCCAAATGCTTATTAAACATTATACCTTCATGGTATATAAATAGTTCTATTACAACATTTCCAAAAGAAAACTGTCTTTTCTCTGGAGCTTGTTTTTCTGTGTTCTATAATGTGGGATTGGATTTGCTGAGGTTCTAACTCTGAATCCATCCAGTCGCCTACTTGCACCAGGACACTGTGTTCCCTTGGAGAAAAACAAACACCTCGGTGGCTCGATGCCACTATAAATATGTGACATACATGTTTAATTCTGTGTTCTGTATGTGGCACCAGTTCATACAAACTAAAATTATCTGCACCAAAAACTCAGTTAATCATGATTGGGTTCCCTCACCTGCTGCCCAAATCCAGTGTCAAAAATATTAGGAAATCCTTTCATTTGCATGTCCCGTCATTTCTAAAATCCTAGAGACTTGTCAACATCTTTGTTACTTTACTCAGAATCCCATCTTTTCTCACCTTGGTGATGAGAATAACCCTCTGTGTGGTCACCACTGTAATCCATCTTCCACAGGGCCTCAGGAGTAATCTTTTTCATCCTCAGGTCAGATCGTGTCATTCACTTACTTAATATGCCTTACTGTCTGCATAAGGTCCGATTCCTTTGCTTGGCATGCAGGGCCTTCATGATCAGTTGTCAGCGATAATGAGAAATCTTAAATGTTCCTTATCTTAAAAATAATGCATTTGCATTGATGCTTTCTACAGGTTCCTGGTACATATACTTTATCAAATTTTCTGAGATTTAAAAAAAAATCATGGAGCACCGGAGTGGCTCAGTTGGTTAAGCATCCAACTTCAACTCAGGTCATGATCTCACCGTCCATGAGTTCAAGCTTGGAGTCAGGCTCTGTGCTGACAGCTCTGGAGCCTGCTTCAGAGTCTATGTCTCCTCCTCTCTCTGCCCCTCCCCTGTTCATGCTCTGTCTCTCTCTAGCTCTCTCTCTCAAAACAAATAAATATTAAAAAAAATTTTTAATAAAATTTTAAAAAATCATAAATAGGTACTTAAATTTATCAGAGTATTTCTGTAACTATTGAGATGATCCTGTGATTTCTCCCTAAGTTCTTTAATGTACTGAATCACAATGATCTTCTAATGTTAAACCATCCTTGTGTTATAAACTCTAATTGATAATATTTTCTTATGCATATGTGTACATGTGCGCCTAAGTGAAGAATGCTTAAAATTTTTTGTACCATCATTTATTTTGACATCAAGGGAATACTGACCTCATTAACTGGTATACCTGTTTTTTCTCCTGCTTCCCTTTTCTTGCTATTTCATGGATCAACTCACATAAAATAGGGCTTGCCCGTTCTTTGAAAATTTGAGAAATCTGGGGCGCCTGGGTGGCTCAGTAGGTTAAGCGGCCGACTTCAGCTCAGGTCATGATCTCACAGTCTGTGGGTTCGAGCCCCACGTTGGCTATGTGCTGACAGCTCAGAGCCTGGAGCCTGCTTCAGATTCTGTATCTACCTCTCTCTCTGCCCTTCCCTTGCTCACGCTCTGTCTCTATGTCTCTCAAAAAAATAAATAAATAAATAATAATAAAAAAATAAAAAGAAAATTTGAGAAATCTTGTCCATGAAATCATGTAGACCTAGTCCTGGAAACTCATACAGAGGAAAATCATTGGTTACCACTTAAGTTTCTTCTACAGATGTTTAGACATTTTAGTTTTATTTTTGTCTCTATGCCATATCTGGCATTTGATTATAGTCCACAGATGCATCCATTTTGGTTGATTTTTCAAGTTTATTGGCACATAGTCATAATATTTTTAAAAATTTGTTTTGTCTGCTGTTCTCATTTTTAAAAATTTTATTTATTTGTTTTGAGAGGAGAGAGCACATGAGCCAGGGAAGGACAGAGAGGGAAAGAGAGAAAGAAAAATCCCAAGCAGGCTCCACACCGTCAGCACAGGGCCCAGTGCAGGGCTTGATCTCATGAACAGTGAGATCATGACCTGAACCAAAATCAAGAGTCAGACACTTAACCAACTGAGCCACTTAGACACTCCTGTTGTTCTCATTTTCATTGTGCATTTTATTTATTTGCATTTTCTTTTTTCTCTTGATCAATGTTGCAAAAGATTTCCCAATTTTATCTTTTTTTTTTTAATGTTTTATTTATTTTTGAGACAGGGAGAGACAGAGCATGAGTGGGGGAGGGGCAGAGAGAGGGAGACACAGAATCCGAAGCAGGCTCCAGGCTCTGAGCTGTCAGCACAGAGCCCGACGCTGAGCTCGAACTCACAGACCGCAAGATCATGACCTGAGCCGAAGTCGGACGCTCAACCAACTGAGCCACCCAGGCGCCCCCCCAATTTTATCTTTTAAAAGAAACAGCTTTTCTTGTGTTTGTTATTTCTTTCTTTTGCTTATTTCTGCCCTTCTTTTTAAATTTTAATTCCAGTATACGTAACATAGTGTTATATTAGTGTCAGGTGTACAGTATAGTGATTCAGTAATTTTATGTTACTCGGTGCTCATCATGCTTAGTGTACTCTTAATCCCTTTCACCTGTTTCGCCCATCCCCCACCCACTTCCCCTCTGGGAACCATCTGTTCTCTATAGTTAAGAGTCTGTTTCTTAGTTTGTCTCTTTTTCTCTTTGTGTTGTATCTTAAATTCCATATATGAATGAAATTATGAGGTATTTGTCTTTCTCTGATTTATTTCACTTAGCCTTAGATCCATCCATATTGTTGCAAATGGCAAGATCTCGGTCTTTTTTTGGCTGAGCACTATTCTGGTGTGTGTGTGTGTGTGTGTGTGTGTGTGTGTGTGTGTGTGTGTGACCTCTTCTGTATCCATTCATCCATCTATCAGTGGACACGGACTGCTTCCATATTCTGGCCATTGTAAATTATGCTGCAATAAACATAAGGATGCATATATATTTTTAAATTAGTGTTTTTATATTTTTTGAGTAAATATCCAAAAGAGAAATTACCGGATCATGTGGTAATACTATTTTTAATTTCTTTGAGGAGCCTCTGTACTGTTTTCCACAGTGTCTGGCCTTATCTTTATAATATCTTTGTATTTTTCTCCTTTTCCTCTGTCTTCATTTATATCAATACTTAGAACCTTTGTTTTCAATCTCGGTGGTTTTCTGAAGAATGTATTTCAAGCAAGTTTCTTTTTAACGCTGTACCTGTGTGTCATGAATTTTATTTTGGCTTTTTAAAGTTTTATTTGGATTTTGGTTAACACATTTTTGAATTTTGAATACTAAATTTTGAATAACAATTTTGAATATTAACCTTTTATCTCATATGTCATATGCAAATATCTTCTCCCATTTCATCAGTTGCCTTTTAGTTTTGCTGATTGTATCTTTTACTGTGCAGAAGTTTTTATTTTGATGAGGTTCCAATAGTTCATTTTTTGCTTTGATTTCCCTTGCCTCCAGAGACATGTTGAGTAAGTTGCTGCAGCTGAGGTCAAAGAGGTTTTTGTCTGCTTTCTCCTCTAGGATTTTGATGGCTTCCTTTCTTAAGTTTGGTCTTTCATCCATTTTGAGTTTATTTTTGTGTATGGTGTAAGAAAGTGTTCAGGTTCATTTTTCTGCATGTCACTGTCCAGTTTTCCCAACACCACTTGCTGAAGAGACTGTCTTTATTCCATTGGATATTCTTTCCTGCTTTGTCAAAGATTACTTGGCCATACGTTTGTGGGTCCATTTCTGGATTCTCTATTCTGTTCCATTGATCTGAGTGTCCGTTTTGGTGCCAGTACCATACTGTCTTGATGATTACAGCTTCATAATACAGCCTGAAGTCTGGGATTGTGATGTCTCTGGTTTTGGTTCTTTTTCAAGATTGCTTTGGCTATTCAGGGTCTTTTTGTGGTTCCATACAAACTTTAGGATTGTTTGCTCAAGGTCTGTGAAGAATGCTGGTGTTATTTTGATAAGGATTGCATCGAATATGTAGATTGCTTTGGATAGTAGTGACATTTTAACAATATTTGTTCTTCCTGTCCAGGAGCATGGAATATTTTTCCATTTTTTGAGTGTCTTCTTCAATTTCTCTCATATGCTTTCTATAGTTTTCAGTTTATAGATTTTTCAACTCTTTGGTTAGATTTATTCCTAGGTATTTTATGATTTTTGGTGCAATTGTAAATGGGACCAATTCCTTGATTTCTCTGTCTGTTGCTTCATTATTGGTGTGTAGGAATGCAACCGATTTCTCTGCATTGATTTTATATCCTGCCACTTTGCTGTATTCGTGGATCAGTTCTAGCAGTTGTTTGATGGAATCTTTTGGGGTTTCCATATAGAGTATCATGTCATCTGTGAAGAGTGAAAGTTTGACCTCCTCCTGGCTGACTTGTATGCCTTTTATTCCTTTGTGTTGTCTGATTGCTGAGGCTAAGACTTCCAGTGCTATGTTGAATAACAGTGGTGAGCCACTTAACTCTTTCTTATCCTCATCCTACTTCCTTCTTTTTAGCGCACTTACCACCATATTGGTATCTACATTTTTATTTTACGATGGCCTTAAATATTTTTCCCTCATGGTAGTAGGTTTTGCATGCAAAATTGAAATTAATTACGATCTTATGTATGTTTATTTGCACATATCATGTAATATTGTCTTGCATTTACTGCATCTTATGTGATTTTCGGAAAAGGTATTAATTGAAAAAAAAAGAAACTTTTGAGAATTTGTATAGTTGGGAATATTTTTCCTTCTTTCACATATTTAGGTAATAACTGAATATAAAAATACAAAAATCTAGATTCAAAGTTCTTCCTCTGGCCCTTTGAAAATACTAATTTGTTGCCTTCTTAAATTCAGTGTTGATGCTTTGAGGAACTTTGAGGGAAATATTCATTTCCTGTTCCCTTTGGAAGTACATTCTTTCTCACTGGAAGCTTTTAGCATTTTTGTCTTTGATATTCTTAAATTTCATACCCAAAAATGTGACTAGGTATGTTTTTTCCTTTATGCATCATATCTGGAACACTGTGAACCCCTTTCATTCTGTGCTCTTTAGTTTTTGTTTAATGATGAGCAATTCTCAGCTGTTATTTCTTCAAAGATCCCGTTCTTTTTCTTCTCCTTCAGGGATTCCTGTTTTATACAGGTTGACACTTCTAGCCTCTTTATTGCCTTGCTTTTTCTCTTTTGTTTTGTTTGCATTTCTTATTTCCGTGTTTTATTTGCATTTTGCATTTTCCACTTCTTTATCCTCTCTGATGTCTCCTGGGAACTTTTTTGAACTGTTTTTCCAGTCACTGTTTTGTTTTTCAGCAACACATATTCCACTATTTAACCTATGTGTTCAAGCACAGGATAGAGGTTAAGAGTATTGCTCTGTATGAGTTTCTTCAGTTTCCTAGTCTACAGAGTGGTGATAATAGTACCAACTCTGTAGCTGTTTTGGAAAATTAAGTGATACCATCCGTGTAAAGTGCTTAGAATGATGCCAAGTATGTGGTAAGGGAGGGCTGCTTTTCTCCGTTTTTTTCAACATTTCTGTTTTTCATACCCACTATTTCAAATTAGTTATTCTTTATAACTACTTCTCCTTGATTCACGTTACTGGTAAAATGTTTTTTAAGGATATTTATTATGTCTGTTATTACACAGCGTTCTTATTTCCTATCAGTTAATTCTGGCTTGTCTCTTACAGTTTGTTACTTATAATTTTTAGGGGCTCCATTTTCTCTACATGTGTGGTTGTTCTGTGAATACGTATTTCTCTGGGAGGGTGTCCGCTTCCCTGTATGTGAGTGTTTAGAGGTTGAGGGAGTAGAGGATGGACAGGGGAGAGCAAAAGCCTGTTCATCTTGGCTAGGATTTAGGGAAGGCAGGTGAGGAGCTAGGCAGGGAACCTCTGCCTTTACTACCTGTCCTTGGCTGCAACCCTTTTCCCACCTCAACCAGGCAATCCCGCACCTTTGAGAAACTCTTAATTCGTTGATTCTATGGCTGTCACTGGGTGATGCTGCTGCTTTTCCCTCCTCATGCTGACCAGGAAAGCCCTCATCCTAGAGGGCAGTGTGGAGGCAGCAACATAGTCACACAAGTAGAAAGCCCTTCCCCAACTGGCTGTAGGTCCAGGCTCTCCCCTGCTCCTTGTTGATGTCTGCCTCTGCACCGGGCCCTGCTGCCTTCTCTCTCTCCAGGGATTCCTCACAGGTTTTGGGTCCCATTCTCACATTCATCACCCTGTCCCTCTATTTTCACAGTATCTGGGTTTAGAGAGGGATTCCAGGTGCATTGTCAGTTCTCCATTTTTTCATGACTAGACGTTGATAGTTTTTTATGTTTATAAACTAAGTTTATAGTTTAAGTACTAACCGTATGTTAGTATTCTCATCTATCAGGTTGGTTTTTAAAATTGAAAACACTTTCAAATTTTTAGGAAGCTCCTAATTGCATTTATGTAAGTCCAGTTCAGCTTTGTATCAGAAGATTAACTTAATAAAGACTTTTATTACAAGAAATTTTTTATTCCTAAGGCAACCCACATTATTATGCATTATAAGGTATTCATACTGCACCGACAAGTTATCTCCCTATTAATATATTCAGATACCCTTGGGATCTTTCTACTTGTATGAAGAGATTTAGCTAACTTCATTGTTTCTGTTTTTGTTTTATCTTCCTAAATCGTTAGTCCTCTTCGAGCAATTTGTATTTCACTGAGACATGAGCATTTCAGAATATACCGTACAGTATATATAGTGTATGTCTTAATGTTGTAACTAGAAATTGTGGTAGAATACATTTAAAAATGTATCATATAAAGCAGTTTGCCTTTGTCATTTAAAAAAGATCAGATGAATGAGAATTTCTGGAGGAAAGTATTTAAAATTTCATCTTTTGTACTTATCCTTGTTGTAATGTCTCCTATTTCTGTATTTATTGTAGATGCACAGTAATCAAAAAGGCTTACTTCCAGAGCCAAACCCTGTACAAATTATGAAAAGTTTAAACAACCCAGCTCTGTTACAAGTCCTCCTACAACCCCAGCTCTGCGGGCGAGCTGTTAAACCAGGTAAGCCCCGCGGACACTGACTACAGACAGAAGGCTGGCGTGAAGTGAAGTCAGTCTGTGCTGTTTTACATGAGAAACACATTTACATTAGTCCAAAAATATTTTTCTAGGACTTGTTAATGAATTTTAATTAACGGTCTGAGGTGATAATATGTTTTGACTGGTTTTGGTAGATACAATCTGCTTATGTGTCTCCTGATTTGTTTTACCTTTAATAAATGTTAAATATTAAAACCAGTTTAGCTCCTAATTGCAGGAATTTAAAGACCAGATAATTAACATGCTACATTGTTATGAACTGTATCTACAGAGGATATGAGACTTTTCTCAGTAATATATTTAGCAGAATTACTTTGTTTGAAAATGCTAAAGGTAAGTTTCCTTTTTGCTTATACCTTTTTTGTTGAAAAATAGTTTTACTTTGTAGAAAATGACAAAAGCATTATGGAAATCTTTATAATATTGACACATATTAAACATCTATTTAGTATTCCTCTTCTGAAAAGAGCCTACCTCTTGAAATGCACAATTATATGTACATAAAATGTATACTTTAGCATTATGAAGTGAATTTTATATTCAACATTAAAGTTTAGAATAAAATGTTTAAATACATTTTATGTTTGTTTATGTTTAGCTGGTCTGACACCAGCTAGCGCTCCAGCTCACCGACAGGTCTGCCCCTCCTTCGCATACTCAGTTGTAAGTTTACGGGGTCCCCAAGCCATCTGTACTTCTGACCAGCTGGCTCCAAATTTGGGGGTTCCAATGACCACCTCAGGTTTGACGATTTGCTAGAACAATTCATAGAACTTAGGAAAACACTATATGCATGATTATAGTTTTATTATAAAGCCTACAACTCAGGAACAACCAAAAGAAAATACTCTTAGAGCTAGGTCTAGGAGGGCCCTGAATGCAGAGCTTTTATGATCTTTTCTCATAGAGCCAGAGCACATTACCCTCCCAGCACATCTGTGTGTTCACCAGGTACAGATCTCTACTGAATTAAATTTGGCATCCAGAGTTTTTATTGGAGTTTCGTTATGCAGGCCTGACAAGCCGTTGTTGAACTCAATCTCCAGTTTCCCTCTTCTCTCTGGAGATCAGGAGGTCCTGCTGGTGTCACAGGGCCCAAAGCCCCAGCCCCTTAATCATGTAGTTGATGTTTCTGACAAGACCAGTCCCCACATAAGGGTCCCTGTTGAGTCACCTCATCAGCATAACAAAGATACTTGTAGCACTCAGAAGATTCTAAGGACTTAGTTTTCCTTCTAGGAACCAGGGACAAAGACCAGTTAAATTTTTTATTATGCAACAATATATGTTGTTGGGACATAATAAATATGTCCCATAGTCATCAATTTTTTGTGTGCGAGAAAGAGCTTTAGAGGTTTTCCAGGTCAGCTTGTTACATAATCAGATATCTCTTCTATAATTTCCGTGGTATAGAGATAGTTTTCTTATGTCTTGATTACTTAAAGCCTGAGAAGCTAATTATTTCCCAAGGCAACCTATTCCCTAATTTGACAAATGTAATTGCTGGAAGTTTTTTTTTTTAAATATTAGATGGTAATTTGTGTAATTTTAGCCACTTATTCTAGTTCTTCCTCTGAAGAAACACAAAATAAATCTATTCCTTCTTCCATAAGAAAAGACTTCTAATAATGTTTGAAAAGACAACTACCATGAAACCTTAGTCATTTTTGGTTTTCGCGGTCTTCTATTCTCCAGGTCAGTGGTCTTCTTAAAATTTATTTATTTTTGAACGTGCAGCCCTATCAGTAAAATAAATTTTGAGCAGAGTCTCAGTGTATACAGTATATGTATCAATTATATGTCAGTTATATAAATGCTTCCTTGTTGATCTGTATATTATGAAATGATAAAGCTTAATATTTTTACTTAAAGATGAAAGTTAATATGAACAAGAGTTCAAGTATTTTTTTTTTAACACCTCATTAACTTCTTTGGAAACTACCATTTTATGTTTGACTTTCCATAATATGTTCCAAGCTTCCCCAGCTAGTTGTTCTCTTGTGGATAGTAGCCTAGGTTTTCTGAGTTGTCCAGATACAGGGTATACACAGACACGAACATATCCTGTAAATGGGTTTTGATCAACACAGCATATGGTGGGATTTCCCTCCTGGGATCTAATGCAGTCCAAGATGGTATCAGTGTTTGAAGGAAGTATATCCTGCTCTTGGGTCTTTTATTTTATTTATTTATTTTTTTTAATTTTTTTTTAATGTTTATTTATTTTTGAGACAGAGAGAGACAGCATGAGTGGGGGAAGGGCAGAGAGAGGGAGACATAGAATCGGAAGCAGGCTCCAGGCTCTGAGCTGTCAGCACAGAGCCTGACGCGGGGCTCGAACTCACAGACTGTGAGATCATGACCTGCGCCGAAGTCGGACGCTCAACCAACTAAGCCACCCAGGCGCCCCTCTTGGGTCTTTTAGAAAGTATTGTCCACACCTTTGAACTCTGGGCTCTCTTTAGTAACTCTTCTGCAATATTAGATTTTGTCTTTTCGTCTAAGAATATATATTCTCTACTCTGCTTTTCTACTCAGATTGATGTATAGCCAAGAAATAAGTTATGCTTATTTTAGGGCTAGTTTCACAATTTTAAATAGGATGTTTCACTATTACACTGATGGAGAAATTATTTCACCCAGCTTGCTTTCTTCCTTTGTGTGGAGGAGCAAGGGAGGAGAATTAAATCTACCTAACTTGAGCACATGCAAAGCTTCTGGAGGATATATGGAACGTTTCTTGGTGTTTAGGAAAGACGAAGTGTCTTGTTAATCAGTAAGTTCCACTTGTATTTCCTTTACTATGTCCTTTACTGTATCTTAACTCTATCCCTTACTGTATTTTGAGTTCCTCACAGAGGGCTCTGAGCAAGTTAAGAATTATAATTCCTTATAATTATGTTTATATTAAGTAGTATATGTATTTATATTCATACCCTTGCTCTTCTTCCTTCTCATTGTTTCATTTCTCAAATAACTCATTCATACTTACTTGTTTTTAATTTGTCTCTCCCACTAGAATATAAGTTCTGTAACTGCAAAGATTTATGTCTTATTCATCATGCCCTTAAAACAGAACTGTTATTTATAATGAAAGGAATTAAATATTTATTTACAGATCAATCCCCTTCCTCTATATCTCTGTTCCACGACTTATATGTATTTCGTTACTCACATACGGTCTGATCTATAAATTCCCAACTACTCTTGTCTGCCTTTTCTGTCTAATCTGTATACTTCCATCAGCTCAGTTACTTTGACCATACTTATCTTTTCTCTTCAATCCAGACCTTTTAACCAACTTCAAAAATACAAGATTCTAGACTTCTTTCTTGATACATATGTGTGGGTCCCTTTTAAGTTTTAACTGGTATGCAATTACTTATAGTCTAAATTGTATTTTTAACAGCTTTATTGAGGCATAATTGCGTATATATTTAGACTGTAAAAATTTATGCATTTACATATGTATAAAACCATTGTATACATAATTTTTTATATCACCCATATGTATATCACCATAATCAAAATAACATAACTCTCAAAAGTGTCCTTTTGCCCTTTTGTAATCTCCCTCTCCTCCATCCCTAGGAAACTACTGATTTGATTTCTGTCACTATACTTTGTATTTTCTAGAAATTGACATAAATGGAATAAAATAAAATTGTTATTTTGAGACTCATTCACGTTTCATGTACCAATAGTCTTTTTTTTTTTCTTTTTAATGGAGAAGTATTCCATTCCACAGTTTGTATATCTATTGAATTGTTGATGAACATACAGGTTATTTCTAGTTCGGGATCATTACAAATAGAATTTCTGTGAGCAGTTGTATATTAGTCTTTCTGTAGACTTATACTTTTATTTCTCTCTGCTGAATATCTAGTTGTGAATGGCTGGGGCATGCGGTAGATGTAGGTTTGAGTTATAAGAACTCTCCCATCCGTTTTCCATCGTCGGTAAACCCCTTTGCATTCTCACCGATCAGCATCTAGGGCTCCAGTGTGCTTGGTATTCTCATCAATATGTGATATGTTCCTCCTTGAATTTTAGCCTTTCTGTTGGGTATCTCACAGTCATTTTGACTATTGCTTTCAACTAATGATTTTGAACATCTTTTAATATGCCAACTAGTCATTCTTTATATCTTTTTTGTTATATCATTTTAAATATTTTGTGTTTTTGAAAATTGAGTTGTCTTTTTCGTATGAAGTTGTAAGTATTCTTCATTCTAGGTACAAGTCCACTGTTATATGTATGGGTTTGCAAATATTTTTCTTTTACTCTCTAAGTTTTCCTTTATTTTCTTAACAGTGTCCTTTGAAGAGCAAAATTAATTATTTTGGCAAAGTCCAATTTATTTTTTTCTGTTGTAATGTGTACATCTTTTGTCATATTAAAGAAATCTTAAAAAAAGAAATCTTTGCCAAATTTTAGGTCATTAAGATGCTCTCATATTTTCTCTAATAAGTTTTACAATTTTATCTTTTATATTTCCATCTATGGTTCATGTTGAGTTACTTTATGGTGTAAAGTGAAGGCGCAGGTGAATTTTTTCACAGTTCCACCATCGTTTGTTAAAAAAGATTACCCTTTTTCTATTGAATTGCTTGACGTCTTTTTCAAAGATCAGTTCACGACGTATGTATGACCCTATCTCTGGATTCTCCATTGTGTTCCATTGATCTAAATGTCTGTCTTTGTCCCAGTACTGCATTTTGTTTTGCCTATATTCTGTCCTTTGTATTAATATATAAGTTTTGGGATGAGATCATCAGTTTCCATGAAAAATGCCAGTAATTTAATGGGGATCTGCCCTACACTGATTTGGGCGGAATGGACAACAGTTTCAAGGTTGAGCCATCCATACAGTAGGTTTCTCAGTTAAGGTCTTAATAATTTTTCTCAGCAGTAGTTTGTAATTTTCAGGGTACAGATCTTACACATACTTTGTCAGAGTTATTCATAGTATTTTACATTTCTTGATACTGTTTTAAATAGAATTGCCTTTTAAATTTCAACTTCAAGGTTCTTATTTCTAGCATATGAAAGTATACTCGATTTTGTATATATTGTATCTTGCCACATAGCTTATTATTTCTTGTAAGTTTTGTTCTTAGGATTTTCTATATACACAATCATGTAATCCACAAATAAACACAACTTTACCTCTTCCTTTCCAATATGTGTGACTTTTACTTCTTTTTCTTGCTTTATTGCAATAGATAGAAATTCCAGCTTAATTTGTGCATTGAACTGGTAAGAATGGACATCTTTGCCTTGTTTCTGATCATGAGGAGAGAACATTCATTCTTTTATTGTTGTGTTAGCAACAGCTTTTCCATGGATTTTCTTTTTTAAGCTGAGAACTTTGCCTTCGATTTCTATATTGCAGAGAAATTTTGTCATGATAATTGCTGGAACTTATCCCGTGCTTTTCTCCATTAATTGAGATGATCATATGTGTTTTTTGTTTGGTCTGCTAGCATGTTGAATTACATTGATTTTTGAATGTCAAACCAAGCTTTTATTACTAGGGTGAGCTTCATTTGGTCATGATGTATTACAGTCCTTTGTATATATTGTTGATTGGGAGTGTTGTTCAAGAATTCTTGAGGAGGAGAGGAGGGGGCACAATGGGAGAAGTTAAGGATAAAGGCAATTAGATGTGAGATTGTAGACATTTCCAGAGTGTTTTGATTCTGGTGATGGTTGTTTTAAACTGGGAAATACTATATTCATTAAAAGCTGTGAAAAAATATTTTTTAATGTTTTATAACAAAATACAGTGACTAACTGAAAAAAGGGAGGAGGTGGTGTTGAGATCTCTAACCATAATTGTGGATTTGTCTACCTTTTTAGTTCTAGAAAGTTTTGCTTTCTGTATTTTCAAGCTTTGTTATTTGAGGCACATTTAAGATTGTTGTATCCTCCTGATGACCCCTTTATTGTTAATGAAGTGACAATTTATCCCTCTTTCCTAATAAACTGTCTTTGTAAACAACTGAGTTAATGACCTCATCTTCCGACCTCCTGTCGTGAAACATGGTCCTTCTAAGGAAAACACTTTTGTTTTTATTTGAGAGAGAAAGAGAGAAAGAGAGCATGAGTTGGGGGGGGGGGGCAGAGAGAGAGGCACAGAAGCTGAAGCAGTCTCCAGGTTCTGAGCTGTTAGTGGGGCTTGAACTCATAGACGGTGTGATCATGACCTGAGCCAAAGTTGGACGCTCAACCAACTGCGCCACCCAGGCGCCCCCAAAGAAAACACTTGTGAATAATTTTCCAAAGATGGACTAGTTTAGCAAGTAATAAAAACTTGTACTTTTTAAAACATAGGATAACTTGTAGACATGTTATATATGAATTTCAAATATTTTTGGTCATTAGATTAAATGCTTTTTTTTTAAAGGCACTTAATTTTTTCCCTATCTTTTTTTTAAAGTAAGACAACACAGCTCTTTATTTTTTTTAAAGTAAGCTCTCCATCCAATGTTGGGCTTAAACTCATGACCAACAGACCAAGAGCCACATAAGCCGCATGTTCTACCAAACAAGCCAGCAAGACTTCCTAAGATGATATGCTTTTTGAAGCACTTTTCTTTTTCTTTTTTTTTTTTTAATTTTTTTAAATGTTTATTTATTTTTGAGAGAGAGACAGAGTGCGAGTAGGGGAAGGGCAGAGAGGGAGGGAGACACAGAATCCGAAGGAGGCTCCAGGCTCTGAGCTGTCAGCACAGAGCCTGACACAGGGCTCGAACTGACAAACCACGAGATCATGACCTGAGCTGAAGTTGGCCACTTAACCGACTGAGCCCCCCAGGTGCCCCTTGAAGCACTTTTCTATGCCTGGCCATTTCTAGTTGCTTTGTAATAATTAGATGCAGTTACTTCACATATTTTCTATGTCACGGTTCTGTCTATATATTATTTATTCTGAAAACATCTCTTTTAATATATATACTCTGGTATTTGTACTCAGGTAAACTAGGTAAAAAGTGTGGCTACCATTTATTCCCATTATCAACTACGTACGGTATTGTTTCTTTTGTTTTTATTATATAAATATTTTTATGTACTACATTCCTTCCTTAAATGGATTGTCAGCTTTTCAAAGGAAAAGACTGTATATTCTTGGCTTTCTCGCCCACCCCCCTCCCTGCCAGCACACCCCAAACATCTAACAAAATTAGAGGGCAAATGACGGGGGTTCAGTTAATATTATACTTTCTAACACATGGAATTAGCTTTGTCGCTCTAAACACTAGAGAAGAGAAAGGCTAGGTTTCGTGTTTTATTATCTTGACAGAAGATGTTGGGATTTGAAATAAGATTCTAGTTTTGAATCATGGGGAAGGGAGTTTGTTACTTCTTGTATACACGGTCAGTATTTGACCTCTCAGTAAACTTGTTACAAGTTTAAAAAACATATTTATTTGCCCCTTTTGGAGTTTGTTTTTAACACGAAGTTAAATATTGACTTTTATTTTCTTAAAGCAGTTCTTGGAACACCACACAGCTTGCCACATCTGGTGAATCCATCCATCTCCCCTGCATTTTTACATCTGAATAAAGCACATCAGGTATATAGACGGCACCAAGTACTGAAATATTGAACATTTGGAGTGACTCGTTTGTTAGCTCTTAATATTTAAAATTCTTGAGAAATTAAGCGAGTATTTTATCTTTAAAAAAAAATCCTTAGTAATAACGATGGCTACATGAAAACACAGTGAGGACATCAGATCAAATTAAGCTGATCAAAGCAGTATCGTCTGTTTATTGATTTCTGTTTATAGGCATTAAAGGAAGAGGTGTATTTTGTGGCATATTTTTCTAGGTATAAGTAGTAAAAACAGAACTTACGTGGTCTTAACTCAAGAGTATTCACTGAAAGAAAAAAATGAATGAACGTGAACTCTTAGTTTAATTTTTAAAATGTATATTAAAATAATTCATATAAGAATAAAAATATTTTTTCCTTTTTCAGGTATTTTAAAATGTATTTGTATATATAAATGTAATATTGGAGATAAGTAGTGCTCATTAATTTCTCATTCTCCTTAAGGCTGTGTCTATATAGAAGCCTAATTACAAATCCAACATCTTGTATAATAGATAATTGATGTAGATTAATGAATGAATGTCTAGTCCTAAACCAAGCTTTTGAAAAAGGTTTATCTTTTATTTATTTTTCATTTTTAGAACCTAACATAGGATCTTGTACATTAGAGGGTCTTTACTCATTCATTTAGTCACCATATTGAGAACCTAACATATACTGGACACTGTGCTGGTCACTGAGGCCCTAGCATTGAACAAAATATTCATAGTTCTTCATTCTTGAAGAATTTCAACAAATAATTTTTTTTAATGTTTATTCATTTTTGAGAGACAGAGCATGAGCAGGGGAGAGGCAGAGAGAGAGGGAAACACAGAATTGGAGGCAGGCTCCAGGCTCTGAGCTGTCAGCACAGAGCCCCACGCAGGGCTCGAACTCACAAACCATGAGATCATGACCTGAGCTGAAGTCAGATGCTTAACCGACTGAGCCACCCAGGCACCCCGAATTTCAACAAATATAGAAAACAAATTTTAATTATAATAAGGTGTGAAGAGTGACATGAGAGGAGAGTTCAGAGTATTGAGGATATTCTCTTTATTTTGGAATTAAGACAAGAATGGTTAATTTTGCCCAGGAGCCCTGTCCAAGCTGGCCTCCGCTGCCTCTCCTGTTCATTGGGTATCACTGTCTCAGCAACAGTGGCGCCCGCTTTCGGTCCTCAGAGGACTTTGCTCTCTTCTCCTTCCGTCTTTGCTCCTGCTGTTACTTCTGCCTGGAATGCTCCCCACCGCAACACCACCTAAATCCCCCAGACTTAACCTAGTTTGTTCTCCGCAGCCTTCAGATCTCTGTGCGAGAGTTAGTTCCTCAGGGAAGATTTCCTTGAATTCACCAGCCTAAATCAAATCCCCAACTCTTCTCATGGCTCCCGTATTTTTCTTTCATATACTTATCACCATTTGTAATTATATGTTTTCAATATTAAGTAACATCTCCCTCCCCCAGGAGCCTCTAAGGTCTGTGAGGGCAGATCGTATTTTGTATCTCTCACTATGTAGCGCTGTACCCAGTACATAGAAAGTGCTTAGTTAATATGCATTGGATGATTAAATGAATAAATAAATGATTGAATGACACCGACACTAAAGCCAAAAAGGGTGAGGGGAGGAAGAAGGATGAAAGAAAAAAAGGAGAGAATGCGGAGTTAGTTTCATGACCACATGGTCACATCTTGTATATTATTAAAGGAATTAATTAGCATTGCCTGAAGTAGGATAGTAGGATATTAAGAAGCTGTTGCTTTTGCTCAGATCAACTGGAGAATTGAACTTTAAAATGAATTGGGTTCTGTGAAAAGTAGCTTTTCAAAATTAAACTAACTTGATGCTTTATCATTTTCACAGAGCACAGTTATGGGTAATACTTCTAATTTATTCCTTCAGAATCTTTCTCACGTACCATTGGCACAGCAGCAATTAATGAAGTTTGAGAATATTCCTACTAATAATGTAAGTACGGCGTTGTTTTTTTGTATTGGATTGAGTTCTTTCCTTTTCAGTATTCAGGCCATTGGGCAGACGGTTTATGAATGTTCACATGGGTAGCCTTTTCATTTGGTGATATCCTGCTGCCCTGAGCAGAAGTCTTACTTTTCTTTTCTTCTTTTGCAGAAACCGGGCTTACTTGGAGATCCTCCAGCCATGGTACTTCAAACCGCAGTCGGGATAGGGTCAGCGCTTCCTTTGAAAACAGAGTTGGGTCATCATGGAGAAGCACATAAAAGTAAATGAACATGCATTTTGAGAGGTCCAGAAACAGTCAGATTTGAGATTTAAAGATGGTTTACCTATATTCTACTTTTATTTACAGAAGGGTCAAATTTGAGTTTTATTCAGTCATTTAAAATTTAAGAGTCCTCTCGGCTTTTCTATTTTTAATATTAGAAAACTATTGATAAGTTATTGATGGACTTGCTTCCATGCCAAGATCACATTTTCCCTGTTGGATATGTTTTAATATTTGATGAAGGTTCACAGCAGCATGAGGCAAAGACATAGATCCCTTTGAGAGTGACGTGCTGCCCACTGGGCTGACAACCTATTGCATAGGTATCCATTTAATTTTTGCCCGAATAAGAAACCCATAGCTTTTAAAGAAATATGTGGTATTTTGGTAAACTTCGATTATTTATTTGCATTATTTTTTAAGTGTGATCTCCAAACTGGTAGTAGAAGAAAAATAACAACACGTGCACTGTGTGCTTCTGAAAAGATGACAAATTTAAACAAAACAATTATTTTTTAGAAAAACAAGAGCATGTGGTATACCAAGATTTCTTATTGGGATGTGATTTGAAAGGAACTTTCAGTTTGAAGTGTAATTGAAATTTGTTTGAAGTGATTATGCTGGGAAAAGAGAAGGGCCACCAGTAACAAAAAAAAAGATGTCGATTAAATACAGGATAGCATATTTCGCCTCTACATAAAGCCAACAAGTCAGATGATCAAATAAATCCATCAATTCTGACTGTTGGAATTGACTGGGTGAAAGTTAAACTAGTATACAGACAAGTGTAGAAATTTTTATGGTTTGATGGGACCTGTCCCAAAAGTTAAATTTTGTATCACTAAAAGTTCATCAGATGTTTATTATTTATGTCGGGCTAAATAATAAGCCATTTGCTTTCACATACATTGCTTTAAGAACATTTAAAATTCAAAATGTTCAAATAAATACATTGTTAGAAGAACTGAAGTATCCACTTCTAATATTTGGTACTAAAAATAATTTAAGAAATTTGTTCAGTGAATTTGTAAAATATAAATTTGACTGAATGTAGTTATTAAAATTAGCTCTTTTCTTCTAATTGTGAGTCATAGATTTTTAAAAAGTGAAATGGTTCAAAATTTTCCTACTAAAATTTTCATTTCTTCCAGAATTTCTTGGTATTTCCTGTAAATAAAAATGTAAAACTTTCATATGTTAAATTGGTGCCTATCTACTCACAAATAGTAATGTTTTTTAAACCACTGTCGTGCTGATGTTTAAAAACCAGCCCTCTGGGTCTAAAGAATGTCTTGATTCTCATAGCATTTATGGAGGTCTGCGGGTAGACACTACAAGTCATGGCCAATCGCACACTACCCACAGGGAGACACTGAATTCGGGAGCTGGGAAAAGATATCCACAGTCAGCTGTTACGAACTCGTGCAAGTTGGCTGATCAAATTTATTGTTGGATTTAATTTAACTTTATTTTTTAAGTGTCAATTTTTTAAACTGAAGACTTAATCATTCCCTTCAAACATGGAAGCAGGCAAATTACAGTGATTGTGCATTAAAACAAAGGCAACTGATATAACTTAAGTGCCAAAAAGTACACACATTTTGCTCTCATACTTTACAATATACAGTTAAGGCTTGGAATTTAAAAACATCCTTGAGATTATCCTGGAAGTTGTTGAAAGTAAGGAAAGCGTGATTACTGTTACAGGGTTTGTTTTTTTTCCCCGTCTAGCAACTTGCTTTTTTACAACCAACTTTACCTTTTAAATTTAACTCTTCTCTCATGGACACAAAATAGGTTTTTCCACATTTTGCCCTCATCTTAACAAAAATCCGAAGGACTGTTGTGAAGAACTCTTGTCTAACCAAACCTTTTTGCATTTGTGGTTCACTACAGCGTCTAATCTGATTCCAGCTCAAACAACTCTAACAGCGGGAATGGGCATGTTGCCGTTCTTTCCCAGTCAGCACATGGCTGGACAAGCTGGGCCAGGGCACGGGAATTCTCAGGAGAAACAGCCAGCCTCGGTGGGGAAGGCAGAAGGAAATTTCTCAGGGTCACAGGCTTATCTCCAGAGCTTTCCAAACCTTACTGTGGGAGGCCTGCTGACGGGACACCATAAACAACAGCAGAGTCAGCCAAGAGGCTCAGAGATAAGTTCAGGGGTAAGAAAATTGTGTTTGTGCGTACACACGCATGCGTGCACACACACACATGCCTGTGTATACTACATGTATGTAGATACTATGCAGGAATATATATATGCATATTCTTTTAAAATTATATTTTAAATTCTAATGCTAGAAGATTCTAACTTGGGGCTTATTTTACAGGGAATGTAATTTATGAAGTATCATAAAGTATCTTAAGTATTCTTAAATTCCAAAGAAAGTTAATAACATACTTAAAATATATAAATAGGGATTACAAACTAGATAATTGATATATCAATGACATGATGACTTTTTCATAGTGTGCATTTACTTCTCAAAATAGAAGAAAATATTGCACTCTTAAAAACCTGTTATTATAAGCAAACACCCATCTTTTGATAAGTTATGCCAGCTGTTTGTGACTATGCTTAATTACCAGTTTGTAAATAAAATAATTTCAATTTGAGTAAAATGAGTTTTTTAAGTATGTAAAATAATTTAAATATGTATTCCTTATTCTTACAGATATTTGCTTTTGTAAAATTCAATATTTCAATTAGAAATCAAAATTCTAATATTCACAAATGCTTGATATTTTAGAAATGAAATATAACCTTAGTTCAAAATTTATAGTTTGGAAAAGCTTAAAAGGATCATTAATACTTCTCTAATGATATGATACTTATGAGGCTTTCTGATTAAAGAATGCTTTTCAAAACGTTTACTTTTTCTATTTTAAACGTATACTCTGTGACTAATTAGATATTAGTTTAATATTTAAAGGCAAAACCAATTTTGTTTTATCTGAAAAATGTCGAAGTCAGTTATTCAACTCTGGCCTGCTGAAAAGAGTCTAATCTCTGTTTTAATTCTGGAAGTTTTTAGCCAGTTATTTTATTCGTTCTTAGACCAGTGACATTTGTAAATGTTAAACTCAGTAGGTAAAAGAAAGTACATTTAATTTTTATTCATACCCTGAAATACCTTTTGGTGTGTATGTAGTATAAAACTCAGGTTATAAGCAGCACGTGAGGAAAAAAATTCATGTAGTTGGCTGTATTCAAATGTCAAAGCAATTAGATTAATTCGGAGATGGTTTTAATTGTCAACTGGTCATAGCAGCAGGTATGAATGGGATGCCCTACAATTGTTCATTGAGAAAGTTAAGGCAGTTCTTGTAGAATGAATTTTGTAAATTTATATGCAATATTAATTTCTTGGCTTCTTGAGGGAAATTAAACAATTAGAACTCATATATGAATATGCTATATCTTTTGGCACAGAAAGCGTCAGGTCTTTAGAAAAGCTTGATTTGAGGTGATTCGCATAATGGGCAGAGTCTAGCAGGAGGAAAACAGCCAAAGTGGTTCAGGGCCAGGAAAACAGGTTCTGTGGGGAAAAAAAAAAAAAAGAAAGAAAGAAAGAAAACTGAGGGAAATGAGGACATGTAACCCTGAAAGGGAAGACAAGCTGGCTACCCATTATGATAATACATTCTCAAACTAGTCACATGGTACTTTGTATTTCACCAGTAGGCAGAACTAGTCCAGTAAGTGAGACCTACAATAAAGCAGATTTGGGCTTAATACAACAAAGAACAATTGAAACTTTCAAATAAAGAAAAAGCTTGACCATTTCACAAAGATGTGACTGTCCTGTCACTGAAAACAATTAAGTAGACATGAAGTGAATACAGATTGCCGTAGAAGTGATTCCTCTTTCTGTAGGGAATACTTTCTGTAGGGGTTTGGACCAGGTAACTGCAAAGTATGTTTTCCAAGAATGTAGCAAGATTATTGATTTCGTTAAGCATATTTGGTTTAATTTGACTTTAGCTTTTTAGACTTGCATTTTTAAGAAAAATTTTTATTAAGGTATAGATGTGCAATGTTACATTAGTTTCAGATATACAACTTAATGATTTGATACATATTATCTATATTACAAAATGATCACCACAGTAAGTCTAGTTAACATCCATTACCATACATACATACATTATAATTTTTTGTGTATGATGGGAACTTTTAAGATCTATTCTCTTAGCAACTTTCAAATATGCCACTATATTAACCATAGTCACCATGCTGTACATCACATCCCATGACTTATTTATTTCATAACTGGAACTTTATACGTTTTGACTTTTTTCATCCATTTTGCCTACCTCTGCCTCTGATAAGCACCAATCCATTTTCTGAATCTATGAGCTTGTTTTCTCGTATTTTTTTTTAATTCCTACATGTAAGTGAAATCATACAGTATTCGTTTTTCTCTGACTTTTTTCACTTAGCATAATGCCCTCAAGGTCCATCCTTGTTACCACAAATAGCAAGATTTCTTTTCTATTTAAGACTGGATATATACACACATTTTCTTTATTCATCCATCAAAGAGCACTTCTGTGGTTTTCATATCTTGTCTGTCGTGGATAGTGCTGCTGTGAACGTGGGAGTGTGGGTGACTGTTGAGATAGTGACTTCATGTCCTGTGAATATATACCCAGAAATGGGACTTTTGGATCATACAGTAATTGTTTTGGTTTTTTTTGAACTTCCATACTGTTTCCGTTGTGGTCATATCAATTTTCTCCTGTTCAGTAGATTGTGTTTTTATTTTGTTGATGTTTTCCTTTGCTGTACAGAAGCTTTTTAGTTTGATGTAGTTCCACTTGTTTATTTTTGCTTTAGTTGCCTTTGCTTTTGGTGTCATAGCCAAAAAATCATTGCCAAGACTAATGTCAAGGAGCTTTCCCCCTATATTTCTTCCTAGGGGTTTTATGCCTTCTGATCTATATTTACGTCTTTAAGCCAGTTTGAGTGAATTTTTGTGTGTGGTGTGAGACCAGGGTGCAATCTCATTCTTTAGCATGTGGATGTCCAATTTTCCCAGCACCATTTATTAAAGAGATGTCCTTTTTCCATTGTGAATTCTTGGCTCCCTGGTCAAAGATTGATTCAGCACATATGTGTGGGTTTATTTTTGAGTTGTCTATCTTACTTGATCATGGTGTACAATCTTTTTAATGTATTCTTGAATTTGGGTTGCTAGGATTTTGTTGAGTTTTACATCTATGTTCATCAGGGATATTGGTCTGTAATTTTATTTTCTTGCAGTGTTCTTGCTTTGATATGAAGCTGGCCTTGTTAAATTAGGTAAGTGTTCCTTCCTCTTGAATATTTTGGAAGAGTTTCAGAAGAAATGGCATTAATTTCTCTTGAGATATCTGGTAGAATTCACCGGTGAAGCCATCTAGTTCTGATATTTTCAATGTTGGGAGGTTTTTGATTACTCCTTCATTATTGGTCTGATAAGATTTTCTTTCTTTTTTTCTTTATGATTTGGTCTTGATAGGGTATAGGTTTCCAGGAATTTATCCATTTCTTTGTAGGTTATCCAATTTGTTGACATGTATTTCTTGGTAATAGTTTCTTATAATCCCTTGTATTTCTCTGATATCAGTTTTAATGTCTCCTCTTTCATTTGTAACTATTGGAGTTCTTTCTTTTTCTCTTGGTTAGTCTAGTCCAGGTCTATCTGTTGTGTTTATCTCTTCAAGATGCCAACGCTTGGTTTCATGGATCTCTCTTTCTAGTCTGTAGACTTTATTTACTTATTTATTTCTGCTCTAATCATTACTGTTTTCTTCTTTATGCTAATTTTCGGCTTTGTTTCTTTTCCTAGTTCCTTGATGTATAATGTTAGGTTGTTTGAGATCTATCTTATTTCTTCACGTATGCACTGCTGTAAGCTTCCTTCCTGGAACTGCTTTTGCTGCATTCATAAATTTTGGTATGTTACATTTCCATTTTCACTGGTGTCAAGATACTTTTTGACTTCTCTTTTGATTTCTTTTTTGCCCTATTGGTTGTTCAGAAGTGTGTCATTTAATTTATTCTTATCTGAATTTTCTAGTTTCCCCCCTGTTTTTGATTTCTAGTATCATACCACTGTAGTCAGAACAATACTCAATATGATTTCAGTGTTCTTAAATTTCTTCAGACTTACTTTGTGGCCCAACATATGATCCTTCCATCCTTCTTTCCTTTCTCTCCCTCCCTCTCCCTCCTTTTCATTCTTTCCTTTCCTTTCCTTCTCTTTTCTCCTCCCTTTTCTTCCCTCCTTCCTTCCTTCCTTCCTTCCTTCATTTCTTTCTTTCTTTCTTTCTTTCTTTCTTTCTTTCTCTCTCTCTCTCTCTCTCTCTCTCTCTCTTTCTTTCTTTCTTTCCTGTCTTTTCTTTCTCTCTCTCTCTCTCTCTCTCTGTTTTTTTTGCTTTTGATGTCAGACCCAAAAAATCATTGGCAAATTGAATGTCACAAAACTTTCCACCTAAGTTTTTAAGAGTTCTATAATTTTAGCTCTTAATTTTGGTCTTTGATCTTTGAGCTAATTTTTGTATGTGGTGTAGGGTGAGGATCCACTTTATTCTTTTACATGTGATACCCAGATTTCTCCATTGAATATTGTCAAAAATCATTTAACCATAAATGCAGGGACTTATTTCTGGACTCTCTATTCTATTCCATTTGTCTGTGTGTCTGTCTTTATGCCAATACTATACTGTTGAGATTACTGTAGCTTTGTAATAAGTTTGAAATCACAAAGTATGAACCCTCTATTTTTGTTATTTTTCACCTTTTTCGACATTTTTTTTACTATTTTGGGTGTCCCTTGAAATTCCGTATGAATTTTAGGATAGATTTTTCTTTTTCTGCAAAGAAAAGTTGGAATTTCGTTAGGGATTGTATTGAATCTGGAGGTCACTCTGGTTAATATTGACATTTTAACAACATTAGGTCTTCTAATCCGTGAACATAGGATGTCTTTCCATTTATTTATGTCTTTTACTTCAGCAATGTTTTTTGAAATTTTAATATTTAACCCAGCATATTCAAAATACCAAATAATATGTACTAAACTATTAAGATACTTTGTATTTTGATTTGGTACTGAGATTTAGTATATATTTTACTTTTCACAAACATCTCAGTTTAAACTATCCACATTTCATATGCTCAGTAGTCATGTGTTGCTAGTGGCTACCATGTCAGACAGTACAGTCTTAGATGTTTTCATGGCTTAATCTCTCATTTTATTGAGATTTCTGCTTAAATATCACTTTCAGCCATGTTGTGTAGTTTTTAGTGGGCAGGTATTTTTCCTCCTTGGTTTGGTTAATTCTTAAGTATTCTTTTCGAGTATGTTGTAAATGGAATTGTTTTCTTCATTTTCTTTTTGGATTGTTCATTATTAATGTATAGAAATGTAACTGATTTTTGCATGTTGATTTTATATCCTACAACTTTGCTAAATTTATTTACTCTTAACAGTTTGTGTCTGTATGTGTGTGTACTACTTAGGGTTTTCGTATTATCTGCAGGCAGAGACCATTTTCCTTCTTCCACTCTAGTTTGAATCCTTTTCTTTTCCCTGCCTAATTGCTCTGGCTAAAACTCCTAATATTATGTTGAACAGAAGTGGTGAAAGCAGATAGCTTTGTCTTGTTCTTGATGTTAGAGGGAAGTATTTCAGTGTTTCACTGAATTGACTTTTCATATATAACTTTTGTATTAAGGTAGTTTCCTTCTATTCCTAATGTGTTGAGCATGTTGAATTTTAATCATGAAAGTGTGTTGAATTTTGTTAGATGCTTTTTCTGCATCAGTTGAGGTGATCCTGTGCTTTTTTTTCCTCCATTCTGTTATTGTATTACATTGAGTGATTTTTGTATGTTGAATTGTCCTTGCATTCTATGAGTAAATCCCAGTTGGTTATGGCATAGAACCCCTGTAATAATCCACTAAATTTGGCTTGCTCGTGTTTTGTTGGTGACTTTAGCACAAATAGTTATAAGCAATATTTGATATTGGTCTGTAGTTTTGTTTCTTTTTTTTGTAGTGTCAGTCTAGCGTTGGTACTAGGGCAATGCTAGTCTCATAGAATGAGTTAAGAAGTATTGTCTCTTCATCAGTTTTGTGGAAGAGTTTGAGAAGAATTGATTTTAATTCCTCTTTAAATGTCTTGTTGAATTACCCAGTGAAGCCATTTGGTCCAGGGCTTTTCTTTGTTGTCAGACTCTGTACTTTTTAAAATTTTATAATTGATTCTCTTTCATAGCTAGAGTTGAGAACCCCTGATAGAATAGAATCTGATTACCTTGGCAATGTAAGTACTTTAGAAACAAAATCTGGGAGTACTTCGCTGGCTACCTTTACTCAGTTACTGAATTCTCTGTAAGGATTGTCTTTTCTCATGCTATATATGCTTTCCTTTGGCAAATATCTAATGGCTTTAGCTCCCACCTAGAATCGTATGGTTCCATCTTAGACTTCTTTTGAACTATTTTCTCTCTTGACTGTAAGTTTCTTAAGTGTAGTAATCCTGTCTTACCCATTTTGGTATTATCAATGCTTACCACAGTGCCCGAAGCATAGTAAACGTTCAGTAAGCGCATATGAATGGATGAATACATCTCAATAAGTGATTTACACATCACAAACAAATCTGGACTACTTTGGGCTTATGAAGAGATGAAAGATAGATTTCTCAATCCAAATACAGTAATGTTGGCCAGATAAGGAGCGAATAAAAGGAGCTCTGGCTCTCAAATATAGAAATAAGCATTTGAGATTAGACTTTCTTCATTCTCCTCAGAGAACAAAATAAAAATTAATTTGGAAATGAAAACTTAGCTGCTAGCTTTAACTTTATAGTAATCTGAATTGTCGTCTTTAAAAATTTTTACCAACAGGGAACAAAAAAGTAAATAATTCTGTTGGAAGAAAATGATCTGAAGAATCAGCCCTTTTCTTTCAAAGAAATACTAGAACCTTATACCTAGTTATATAAGATTCTATCGATAGCATATCTTGTTAAGAAACGTGAAGTTTTAGAGTTATCATCTAAATGTGTATTTGGATCTTGTTAAATCCACTTATTTTGTTTGGAATTATTCTTAGAACCAAAGGCAAATAACCTTTCCTTTATCATTTGTCTGTAGCTGTAAATATAAAATTAAAATCTTAAGAAAATGTGAATTACAATATCTCTGGGAAAAAGGTATGGGATTAGTTTTTCTTATGAAGATGAATTCTCTCCTAGTTCAAATGAGAAGGATTTACATGAAGGTCTTTAATTTTCTTTCAGTTCTCAAGTTTTACGGTTCTAGAATAGTTAAAAAAAAAAAAAAAAGCTAGTTGACAAAAAATAGCAAGCAGAAGGTGATAATTTTAATCAATATCCAGAATAATCCCCTAACTTAACATGTTCAAATGTTAGGTTCCCCAGATTTTTATTACACTAGACTGGATTTATTGAAGAATAAACATTACTCTTTCTGCATTTTCATTTTCTTGTACTTCTTATTAAGCACCTACTCTTTTGTTTTTGATAAATAGGCTTCTTCTAAGAATCAGACTTCACTATTGGGAGAACCACCAAAAGAAATACGGCTCAGTAAAAATCCATACTTGAACTTGGCGAGTGTGTTGCCCAGTGTGTGCTTACCATGTAAGTGAGAGCTCAGTACTAATATTTTGGAGTTGTATTGAATATTTTCCATAATTAGTTTACTTCAATATTTAATTTAACGAAAGCAAATAATACTTATTGACCAATTAAAGCCCAAGTTATGACCAGCCTTTAAATTGAAAGAGTAAGTAAAATTAAGATACTTAAAATGCATTCTAATTATTCAAGGAAAATGTCTTTTGTAATATTTTATTAAGAATATAATTAATTTATTGAATTATTGAATCATAATTGAAAATAATTGAGCAAAAGAGTTATCGACAATACTATAATGCTTTGCAATACATATAGAACCTATTTTTAAAAAAGAGCCTATCTAGGTAATCTAACATATCCAGAATATTTGCAGAGTACCCCAAAATATCTGAGATAATGATAATTGGCAAAGGTTGAACTCTTACTTACTTTTTTGAAAGACCTTCTCAGGCCTTCAGTTAGGATAAATTAATTATAATTTAAAGGAAAATCACAAATGCAGTATGCTATAGGTACTAGGGTATTCACTACCATGTGGGTTGTCAACTGGTGTAACTGAAAACTACCTTAAGGTTCATCAATAGTGGAATGGTTAAGTAAAAAATACTTCATCATAAAATAGAATACAGTACAAATCTTTTGGTAATTGAGGGAGAGCTACGTGTACTAATATGAAATTATCTCTAAAGCAGATTAAGTGGAAAAAGCCAACGTATGCATAAAGAGATTCTATTTATGTTTGTTTAAGCTATATATGTATGTATTTGTATATTACGTATGTATTATGTACATACATTTATGTATGTAAAGCTACATATTCTTATGTGTACATATTTAATGTGTAAATGCATACGTAAATTTTGGAAAATAAATTCTAAACTGTTACTCTGGGAAAAAAGAATAGGATCGAATGAAAAGAGATGAAAGATTTTAATATACATTCTTTGTATTTTATACAGTATCCTCTTGAATTTGGACCTTGATCTGTTATTTTTTTTTAAAGAGCCAGAAAAAAATTTAATGTGCTTCTCCTATTATCACATTTTTACCTCATCTAAAAATGGATGGTTACAGCTATTGCATTAACAAGAATGGTTAGTTTACATTTTGTTTGCCTTCTTTTAGAGATTAGATATAGATCTAAAAAATGTTTCCATCAAAACTATTTTACCCATAGGGCAAACTTCCTTCCATTTTCAGTTGCTTTAGATGAACAAGACAACATCATATAGTATATATTTTTCCCCTGTGCATAATAAATATAGACATATACTGGCAAATGAAAATTTGTGTTCTATATGGGAATATGAGTTTTATATTTTGCTTATAACTTAAAATAAAACAACGTTTAGCTGAAAATATTATTGATTTTGCCTTTAGCCCCTGCAAGTAAAACCACTCTACAGAAGACTGGAATTGCAAGCAACATTCTGGATGCAATCTCTCAGGGAAACGAATCACAACACACGTTGGAAAAGTGCATTTCTTATTCTCAGCCTTTCGGTGATTATGCACAGGTAAATGATTCTCAGGTTTTGATGATATCCAGAAAAAATGATTCAACTATATATTGAGCTCATATTCCTATAATTGTGATTGTGATTCCTATAATATCATAGGTAATATCATTAGAAAGTAAAATTGTGTTCATTTATACAATATTTCTTCCTCATTTGGAATTTTAGGCCACGTTCAAGAAATTAACTATCATTTGACTAGATATCCACCTCTCAGTGTTACTCAGTGTTTGTTGACTAGCGGTCTACAAACTATAGACCAAATCCAGCCCACTACCTGTTGTGTCCGTAAAGTTTTATTGAGATACAGCCACATCCATTCATTTACGTATTGTCTACGGTGCTATTGTGCCAGAGTGGCAGAGTTGAATAGCTACAGGGAAGACTATAGGACCCATAAGATTAAATATTTACCTTCTGGCTCTTTACAGAGAAACTCTGCTGACTTCTGCTTTATATCAGTGTGCACCTGACTAAGGAACCCAAGGAAATGCCTCTGTTCTTCACTCCTGCTTCCTGATAAAAAACAGGATCCTAATTGCAGGCACTATTCTGACATTTAAACCAATCAATCAATAACATAAAAAGTATTATATTCAAAAGGTATATTGTGCCATTATTTAAATAAGTCAATTTTACTTTGGCCTTTTCTCCTTCAGGTTATTTTCAGTGGCTTAAGTGGAGAGTATATATCATGTTAGCAGTACAGGATTATATAATCACGAGAGTCTTATGATTATCAATTCGGATTCTTTCTGATTTCTCAGCATTTCAGCTTCTCAACTCTGTCCTGTCTGTATGAGCAATGCTTCCACTTTGATTTTCTTGGAGCAACTGTGTTTGCCTCATCTGTCTCTGGACCCTTAGAAAAGAAATTCTAGAATTCACTGGGAACAATTGATGTCTCATGCTTTAATGATAGGATACTAGAAACGCAGGTGTAATAGATTCTGTAAAAATGGTGCAGCTGGATATTAGAGTACTATATAATGAAGTCTCTTACCTACCCGTGGAAAAGGTGGAGAAATATAGGTTGGAAGATGATATAAGTAGGTGGCAACAGACCTGTATCTAAGGAATAGTAATCGTGAATTAATACAAATACAACTTGGAAAACATTCTCCTGTATGTTTCATAAGACTCCATTTTTGTTCCTTTATTAACATTTTAGGTAATGACTGAGATGAGGACATTAAATGTATGCTAATTATATTTACAGGTGACAGAAGCCAAGGAAATTATCAGAGATATGTAAAATCATTTATAAATAATTTATAGTTCTGTAAATTAGAAACAGCCGAAATTTCTAAAAATTTATGACTAAGTAAACAAATTATGTCATATTTATCCCAGATATATAGTGTAAATATTAAAAATCATTTAAAACACCATGTAAACTCATGGTAAATGTTTCTAATCTCTTGTTAATTTTTAAAATTTATAAAATACAGTCCTATACAATTTTATATTTTTTGTTTCTTTACAAGGAACAAAATTTACTTTTAGAAACAGGAGGAAGCACAATAAATTTTTAAAAATTTATTTAATCATGTAAGATTTAACTTTTTATGTAACTTTTTATTTTTTATCACTTACTTTTATCATGATACATGTGCTCTTTAATCCCATTCTCCATTTCCCCTACCACCTCCTCTTTAACCATCACTTTGAGTCTGTTTCTTGGTTTGTCTCTTTTTTCCCTTTGCTTGTTTCTTAAATTCCACATATGAGTGAAATCACATGGTATTTGTCTTTGATTTCTATTGCTCAGCATAATACTCTCTAGCTCCACCAGTGTTATTGCAAATGGCAAGATTTCCTTTTTTTTTCTGGCTGAAAAACATTGCATTGCATATATAGACCACATCTTTATCCATTCATCTGTCAACAGACACTTGGGCTGCTTCCATATATTGGCTATTGTAAATAATGCTGCAATAAACATATGGGTGCATATAACCTTTTGAATTCGTGTTTTTTTGTATTTTGGGGATAAACGCCCAATGCTACTCTTCCTGGATAATGCAGTAGTTCTATTTTTAATATTTTGGGGAATCTCGGTCCTGCCTTCCAGCGTGGCTGCAGCAGTTTGCGTTCTCATCAACAGTGCAAGGGCATTCCTTTTTCTCTCCATCCTCACCAACACTTGTTTTTTATGTTTTTTATTTTAGCCATTCTGACAAGTATGAGGTGATACCTCATTATAGTTTGATTTGCATTTATCTGATGATGAGTGATGTTGAGCATCTTTTCATGTGTCTGTCATTCATCTATGTGTCTTCTTTGGAGAATTGTCTGTTCATGTCTTCTGCCCCTTTTTTAAATGGATTGTTCTTTTTTTTGGGTGTTGAGTCGTATATTTTGGATACTAACCCTTTATCAGATATGTCATTTGTAAGTATCTTTTCCCATTCAGTAGATTGCCTTTTAGTCTTGTTGATGATTTCCTTTGCTGTGCAGAAGCTTTTTATTTTGATGTAGTCCCAGTAGTTTATTTTTGCTTTTATTCCCCTTGCCTCAGGAGGCCTCTAGAAAAGTGTTGCTATGACCAATGTCAGAGAGATTACTGCCTGTTCTCTCTTCAAGAATTTTTGTGGTTCTAGGCCTCACATTTAGGTCTTTAATCCATTTTTAGTTTCTTTTTGTGTGTGGTGAAAGAAAGTGGTCTGTTCTTCTGCATATTGCTGCCCAATTATTCCAGCACCATTGGTTGAAGAGACCAGCTTTATCACATTGGATGTTAATTCCTTCTCTGTTGAAGATGAATTGACCATGTGATTGTGGGTTTATTTCTGGGTTTTCTGTCCTATTCCACTGATCTGTGTGCCTGTTTCAGTGCCAGTAGTATTCTGTTTTAACGACTACCCGTTTGTAATATGACTTGAAATCTGGAATTGTGACACCTCCAGTTTTGTTTTTTCTTTTTCAAGATTTCTTTGGCTATTTGAGATCCTTCGTGGTTCCATACAAATTTTAGGATTGTTTGTTCCAGTTCTGTAAAAAATGCTGTTTGTGCTTTAATAGAAATTGCAGTAAATCTGTAGATTGCTTTGAGTAGTGGAGACATTTTAATAATATTGGTTTTTCCAATTCATGAGCATCAATGTCATGCCATTTCTTTGCATCACCTTTAATTTCTTTCATCAGCGTTTTATAGTTTTCAGAGTATAGGTCTTTCATCTCTTTGGTTAAGTTTATTCCTAGATACTTAATATATTTGGTGCAATTATAAATGGGATTGTATTTTTATTTATTTTTAATGCTTTATTTTGAGAGAGAGAGAGAGGACAAGTGGGCAAGGGGCAGAGAGAAGAAGAAAGAATCTCAAGCAGGCTCCACGCTGTCAGCACAGAGCCCAAGGTGAGGCTCGATCTCATGAACCATGAGATCATGACCCGAGCTGAAATCAAGAGTCAGATGCTCAACCAACTGAGCCACCCGGGCACCTAGGGATTATATTTGTATCATTAGTGTATAGGAATGCAACAGATTTTTGTACCTTGATTTTGTATCCTGTGACTTCACTGAATTCATTTATCACTTGTAGTAGTTTTTTGGTGGAGTCTTTAAGGGTTTTCTATGTATGGTGTCATGTCATCTGCAAATACTGAATTTTACTACTTCGTTGGTAATTTTACTACTCCATTTAGATGCCTTTTATTTCTTTATATTGTCTAAAGGCCATGCCTAGGACTTGCAGTACTGTGTTGGATAAAAGTGGTGAGAGTGGACATCCTTGTCTTGTTCCTCACCTTAAGGGAAAAGCTCTCAGTTTTTCCCCACAGAGTATAATGTTCGCTGTGGATTTTTCAAATAAGGCCTTCATTATGTTGATTTACATTTTCTCTAGACCTGCTTTGCAGAGAGTTTCTGTCAGGAACGAATGTCATACTTTGTCAAATGCTTTTTATGCATCTTTTGAAATCATACAATTTTTATCCTTTCTCTTATTGATGCGATGTATCATGTTGATTGTTTTGTGAGTATTGAACCATTCTTGTGTCCTGGGGGAAAAATTCCACTTGATTATATATTTTTGAGGATTTTTGCATCTATATTCCTAAGAGATCTTGGCCTGTACTTCTCTTTGTGTGTTTGTGTGCCTGCCTGTCTGTATCTGGTTTTGGTATCAGGGTGATACTGGCCTCAGAATTTTGAAGTTTTCCTTCCTCTTCTATTTTTTGGAACAGTTTGAGAAGAGTGGATATTAACTCTTTTTTAATGTTTGGTAGAATTCATCTGTGAAGCCATCTTATCTTGGATTTTTGGTTTGGGGAAGTTTTTTGATTTCTAATTCAATTTCATTGCTGGTGATGGGTCAGTTCAAATTTTCTATTTTTCTCTGCCCTAGTTTTGGTAAGTTATGTGTTTCTAGGAATTTATCTGTCTCTTCTAAGTTGTCCAGTTTGTTGGCATATAGGTTTTCGTAATATTCTATTACAATTTTTTTTTATATTTCTGTGCATGGTATGATTTTGACTTTTTTGAATTTGTCGAGACTTGTTTTGTGGCCTAATATGTCATCTCTTCTGGAGAATGCTCCAAGTGTGCTTGAAAAGAGTGTGTATCCTGCTGTTTTAGGTCGGAATGTTCTGAATATGTCTGTTAAATCCATCTGGTCCAATGTGTCATTCAAAACCAAAATCATTATTGATTTTCTGTTTGGATTATCTGCCCATCAATGTAAGTGGAGTGTTAAAGTCCCCTGCCATTATTGTATTACTATTGGTTAATTTATGTTTATTTTTAACAGTTTTATGTATGTGGGTATTTCCATGTTGGGTGCATAAATATTTATAATTGTTATATTCTCTTGTTGGATTGTCCCTTTTATTATTATACAGTATCCTTCTTTGACTCTTCTTATAGTCTTTGTTTTAAAGTCCATTTTGGGGGTGCCTGGGTGGCTCAGTTGGTTAAGTGTCTGACTCTCAGTTTCGGCTCAGGTCATGACCTCACAATTTTATTGTGTCAGGCTCTGTGCTGAAGCATAGAGCCTGCTTGGGATTCTCTCTCTCCCTTTTCTCTGCCCCTCCCCTGCTCATGTTCAATCTCTGTCTGTCTCTCTTTCAAAATAAGTAAACTTAAAAAAATAAAGTCTCTTTTGCCTGATACAAGTATTGCTACGCTAGCTTTCTTTTGGCACCCATTTATCATGATAAATGTTTCTCCATTCCCTTGCTTTCAATCTGCAGATGTCTTTCCATCTGAAATAAATCTCTAATAGGCAGCATATAGATGGGTCTTGTTTTTTATCCACTCTGTCCCCCTATGTCTTTTGATTGGTGCATTTAGTCCATTTATATTCAAAGTAATTATTGATAGACATGTGTTTATTGCCATCTTGTTACTTGTTTTGTGGTTGTTTTTTAAATAGATTTTCTCTGATCTTTTCTTTGTTTGTTCTCATGGTTTGTTGGCTTTCTTTAGTGAGACATTTGGGTTTCTATTTCTTTATTCTTTGCACATCTATTATAGGTTTTTGATTTATGGTTACCATTAGATTTGTATATAACATCTTCTGTGTATAGCAGTCTATATTAAGTTGATGGTTGTTTGAGTTTAAACCCATGCTTTACTCCTCTTCGCCCACGTTTTAGGTACATGGTATCATATTTTGCATCATTTTATTTTATGTGTCTGTGAACCGAATTTTACAGAAATACTTTTATTGCTTTTGTGTTTACTTTTCATACTCTGACTTATGGTCTTCCTTTCCACTCAAAGAGTCCCCTTTAATATTTCTTGTAGGACTGGTTTAGTGGTCATGAACTCCTTTAGTTTTCGTTGTCTGAGAAACTCTTTACTCTCCTTCTACTTAGAGTAATAGCCTTGCTGGATAGAGTATTCTCGGTTGCACGTTTTTTTCTTTCAGCACTTCGAATATATCATGCCATTCCCTTCTGGCCTGCAAAATTTCTACTGAAAAATCCTGATAACCTTATGGGGTTTCCATTGTATATAACTGTCTTCTCGTGCTGCTTTTAAAACTTTTTCTTTATTGCTACTTTTTGCCATTTTAATTACTGTGTAATTAAATTACTGTGTGGACCTCCTTGAATTGTATTTGGGAGGGGGCTCTCTGTGCTTCCTGGATCTGGATGTCTATTTACTTTCCCATATTTCCTTAAATATTTTTTTTGCCCTCTTAGCTCTTTCTTCTTCTGAGATCCCTATAATATGAATGTTATTAAGCTTGATGAAATCACTGAGTTCCTAAGACTGTTCTCAATTTGCATAATTTCTTTTCCTTTACTCAGTTTCGTTACTTTCCATTTCTCTGTCTTCCAAGTTATTAATTTGTTTCTCTGCTTCATCTAGCTCATTCCATCCTGTGTATTTTTTAATTAAAATGTATTGTGTTCTTGATCTCTGGTTGGTTATTTTTGTCTCTGTGTTGTGTCTCACTGATATCCTCCACTCTTTTCTCCAGTTCAGGGAGAATCTTTATGGCAGGCATATTCTTTCCTTTTCTCTTTTGTCCCTCGCTGTGGTTTGGTCCTTCTTTTGGAATGTGTCTCTGTCTCCTCATTTTCTCTAACTTCCTTTGTCTGTTTCTGTGTGTTAGGAAAGTCAGCTACTTCTCATGCTCTTATTGATAATAGCCTTGTGAGGAATAGATCCTCTAGTATCCCACAGTGCAGTGTCTGCTGTTCCCCAGGGCCTGGCACTTCGGTGTTTCCTGTGTGTGGTGCGTGTACCCTGCTGTTGAGTCATGACCTGTTTTTCCTTCAGTCCAGTTGTCTGCAGAGGCTCTCTAGCAAGGTGCGCAGAGGTTTGCTTGCTAAGATGAGACCTGCTCCTGTTACTGCCAGAACTGAGGTCCCACAAAGTGTACAGGTCAGGAGATGTGGTCTGGTCTTCTCAGGGAAGGGCTCACAGTGCTAAGACCAAGGCGTGTATGACTGGGAAAGGCAGATCTGCTGAAGTCTGGGGGTGGGGGCTTGGTGTAAGCGAGTTAGGTAAGGAGTGTTGGCGCCATGCTGGTTCCCACAGATGGCTATTGTTTATGCTGGGGGTAGTGAGGGCAGTGGTGCCTGGCAGCTCTGTTGTTCCTGCAGGGGTCTCCCTGTGATCCCTGTCTCTCCAAGCCATGCCCTGAGATGAGCAAATCCCTCTCCTTCCTATCTACCCCCGTGTTTTCAAACTGCTGGTCTACACTGTGTCTGCACAAGCTGTTTCTTGTGCTATCTCTTTAAGGTCAGGGCTCTGCTTCCTCCTGCCATCCAGGCTCTGCCAGAGTTTAGCCTGCTGATTTTTAAAATTCAGCCTTTTAGTCCTGCTGGTTTTAAGAACTCACAAAATTTTGCCCCTCTCACTTTCAAAAGCAAAAATGGAGATTTGTCCCCCCCCCCATTCATGAGCTCTCCAGTGTGAGGATCTGTTTTCCACCCTTCTCTGCACCCCCGGCTCCCTCCCCATGGTGGACACCACGATCTGTTTCACTCTCAGACCGTGTCTTCACCCGTCCTCCCTTCTTCGTTATGGCCTGTTTCCTGCTTTTAGTTGTGGAGTTTGTTCTGCTGGTCTTTGGGCCATTTTCTAGCGTATTTACACTGCTAGGAGTGTTATGTAGTTGTATCCATGGAACAAGGCAATTGTAGGGTCCGCCTACTCCACCTTCTGCCCAGCTGACATGTCTGATTTAATTTTTTGAAGTTAAGTTTTCCTTACCTTTGCACTCCTTTCACTCTTGAAATTTGTTCTGGTTTTTTCAATAGCAGTTTTGCTTATTAGATTACTGTGGTTCGTTGTATGCTTCTCATAGCCACAGAAAGACACTTCTGTATTCACACGTGGAGAAATTCTTTGATAACGATGCCTGTCACCTCGCCAGTCTTCTCCTGCCTCCATACTTGCTTACCCAGAGACACTGTGGACGTGGGAATCTTCCCTGGATTCATCGTCCCCTTCGACAGTCCCTGTTTCTACCTCGTATTTTTTTATCAAGTGAGTTTTGTTCTCAGCCTTGTGTTCTTTACACCTTGTAAGCGAACTCTATTAAATGTTACTAATGGAACGAAGTAACTAGAAAAAAAGAAGTGGTCATGTTTTAGGAATTCCTTTTATTTCCACTGCTGGAATAGAAGAAGAGGTCTAAGGAAAAGAAACCAACATTTTGTTTTGTTCTGTCTTGTTTTTAACACTCGATGTATGCTTTGTGATGTAAGCATTTAACCTTTCTGAGAACCCCGTGACCTGACGACCTCCCTAATAAAAGTGGAAAAACATAAAGAAGTTAATAATCTTTATAAGTTCGTGCAGTTAGCGAACAATTTCTGTGATAACGAAGTCCATGTTATTTTCATTATACGGTGGAGAAGTTTCTTCAGCCATGGAAGTAGGGTCTCCTAAAAACAGTTTCTATGTTTCTTTTGTGTTAGCGGCTCCACATAAGAATTAGGGGAGATGAATGTATTGAGGTCTAGATGGATATATTAATCCCTATTTCCAATAAAACTATTACATTTAAAAATCGTAACCGGTATTCCAGTATTGGTGAGTTTGCCTATATCACGTTATTCTTCCTCCAGATAACCATTATTAAAATTGGACTAAATATGAAAGAAAAACAACTATCTGAAGGCTTGGGACACAATCAAAAGCAAGCAGAACCGGAAGGGGAGTTAGTCCCTGAAAGATGGAAACGGCACTGGATGAGATCTATCTTTGTGTGGCTTTTGGCCTGACGCCACCGGTAGTCCATGACTTACTGGCTGGTGGGGTCAGAGCACAGAGTTCAGAACCATTAGCAATGCTGAAAAGTAAGCCTAAAGCCGCCGAAAAAGGGGTTGCTTAGGAAGGAGCCTCAAAATCTGTGTAAACTCAGGCCAAATACACTTCCCTGACCCTCTGAAATATGTTTGTGAGGGAGATTCCAGGGCTTGGTGGGAGACAATAGCTGGAGGATGACAAGAACCGAGAACAGATTCAGCTCGTCCCCTGCACAGAAGAGACAGAGTTTTGGAGTTTGAGTTCAGCAAAGTTATCTCCTTCTTACAAAAAAATCAGTGATCACCAGAGGAAGATTATACACCTGCAGTCTTTATGATATGCCATCTGTAATGTTCAGTGAATAAACATTACTAGATAGTTGAAGAAACAAGAAATGTGACCCACAATTAAGAAGAAAAGTGACTATAGGCACCTGAGTGACTCAGTCGGTTGAGTATCCGACTTTGGCTCAGGTCATGATCTCGTGTTTCACAAGTTCTAGCCCCGCGTCGGGCTCTGTGCTGACAGCTCAGGGCCTGGAGCCTGCTTCGGATTCTGTGTCTGCCCTCTCTTTCTGCCTCTCCCCCACGCTCGCACTCTGTCTCTCTCTGAAAAATAAACATTAAAAAAATTTTAAAAAGGAAAAGTAAATAATAGAAACTGACCCCGAGATGGCCCAGATGTTGGTCTTAGTGGACAAGGTCTTATTTAAAGCAGCTATGTTCAAGAACTTAAGGAAAATAAAGGCACAGTGAGTAGGTGGGGATTTTCAGCAAGACATTAAGAAAGAAGTATAGCAACTCTACAATTGAAAAGTATAGTGTCTGGAAACAAAAATAAAATGGATGGGCATAGCAGAAGATTGGAGAAAATAGGAAAGAAGTTATGATTAACATAAAGACAAAAAAATATATAATTCTATCTGCCCCAGAAATGAGAATGAAAATCAGTGAACAGATCCTTGCGACCCGAGGGAGAGTATCAAGCAGCCTAAAACAAGTGTAATCGGTGTTCCAGGAAGACGGGTAACACGACATGAAATATTTGAAAAATCATGGTAAAAATTTAGGAATTTGGTGTAAAAAGCCCGCACACCTAGCAGGCTCAGACGTCTCCCCTGCAGAGCAGGATAAATAAAAAGAACCATTTACCTAGCCACATCAGTTAGTATGATGAAGACCAAAGTTCTCAAGAGAGTGTCTTGAACGCTACCTGATAAAAACAACGTACATCATTCCTAAGGCACCGCGTCTCAGCCTGGGCGTTGTTGGCATTCTGGGCCAGGTCGGGGGAGGGAGGGGCCTGTCCTGTGCACTGGAAGATGGTTAGCAGTATCTTGTCCTCTGCCCGTTAGGTTGCTCCTCCTGGAGAGCTGCTGTGTTAAATCCAGTGGAATATGTGGCTAAATAAAATACTACGTATTTTCTCTATTTAAAAGCAAAATTATAACATTGTGGTGTGAGGTTTGTAATGTAAATAGATATAACATATTTGATAATTGTACAAAGGACAGTATAGTATGGGGTGAATGAAAGTATAGTTGTGGGATTATCGCATTGTATATGAAATAGAACCGTAACACGGAGTAGACTGTGGTAAGTTACGGAACACATTGTAATCCATAGAGCAACCATTTGAAAAAATACAAAACAGTACACATAAAATGTCAGTAGTTTAATTATAATGGAATTCTAAGAACATTTGATAAAGCCAAAAAAAGTATCAGGAAAGGAAAAAAAAAAAACCAGGATGAATAGAAAACAAATAGCTAGGCAGGAAACCTAAACTGAGTGATAATAATAGAATAGAATACAAGCTCCAGGTAAAGAGGTTGTCAGAGCAAGCCTTGGCTAGTCAACATTTTACTGGAAGTTTCAGTCGCTGCAGCATAGTTTTTAAAAAGTGATATGAAATGGGAAGGAAAAGTCTTTGCAGATGATGAGTGTTTATGTGAAAAATCCTTAAGAACTCACCAACCCCAAGATCATGACCTGAGCCAAAGTCAGATGCTTAACTAGCCACCCAGCTTAACTAGTTACCCAGGTGCCCCTGGACATTAATTTTCATAGCAGCATTCATGGTAGCCCAAAGGGAAATGACCCAGATGTCAGTCAGTTGATGGGTGAATAAACACGATTTGGCATGTCCAGACAATGAAACGTTATGTAGCTATAAAAGAATTGGAATACTGATCCTTGTCACTATGTGCCCGAACCTTGAAATCGTTATGCTAAGCCAGAAAAGAAAGGTCACATTTTCTAGGATTCCGTTTATGTGAAATAGCCAGAGGAGACCAACTCCTAGAGACAGTAAACAGTTACCAGGGCTCCGGGAACCAGGAATTGTGGAGTAACTAAAGGTACAGGGCGTCCTTTTGGAGGGATGAAGATGCTGTGGAATTAGATGGTGGTCATGGCTACGCAGCCTTGTGAACATCAACAAATGCCGTAGTCCAATTAAAAAAAAAAAAAAGCTTAGTATATTAAACAGAGGGTGGCATTTTCATGCAGTGTTTTAGAGATCCTGAAACTAATGATAACAAAACAAGTTAAATTAATTACGATCCAGTTCTAATTAGAAAACTATTTAAAATGGGCTACATATCCTATTTCTGTAGTTGATTAATTGAGTATTGCCATTGAGCCAGTTACTAATTTTCTCAAAAAGTATACTTCTTAAATATTCTTTTTAAAAAGGTTTAAATAATTTTTTAAAAGTTTTTATTTATTTTGAGGGAGGGAGGGAGAGAGAGAGAGAGAGAGAGAGGGAGGGAGAATGTGAGCGGGGGAGGGGCAGAGAGAGAGAATCCCAGGCAGGCTCTGAGCTGTCAGCACAGAGCCGGATGCAGGGCTCAAACTCATGAACCATGAGATCATAACAGCTGAAACCAAGAGTTGGACAGTTAACCATCTGCACCACTCAGGCTGCCCTTAAATTTCTTTTATTGAGAAAATTTAAATCAAAAATAGATGTAGTTATTTAAAAATTTGTAATAATACTCTGGCAATGATAGTAGCATGGTAATTTGTGTGAACGGAGTTTGAAAGGTCAGGTTCTGAGGGAAGTACGTCTATGTCCGATGGTCAGAAGAAGCCCACCTTAAGAGAAAAGCCTCTCAGCCAATTTATTAAGTTTTTGTTAAATGCCTACACCTAACATCTAATTAAAATCTGTCAAAAACAAGACATTCCTTCCTCCCCGTGTTTAGTTAACGTAGGTAAAATAGGTCAAAATTTCTCTAACGCGTCTTATCCATTTGACCTAGTAATTAGTTTTAATTATGTAAGGAATAATGTAAGAATTACTTCTGTTGTGTCATCGGACTGTTAAATTTGTGACTTGGGATTTTGGTGTGACAGTTGCTGTCTGGTATGTCGCAGGTTAAGAGAATATGATTTAACTGCCTGTTGTACTCTCGTGTCACCCTTGGTTACGAGGGTCTTTCCTGAGAGGAAGCTGATTGCCTGTTTCAGGGAATCAACCACAGAGTGTGTGATAAGACTTTATGATGAGGAAATAGGAAACAAAACTAAAACGTGAACAAAAAGGCCCGCTTGGGGTTCAATCCTTTCATATGGAGCCCAATGCTGCCACCTAGTGGTTAAATAGGACCGGGAGCCCCGCCCAAAAGATTTTTTTTGTGACAAAAAGAATCTTGTGACAAACGCTATATAGAATGTTTTTAAAAACCTAAGTATACTTTAATAATTATGAAACCACAGATTATATTAACCCTATCCAATAATTTGGAAAATACTTTAAAAATGATTTTTTGCTAAAACTGTAATTAAGGAAAACAATTTGGAATTTATCCTCATTACTTTAAAAATCTTTTGTTTATAAACCAAATCAGTTTTTTAAATACTAAAAAAAATCAAAATAAGTGTACAATTTAGTTTTGTTTTTTTTTTAAGAGAGAGAGCAAGGAGGTGAAGGGCAGAGAGAGAGGGAGACACAGAATCTGAAGCAGGCTCTAGGCTCTGAGCTGTCAGCACAAGAGCCCGACATGGGGCTCGAACTCACAGACCACGAGATGATGACCTGAGCTGAAGTCAGACTCTTAACTGACTGAGCCACCCAGGCACCCCTAAAGATAGTTTTGAATTGCTACTCTGACTTGTTAGTCTAATTTTTCAAAGGATTTTAATGTATTTTGATATTTTAAGAGTCCTTATTTTTTTTTAAATTTTCTTTTAACGTTTATTTATTTATTTTTGAGAGACATAGAGACAGAGCGTGAGCAGGGGAAGGGCAGAAAGAGATAGGGAGACACAGAATCCGAAGCAGGCTCCAGGCTCTGAGCCATCAGCACAGAGCCCGACGCAGGGCTTGAACTTGCAGACTTCGAGATCATGACCTGAGCCGAAGTTGGCCGCTTAACCGACTGAGCCACCCAGGAGCCCCAAGAGTCCTTATTAAGCATTCCTAGGGGCTCCTGGGTTTTCAGTTGGTTATGCATCCGACTCGTGATTTTGGCTCAGGTCGTGATTTCACAGCGGTGAGATCAAGGCTGTGTCAAGATTTTCTCTCACACTTACTCCTCTCTCGCACACACGCTTTCTCTCTCTCTCTCACTGAATACATATTTTTTTTAAAAAAACATACTTAAACCTAAGGTATAGACTTTGTATACCTTGGTACGCTGAAACTAGTGGGGCACTCAAATTTTACTTTTATGTTTTGGAATGTGCTACAACACTTTTGGAGGATCAGTCCTTCAAAGACTTAAAATTACTCATCTAGAAAGGCAAGTAGCTGAGAAGAAAAAAATTAATGTGAAAATTGAAAACATCTATGCATATATATAAGGAAGAGACATTTTATTGTTAGTTGTATCCTGAATGTCGCAAAATAAAGCAAAGTCGGTTTAGAACATTTTTAACTGGGGAAAAGAGAAAAACTGCATTTAAATAAAATTGTATGCTTAATGCAGAAAAGATGAATGAATTCCTGTTTCTTTAGGTGTAAAGGCCAAAAAGCTGGACTCGAAACCGTAAGAAAGGATATTAAGGGTTTGACTCAGATTCTAGAAGAACTAGTGCAGTTCATTTTCAGCTCTCCGTCTCCTCTAACTTCACTTGAGACCAGACTTGGAGAAGGTAAAGTGGGGCTAAAGGTAAACGTGAGGCTGAGGAGCCCTAAGTAGAGGCAGAATTTTCCAAAAACCAATTCGATTGTGTACTTAGAGGACACTAAGCTGTTACTTGCCTTTCAGAAAAGCATGAATGGTAACTATTGTGCATTTGGACCAGTAGCAGAGGAGTCAAATCAAATTCACTATAACATTCCCCACAGCGGGGCGCCTGCGTGGCTCAGTTGGTTAAGCGTCTGACTTCGGCTCAGGTCATGATCTTGCAGTTCACGAGATGGAGGCCCCGCATTGGGCTCTGCTCTGGCGGTGCGGAGCCTGCTTGGGATTCTCTCCGTCTCTCGTCCTCTCTCTCTGCCCCTTCCCCACTTAGGTATGCGCTCTGTCTCTCTCAAATAAACTTAAAAAAAAAAAAGCCCAAAGGAATCTCCCTGAGGGATGTTCAAGACGCTGTTTTTGTGAATTCTTTTTTTTTTTTTTAACATTTATTTCTTTTTTGAGAGACAGAGACAGAGCATGAGTGGGGGAGGAGCAGAGAGAGCAGGAGACACAGAATCCGAAGCCGGCTCCAGGCTCCGAGCTGTCAGCATGGAGCCTGACGTGGGGCTCGAACTCGCAACTGCGAGATCAATGACCTGGGCTGAAGTCAGACGCTTAACCGACTGAACCACCCAGGCGCCCCTGAAGGCTAGATTTTAAAAGCTCTCATAAGAATTCACAAAAACAGGGGCGCCTGGGTGGCTCAGTCGGTTGAGCGGCCAACTTCACCTCAGGTCATGATCTTGCTGTCTTTGAGTTCGAGCCCCGCATCGGGCTCTGTGCTGATGGCTTGGAGCCTGGAGCCTGCTTCATATTCTGTGTCTGCCTCTCTCTTTGCCCTTCCCCTGCTCATGCTCTGTCTCTCAAAAATAAATAAACGTTAAAAAAATTTAAAAATAAAATCTAGCCTTCAGTGCGGTTATTGAAGTGAGCTTAAATATTGAGCTTAAGACACATCTTAAGTATTAAACTTTGCCTGTCAAAAAGTGAAACTGTGACCTTCTAAATTCACATGGAAATAAAAGGAAATTAGTCTACATTTACGTGAAGATAAAAATATTTGCTTTAATTAAAGAAAATATTTCTTTCTTCAAACCCCAAAATAAAATAGCAACTGCATAAGTACCGAATGGGCTTCATAGTAATTAAATGTGTAGGAAAAAAAGGGTTTTTAAAAGTAAGGAAGACTGGAATAATGTAAATGACACCAATGTGAGGAAAAATGAGTTGAATTCATGGCTCTAACATTTAATAGTCTTGTGATTTCAGCCAAGTCCCATAAGTTATCTGAGCTTCTGTTTTCACACCTATTCACTGGAGGTCATTCCTTTTTCGCTTACTGCACAGGGCTGATGGTAGTGATACAGCTTAGGCTGTCGTCATGATTAAATTTTGTCAGTTTCTCTCTCAGGTGTATTATGGTTTTTGGGTATTTTGCTAATTTGATTCCCATCTGGATAGTAGACATTCTCTTCTACTCAGTGTCTTTCTTTAGTCTCTCCAAAGCATAAATGCCCATCAAATTGTTTTTCAGATTTTCAGATTATACATCCACTTTCTTTCTTGTAAAATTTTAATCAAAGTTTTAAGTCACATATAATCTGTGTGTTTGCCCACAGGCATTTATCTAGTGCCTATGTCTTGCATTACCACATTTTTTATAGAGCCACTTATTAATTTTTCTAGATTCCATGATCAAATAGATCTACTTATAATCTTAGCCTGGCATCCCAGCCGCTCCATGACTGAGGCCAGCCTGCCTTCCCAGCCTCATTTGCCCCTACGCTCTTCCGCCGCCATGCCCGACACGGGCCCATGTGTTCCCGCCCCCTGCCTGTGCTCAGGCGTTTCCTCTCTGCGGGAACTGTCATTCCCAGCCTCCTCGTGTCCGGATCCAGCATCATCTCCAAATCCAAATTCCTTCTCACCCATGAAACTTTTATCCATACCTCTCAAACTTCCCTCTCCCACTTTCCCTTCTGTGAAAAAGCTTTTGCACTTTGCCTCTATTTCTCTTTCTCATGGTGGTGTTTTCCTTTTAGAAATATGTTCTATGCTTTTCTTACTTCCCCCATGATAGCTGTTGGAGGGCACAGTCGGAACTTCATTTATCTAGGTAACCTTCTAGCACACAGCTCAGTGACCTCAACAATTGTCTATGAAGGAATGGGTGTCTATGAGCTGCGAATATGAAACAGAGGGAAGAGTATTTGCCTGCTTTATGTCTACTCTTCCCCTCTTTTGTGGTTTCCTCTCTCTCTCTCTTAATCAATTTATTGTCAAATTGGTTTCTATACAGCACCCAGTGCTCATCCCAACAAGTGCCCTCCTCTGTGCCCGTCACCCTCTCCCCCCTCCCGCACCCTGCCTCTCCCCTCAGTTTGTTCTTAGTATTTAAGAGCCTCTTATGTTTTGCCTCTCTCGCTCTCTGTGGCTTCCCCCCCACTTCTTTTCCCCCATGGTTTTCTGTTAAGTCTCAAAATCCCCCTATGCGTGGAAACATATGGTATCTGTCTTTCTCTGACTGACTTAGTTCACTCAGCATAATACCATCCAGTTCCATCCATGTTGCCACACATGGCCAGATTTCATTCTTCCTCATTGCCACATAGTGTTCCATTGTATATATATACACCACATCTTCTTCAGTCATTCATCAGTTGATGGACACTTAGTCTCTTTCCATGATTTAGCTGTTGTCGAAAGTGCTGCTATAAACATTGGGGTACACGTGCCCCTATGCATCAGCATTCCTGTATCTCTTGGATAAATTCCCAGCAGAGCTATTGCCAGGTCATAGGGTAGTTCTATTTCCATTTTTTTGAGGAACCTCCACACTGTTTTCCAGAGCAGCTGCACTAGTTTGCATTCCCACCAACAGTGTAGGAGGGTGCCTGCTTCTCCACATCCCCGCCAGCATCTATAGTTTCCTGATTTGTCCGTTTTAGCCAATCTAACTAGTGTGAGGTGGTGTCTCAGTGTGGTTTTGATTTGTATTTCCCTGATGATGAGTGACACTGAGCATCATTTCATGTGTCTGTTGGCCATCCGGATGTCTTCTTTGGAGAAGTGTCTATTCATATCTTCCACCCATTTCTTCACTGGATTATTCATTTTTCGGGTATGGAGTTTGGTAAGTTCTTTATAGATTTTAGATACTAGTCCTTTATCTGATATGTCATTTGCAATTATCCTTTCCCATTCCGTCATTATCTATTAGTTTTGTTGGGGCTGTTTCCTTTGCAGTGTAGAAGCTTTTTTATCTTGATGAGGCCCCAATAGTTCATTTTTGCTTTTGATTCCCTTGCCTTTGGAGATGTGTTGCGTAGGAAATTGCTGCGGCTCAGGTCAAAGAGGTTTTTTCCTGCTTTCTCCTCTAGGATTTTGATGGTTTCCTGTCTCACATTCAGATCCTTCATCCATTTAGAGTTTATTTTTGTGAGTCGTGTAAGAAAGTGGTCTAGTTTCAACCTTCTGCATGTTGCTGTCCAGTTCTCCCAGCACCATTTGTTAAAGAGGCTGTCTTTTTTCCACTAGAAACTCTTTCCTGCTTTGTCAAAGATTAGTTGGCCATATGCTTGTGGGTCCATCTCTGGGTTCTCTGTTCTATTCCGTTGGCCTATGTGTCTGTTTTTGGCCATCTCTCTCTCTTTCTGATCCAGATTTACTTCTCCCAGAACACTGAACTTTGTTTCAAAAATTTTAATTATCATCGCTTCCCGTTGTACCCAACAGTCCTTGCACTAAGAATTAGATATCTTTGAGTATAGCAGAAAAATTCATCTTGCTCCCAGTATTATACGGGTGGCAATGACGTCCATTTTCATTTCCTCTTCTTACTGATATTTCCTGGGCTGCTCAGTGAAGTGTTTTGCCGATCTCCTACATCGCACTTGATTCTTCCCTCGGTGGTGTAGTACCCAACCAGGAAGTCCTTTCAGGGGAAGCACATAATAAATTTCCTACCTGGCTTCTGAGAATAAAGCCAGTAGAGAAAGAGAGGAAAATTCACATTATTGACTTCCTTTGTACTAAGACATAAAACATGGTTACTACATAGCAGGAAGATTCCAGAGACAGGAATTCAAAGCGTGCGATTTCCAGATCCCAGAGTTAGGTACTATTTCTCACCCTGTTATCTTTTTTTTTTTTTTTAATATTTATTTATTTTTGAGACAGAGAGAGAGACAGAGCATGATTGAGGAAGGGCAGAGAGAGAGGGAGACACAGAATGTGAAATAGGCTCCAGGCTCTGAGCTGTCAGCACAGAGCCCGACGCGGGGTTGAATTCACAGACAGCAAGATCATGACCTGAGCCGAAGTCGGCCGCTTAACCAACTGAGCCACCCAGGCGCCCCTCTCCCTGTTATCTTTGAAAAATGAATTGGGCTATCAAACAAGTAGCTTTTCAAAATTTAATTTAATGGACTACCCATTTATTAGAGGAAGAACGCTACTAAGAAAAAGAGTTCTTTATACCTGAAGCCAAGGGTCTGATGGTGTTAGTGGGCATAGTCTAACACGCAGTAGTACAACCAACGGAAGGACTCAAGTGAAAGGCAACTGAGGGTAATAATTGGAGGCTTGGTGGGATCCCAGTCTCGGTATGCGATTTTGTTGCAGGCAGTCTTTATCTAGGGCGGAATCTCTTTTTTTAAATTGAGATATAGTTGATCGATAGCATTATATTGGTTTCAGGTTTACAGCATAGTATTTACATATATTATGAAATGATGGCTACAGTAAGTCAGGTTTGACATCCGTCACCACACGTAGTTACAATTTTTTTTTCTCGTGATGAGAACTTTTACGATCTACTCTTGCAACTTTTTTTTTTTTTTAACATTTTTGTTTATTTTTGAGAGACATAGAGACAGAGTGTGAGCAGGGGAAGGGCAGAGAGAGAGAGGGAGACTCCAGACTCCGAGCCATCAGCACAGAGCCCGACGCAGGGCTCGAACTCACAGACTGTGAGATCATGACCTGAGCCGAAGTCGGCCGCTCAACCAACTGAGCCACCCAGGCGCCCCTACTCTTGCAACTTTTAAACATACAATAAGATATTAGTCACCATGCTCCATGACTTATCTATTAAATGGAAGTGCAAACTTCCAGCCTTTTAACAGCCTTCACCCATGTCACCCACCCCCACTCCCCACCATCTCTGGCAACCACCCGTATCTATAGCTTAGTTCTATATCTATAGTTTAATTGGCTTTGTTCTGTTTTTTAGATTCCACATAGAAGCAAGGTCATACGGTATTTGTCCTTCTCTGTCTGACTTTAGCATAATGCCCTCAAGGTCCGTCTATGTTGTCACAAATGGCAAGATTTTCTCCTTTTTATGGCTGAATAATATTTCTCTTTCTCCCTTTCTCTTCCTCTCCCTCCCTGTGTGTGTGAGAGAGAGAGAGAAAGAGATTCTCTGTACCCATTCATCCATTGATGGACACTTAGGTTACTTTTATGTCTTCTTCTTTTTTTTTTAATGTTTGTTTTTGAGAGAGAGACAGAGCATGAATGGAGAAGGGGGGGCGGTAGACAGAGAGGGAGACACAAAATCTCAAGCAGGATCCGGGCTCCAAGCTGTCAGCACAGAGCCCAATGTGGAGCTCGAACTCACAGACCATGAGATCATAAGCGGAGCTGAAGTCGGACACTTAACTGGCTAAGCCACCCAGGTACCCCTGTCTTGGTTATTATAAATAATGCTGCAATGAACATGGGGGTCCAGATATCACTTGTGAGTTAATGTTTTCCTTTCCTTCAGATAAATACTCAAAAGTAGAATTACTGGATTAAATGGCAGTTTAAGTTTTTGAGGAACCTCCACACTTTTGTTCATAGTGGCTGTACCAATTTACATTCCCAGTAGTGCATAAATGTTCCCTTTTCTGCACGTCTTCACCAGTGCTCGTTATCTTGTCTTTGTTGTTGTTGTTAAGCTATTTAATTCCAGTATAATTACTATCTTTTGTCATTTTGATAATCGCTATTCTAATAAGTGTGAGGTGATACCTCATTCTCTCTCCTTCCGTAGTGGAGGCCGGCATGTCTTTCCAGCTTCGTTTGCCGCTTCCTTCCCTGGACCAGCCGCTCTGTCCCATCGCGCGCTCATGTGTTCCTGCCATCCGTGATTTTGATTTGCATCTTCCTGGTGATTAGCGCTGTTGAACATCTTGTTATGTACCTAGTGGCTTTCTCCATGTCGTCTATTCATATCCTCTGTCCATTTTACAATAGCAGTTTGGTTTTTTTGTTTTGTTTTGTTTTGTTTGCTATTGAGTTGTATGAGTACTTTATATATTTTGGACATTAAACCATTACCAGATATATGATTTGCAAATATTTTCTCCTTGAGTAGGTTTTTCATTTTGTTGATGGTTTTCTGTGCTGGGCCGAAGCTTTTTAGTTTCTTGAGCTCCCATTTCTTTGTTCTTACTTTTGTTTCCTTTACTTTTGGTGTGAAACCCCAAAAATCATCATCAAGACTGATACCAAGGAGCTTAGCACCCATGTTTTCTTCTAGGAGTTTCATGATCTCAGGTTTGCTGAAAAATCTGCTTATAGACTTGTGGGGAGCCCTTTGTGTAACAACTTGCTTTTCTCTCGCTGCTTTTAAGCATCTCTCCTGGTCTTTAACGTCCAGTCACTTAGTGATAGATGTCTCAGTGGAGGCCTCTTTTACTTCATCTTGTTTGTACTCTTTGGGTGTTACGGATCTCAATGTCTCTTTCCTCAGGGTAGGGAAGTTTTCATCCATTAATTCTTCGAAAAAGTTTTCTGCCCCTTTTGCTCTCTCCTTTTGTTCTGAGACCTGTATAATGTGTATACTGATTTGTTTGATGGTGATCCGTAAGTCCCTTAAGCTAGCTTCATTGCTTTTTTTTTTTTCCCAACTCTGATTGAATTAATCCCACTGACCTGGCTTTGAGTTCATTAATGCTTTTTTACTGGGTGATCTAGTCTGCTATTGAAACTTTTTATTGAATTTTTTTCAGTTGTATTCTTCAGGTCTGAATTTTCTGTTTGTACTTTTACAATATTTCTTTCTCTGTTGAAATTCTCACTTTGTTCATGTGTTAATTTTGACTGTTATTTTGAACTCCTTCCGGGTAAATCACATATCTCTGTTTAATTACTTTCTGTTTCTGGATCTTCACCTTGATCTGTTGTTTGGAACACGTTTTTCTGTTTCTTAATTTTCCTTGACTTTCTCTCTCTCTCTCTCTCTCTCTCTCTCTCTCTCTCTCTGTTTCTGCACATTAGATAAAACAGCCACCTCTCCCAGTCTTGACAGAATGGTCTTGTGTAGGGGATGAACCTGTCCTTAGCTCTTAGTTGTCCCTCAAACTTTTGTGATTGACTAAGCATCCTTGTTTGTTCTTATGACTCTCTAGTCGAGGCTGTGCTAAGACTTGTCAGTATCCCAAAAGGATGAATTTCAGTTAGCACCTACATGCAGGCTAATTAGAACCTGGACATTCAGGCAGCAGCTAGGAAAGTGTGTAGTTAAACTTCTTCCAGGGAGAAATATAAACATTTTTTCTTGATTTTGTTTTGTTTTTTGTCTCTTCCCTCTGTGCTGGGCCAAGGTGTATAGTCATAGGTGGGGTGTAAGGATATTCCTGCATCCATTAAGAATTTGTTTTCTGTTTACTACGGTGCTGTGGGACTCATGCATACGTGTCTGGTTGGTATCAGAATCAGGCAATCCAGGGACCATCCCTTGGGTGGCAGCCAGAAAAGCTGGGGCCCACACATGTGAAAACTCCTTCTAGGGAAATAGTAGTGACTTGGAATGGGCCGGAAGGAGAAGGTGGGTTTGGTTTTTGTTTTGTTGATGGTTTCCTTCACTGTGGAAAAAGGTGTTTAGTTTGATATAATCCCAGTTGTGCTTTTTGTTTGTCTTGGGGGTTTTTGCTTTATTTTCCTTGGAAGAGACATATCCAGAAAAATATTGCTAAGTTTGATGTCCAAGAGATTACTGCCTATGCTTCCTTTTAGGAGTTTTATGGTTTCAGGTCTCATGTTTAGGTCTTTAATCTATTTTGTTTTAAGTTTTTTAATTTATTTGTTTTGAAAGAGAACGAGAGAGTGTGCATGGGAGGGGCAGAGAGAGAGGGAGAGCGAGAGAATCCGAAGCAGGCTCCACACTGTCAGTGCAAGGAATCTGATGTGGGGCTCAAACTTATCCCATGAGATCATGACCTGAGTCAAAATCAAGAGCTGGACACCAAACCAGCTGAGCCACCGAGGCTCCCCTTTAATCCATTTTGAATTTATTCCATGTATTGTGTAAGAAGGTGATCCAGTTTCATTGCTTTGCATGTGAGTTGTACAGTCTTCTCAGCACCATTTATTGGAGAGACTATCTTTGCTTGATTGTATGTTTCTGCCTTCTTTGTTGTAGTTCAATTGACCATATAAACATGGGTTTATTTCTGGGCTCTCAATTCTATTCCCTTGATCTATGTATCTATTTTTGTGCTGCTCTTTTGATTATTACAGGCTTGTAATATAATTTGAAATCTGGGATTTTGATCCCTCCAGCTTTGTTCTTCTTTCTCAAGGTTGTTCTGGCTTTTGGGGGGTCTTTTGTGGTTCTGTACAATTTTTTTTCTCTAGTCCTGTGAAAAATACTGTTGGTATTTTGATAGATTGCTTTGGTAGTATGGACATTTTAACAGTATTCTTCCAATCCATGAGCATGATATATCTTTCCATGTATTTCTGTCATCAGTGTCTTAGGTTTTCAGAAGATAGGTCTTTCACCTCCTTGATTAAATTTAATTCCTAGGTATTTGATTCTTTTTGATGCAATTGTAAATGGGAATTTTCTTCATTTCCCTTTCTTGCTGTTTCATTATTATAGAAATGCAACATATTTCTATATATCGATTTTGTATTGTACAACCTTCCTGAATTCATTTATTACTTCTAACAGATTTTTGTGGAGTCTTTAGAGTTTTCTACATAAAGTATCCTGTTATCTGCAAATAGTGACATTTTAACTTCTTCCTTATTGTTTTGGATGCCTTTAATTTCTTTTTATTGTCTGATTGCTATGGCTAGGACTTCCAATAGTACACTGAATAAAGGTGACAAGAGTGGACATCCTTGTCTTGTTTCTGATCTTAGAAGAAAAGTTCTGTTTTTCACCATTTAGTATGAAGTTCGTTGTGGGTTTGTCATATATGGCCTTTATTACGTTATGTTCCCTCTCACCCCCTCTGTTGAGTCTTTTCATCAATTCATCTTGAATTTTGTCAAATGCTTTTTCTGCATCTATTGAGATACTCATATGATTTTTATCCTTCCCTTTGTAAATGTGGTGTATCATGTTGACTAATTTATACATATTAAACCATCCTTGCATTCCTGGAATAAATCCCACTTGATTGTGGTGTATTGTCCTTTTAATGTATTTTTGAATTTGTTTTGCTAATATTTTGCTGAGGATTTTTGCAACTATGTTCATGAAGGATATTGGCCCGTAATTTTGGTTTTCGGTAGTATCTTTGTATACTTTTGCTATCATGTTAATGCTGGCTGTATAGAATGAATTTGGAAGCATTCTTTCCCATTCTACTTTTTGGCATAGTTTGAGAATAGGTGTTAACACTGCTTTAAATGTTGGGTAGAATTCACCTGTAAGACGTCTGCTCTTACACTTGTTTGTTGGGAATCTTGATTATCGATTCAATTTTGTTACTAGTAATTGGTCTGTTCAGATTTTCTATTTCTTTCTCATACAGTCTTGGAAGATTATATGGTTTCAAAGAATTTATCTATTTCTTCTCTTTCATTTTCAATTGATTAGTTGGCTAATGGTTTATCAATTTTGCCTATCTTTTCAGAGAACAAGTTTAGTCTCACTGATTTTTTCTGTTGTTTTTCAAGTACCTATTTCATTTCTTTCCATTCTGATCTTTATTATTTCTTTCCTTCTATTAACTTTGGGGTTTGTTCTTATTCTAGTTCCTTTAAGCATAAGGTTAGATTGTTGATTTGAGGGGTTTTTTGTTGTTGTTGTTGTTTTTATTCTTAAGTTAGCTAATAGTGTACCTTGACTTCAGGAGTAGATTCCAGTGCTTCATCATTTACATACAACAGCCAGTGCTCATCCCAACAAGCCCCCTCCTTAGTGCCCACCACCCATTTTTCCCCATACTGCTGTGAACTTCCTTCTTAGAACTGCTTTAGCTGCATCCTAAAGATTTCGAACTGTAGTGTCTCCATTTTCATTTGTGCCTAGTTTTTTTTGGTATCCTCTTTGATTTCTTCATTGACTTACTGGTTGTTTAGTAACATGTTTTTTAGTTCACATGTTTTTCTTCCAGTTTTTTTCTTCTAATTTCTAGTTTTATACTGTACTGATCAGGAAAGATACTTGATATATCTTTTGTTGTTGTTGTTGTTTTTAAGTTTCATTTATTTAAGTAATCTCTACACCCTATGTGGGGCTCAAACTCACAACCAGCAGATACGAGTTGCATGCTCTTCCAGCTGAGCCAGCTAGATGCCCCTTATATAGGTCTTCTTAAATTTGTTGAGACTTGCTTTGTGGCCTATTGTAAAATCTGTCTTGGAGAATGTTCCAGGCACCCTTGAATAGAATGTGTATTCTGCTCTTTTGGAGTGGAATGTTTTGTATATATCTCTTAGGTCCATCTGGTGTAAAATTTTATTCAAAGCCACTGTTTCCTTACTCATTTTTCTGTCTGGATGACCTATCCATTGATGTAAGTAGTGTTTTAACACCCCCACTCTTCTTGTATTACTGTCCGTTTCTCCCTTTATGTCTGTTAATATTTGCTTTATATATTTAGGTGTTCCTGAGTTGGGCACATAAATATCTACAATTGTTATCCCTTTATCAATATGTAATGACCTTTTTTTTTTTCCTCTTGTGACCGTCTTTGTTTTAAAGTATATTTTATCTGAGGGTGCCTGGGTGGCTTAGTTGATTTAACCATCTTACTTCAGCTCAGATCATGATCTCACAGTTCATGAGTTCAAGTTCCACATGGGGTGAGCTCCTGCCCTGCTTCAGGTGAGCATGAGCCCTGCTTCGGTTGACCCCTGCGTCTGTCTTTTTCTCCCTCTTGCACTCTCTCTGTCCCTCGTGGGATTCTTTCTCTGTCAGTCTCTGCCCTTTGCTCACTGTGTCCTTCCTCACCCCTCAAAAAATATATAAAGTCTATTTTAGCTGAGTATTGATACCCCAGCTGTGTGTTTGGTTTTTGTTTGTTGGCTGGCTTCCATTTACATGGACTGACTTCTTTCTCTCTCTTCATTTTAGTCTGTATATGTCTTTAGATCTAAAGTGAGTCTTTTGTAGGCAGCATATAGATGGGTCTTGTTCTTTTCATCCATTCTGTGTCTTTTGATTGGAGCATTTAGTCCATTTACATTTAAAGTATGAATAAGGGGACCTGGGTGGCTCAGTTAAGCATCTGACTCTTGGATTTCAGCTCAGGTCATGATCTCAGGGTTCATGGAACTGAGCTCCACCATCGGGCTCTGCACTGATAGCACAGAGCCTGCTTGGGAGTCTCGCTCTCTGCCCCTCCCCTGCTCGCTTTTTCAAAATAAATAAATAAAATTTTTTTAATGTTTGTTCTTTAGAGAGACATACACGTAGTGCGAGTGGGGGAGGTCTGAGAGAGAGGGAGATACAGAATCCGAAGCAGGCTCCAAAGCAGGCTCCAGGCTCTGAGCTGTCTGCACACAGCCTGACGTGGGGCTCGAACCCACGAACAATGAGATCATGACCTGAACAGAAGTCAGATGCCCAACTGATTGAGCCACCCAGGTGCCCCACAAAATAAACTTAAAGGTAGTTATTGATCGATATATATTCATTGTCATTTTGTTATTTTTTAGTTTTTTTAGTTTTCTGTTGCTTTTTTCTCTTACTCTCTCTTCCCTTCTGGTTCAATGGCTTTCTCTAGTGTTATGCTTAGATTCTTTTCTCTTTATTTTTGCCTGTTAGAGGTTTTTGGTTACCACTGGGCTCATATGTAACGTGTGCTGTGGATGCAGCAGTCTATATTGAGTTGATGGTCACTTACATTCAAACACATCATAAGAAAAGCATGATTTTACTCCTTCCTCCACATTTTATGTATTTGATATTGTATTCTAGATCTTTTTATTTTGTGTATCCTTTGAGTAATTTTTGTGTATATAATGGATTTTTACTACTTTTGTATTTTAATCTCATTACTAGCTTTGTAATTGATCTACTACCTTTACTATGTTTACTTTTTATTATTTTTTTCTTAATGTTTATTTTTGAGAGAGTAGGGGAGGGGTAGAGAGAGAGGAGGAGGTAGAGAATCTAAAGTAGGCTCTAGGCTCTGAGCTGTCAGCCCAATGCAGGGTTCAAACTCATGAGCAATGAGACCATGACTGGATCTGAAGTTGGACGCTTAACTGACTGAGCCCCTCAGGCGCCCCTCTGTATGTTTTCTTGTAGTTAAAGAATTCCCTTTAACATTTCTTGTAAGGCCGAATGTAGTGTTCTTGGTTGTAGGTTTTACCCCTCAGCACTTTGCACAGATCCTGCCTCTTCCTCTGGACTGTAAACTTTCTGCTGACCGATCAGACGACAGCCGTAATTATGGGGTTTCCCTTGTGTATGACTGTTTGCTTATCTCTTGTTTTTTAAGATTCTCTTCTTCATCTTTAATTCTTACCATTTTAATTATTATGAGTCCTGGTGTGGGCATCCTTGGGTTCATCTTATTTGGGGCTCTCTGTGCTTCCTGGACTGGAAGGTCTGTTTCCTTTCCCAAATTAGGGAAGTTTTCAGATGCTATTTCTTCAAATAAGTTCTGCCCCCCTTCTTTCTCCTTCTAGGACCTCTGTAATGCGAATTTTATGACACTGATGATGTTGCAGAGGTCTCTTAACCTGCCATTATTTGTCCTTTTTGCTATTCAGCTTCCCGTTACCCTGATGCATTCTTCTGCATCCCACTAGTGTATTTCTCATCTCAGCTATTGTATTCTTCACCTCCAATTGGTTTTTACATTTTCTCTCTCTCTCTCTCTGTTGAAGTTCTGAGTTCATCCATTCTTCTGGTGAGTATATGACCATTACTTTGAACTCTTTATCAGGCATATTGCTGATCTCTGTTTTGGTTAGCTCTTTTTCTGTGATTTTTGTCTTCTTTCATCCGGGACATATTCCTCTGTGAGTTCATCCAACTCTGTGTTTGTGTCTACATGTTAAGTAGGCCAGATACGTCTCCTGATCTTGAAAGTAGTAGGGTCCTGTTGTGAACTGTAGAGGAATCCCTAGTCACCAGAACCGAGTACTCCAGGACTGTCCCCTGTGTGAGCTACATGTGCCCTCCTATTGTCACTGAGCTGTGACCACTGCAGGTGCACTGGCATGCAGGGCTTGTTTCCTGCGAGGCCTGGTTGCCGCTCCTGTGGGTGTCCCGGTGGGCAGGGTTTGCCTCCTGTGCAGCTGGCTCGGGGGCCTGGCCGTGAGCTCGCTGGTGGGCAGGGCTGGCACTCGGCCCAGCTGTGTTCGAGGTAATGAGCCGCCGTGACTGCTGCAGGTGTGCTGGTGGGGCAGGTCCACAGAGAAGTGACATGGTGGGTGGGGCAGGTAGTGCTAGCAGGGTAGATGAGGACTGCTAGAACGAACTCCTGAAAGCACCTGGCTCTCTAGGCTGGTGAAGGGCAACAAAAATGGCGCCCATCAGCACTTTGATTTCCAGAGATGGCCCCTGCAGATGCCTGGCTCACTGGCCCATGTCCTAAAATTAGTCACTAAGTCTCCAACTATAGGCCCAGATGCTCTTCAGATGGTGTGTTTTGTGCTGTACCTTGGGCTGTTTTTAGCTTATTAGCTCTTCGAGGGTGGAGACTCCATTTCTTACAGCCCTCTGGCTCTCCTGGAGTTAAACCTTGCTGATTCTGAGAGCCAGACGTATGGATTCTCACCTTCACAGTGCAGGTCCTGAGGGTGCTTGGTGCGTGCCGATCCACCCCTTGCTCCTTTGTGCTTATGACGTCCCTACTGTTGGTGGGCACTCGTGCCAGGGCTTTGGTTCCAGACTGCATTTCCGCTCCTCCTCCCCTTTGCAGTGTGGCCCTTCTCTGTATGATTAGCTGGAGGATGTTCTGGCCGTCCTCAGAAGTCGTTGCGTAGATGTAGTTGTTGCCTCTGTGGGGCGAGGTGAGCTCGGGATCTTCCTATTGTGCTGTCTTCCTTCGAGCCCGGAAGCTGTTCTGAATTCCCTATGCATACCTGTGTTCCACCGGGGTCTGGAGCCATTGTGGTTTTCTGCCTACTAGTTTGTTGCCAGTTTTCGTATTACCAGACAGACCCATCATCTAATTCGATATGCGGTGCAGTTTCTTCCCGAGTTGCCTTTCCTGGAGGAATCCTGCCCTCTAGTGTTGGCATTCTGATGCAGTGTGCTTTCGCTAGGTAGGACCGGCAGAAGCAACTGCAATTGCTTTGTTCTTTCCCCAAAACGTTGAAAGAGCACTCAGAGGGTGGTTTTTATTTTTATTCTTTTAAAGTTTCTCAAGCGATTTTGAATTAGAAATCTTAATCTGTGTAATTTTTTGATAGCTTTGCTATTTATCCTAGTCTGTTTTTACACCAAATCAGAAGTAGAATTGCTTTTCTTATAAACATCCTTAAGGAATAAGCCAATTTTTAATTTCGATATTAGCATTGATTGTGCTTTTTCTCTTAGGTATCATCTTTAAGAAATGAGAAGCGAGGCTCATCGTACCTCCTCTCTGCCCCAGAAGGCGCCTCCGTGGAGTTTGCCGACCAGCACTCCCAGGGCACAGGAGCATGTTACATGGAAACCTACTTAAAAAAGAAGCGTGTGTACTGAGTTAAGTTCTCTCCTTAGAGCCTCCTAAGGTGTTCTGCAGTGTCTCTGCTGTTCATCGCTGCCTTAACTACATTCAGACTAGCCATATCCTTTAAATACGGGTTTCTAATTTCCCAGAAGGAACTGTATAGTGCAGCAAGCAGAATTGCCAAATAAAAAAAAATAAGTAGCAATAAGACAAGACAATTGAGGACATGTTCCATTAGAATTAGATGCATCTTAATGTGATATTAACTTACAGTCCCTTGGAGAATTTAACCATGTTCCTTGTTTAGGACTGGGAATAATTTTGACACCATATATAAAAGTGTGAAGCAATAAATGGGAAAAAAGTCTTGTTTCCTGAGCCTTAGAAGAGTGAGTTTCTTATATGCCAGTGTGCATTTCAACTGACCTTCCCTAGAAATGACTCATTTATAGGTTTTTTAGGACTTTCTCCTAGAACCAGAAGAGTGCGAGCACAGAATGCAGTGGTGGTAAGGTGATCAAGATGCTCTGCGTGCACCCTGGGTAACTACCCGCACGCCAGCCCAACACCCAGGGCGACAGGGATGTCCAGGTTACACACGACGACAGATGCTTTAGTTTTACGTACCATTTATACCTTTTGTGAAAAACAAGGTATTTTTTAAAAATAGCTTTGGTGAGGTAATCTCAAGGGTTGGCAGACTACACCTAGGGTCAAGTTCAGTCATCCCTGTTTTTATATTGTCTGCAAGAATGATGTTTATATTTTTAAGTAGAAAAGATTTGAATTCTATGAAATTCGAATTTCAGTGTCTATATAAAATTTTATTGGAACACAAACCTCATTTCCATACTGTCTGTGGTTACTTTCGTGGCAGTGCTGAGTAGCCGTGACAGAGATCCTGTGGTCTGCAAGCCTAAAATATTGTCTGGCCCTTTTATGGGGAAAGTGTGCTGACCCCTGATCTAATAGCACGAATTCCTTTAACTTTTGCACCAGACTTGTAAGCACCAAGCAATATAGATAGGTCTCTGCATCTGATTTCATGGCCTGAACTAGTGGCGATCTAATTACCAGAACGAGGTCTGTTTTGATCCTCCAAAGCCCTACTTCCACAATGTAAACAGTCAGTACTGCTCTTTCTGAAGGAGTACAATGGAGTAAGAGTGTAAGAAGTTTGAGCTAGCAAGTTATACCTCCCTTTCCGCCTTGCCTCTTACTCTTTTGTAGTGTTAGGCTGAAGAGTTATCAGCTATTTGATTCAATTTACTTCTGTAAGAATTGTGTTTATTGCATATAACTTTTGACATCACCATTTCCTGAAGACTTTAGTACTGAAAAACTCTTTGCCATCTAGAACTTTCCAAGTTTGTTCCTTGGTAGTAGACTGTAATTGAGGATGTGGAGTGTACTTAATGATCTGATTTCAAAAACTAGTCATTCGGTCGGGAGACGTGGTTTTGACTATAAGATACTGTATTTTAATTATGAAGTTTAAAATTGGTGCGTATATTGTATGACTTGTAAAAAGAAATTTACTTGCTCTATTTCATCTATTAACTTCTATTTGAAAATGACAGGTAGAAAATGTCTAAGTAACTGGTCAGGATTGGCATCACTCTGATTACTCAGCAGATGAGTAACAGTTTCTCCACATTCTGTACTTCTCCTTCCCCCTGCATTTTCAGTGCTTAGGCACACCTTTCCTCTAGTACAAAGGTAAATCCCAGCTGCCAGATGAAAGCAGGACCAGGCTGAAGGCACTAAAAGAGATTTTGGATTAGAGCCCATGTGGGGCTGCCGTCTGGCCTGTCATCACTGGACCGAACAGATAAGTGGTGTGTGTTTGTAATAAGGACCATTACCCAACCCCCTGCAAAGTCTATACTGTTATTTTTCTATGTAAACAAATTGTCCAAATGCTTTGAAAGTGAAATATTAAAAGGCATGTGCATGTGAAGTCTCTAGTATATTTATTTGTATAAAGAGTAAACAAAGTGCATATAGAGTGGCCACAGGTTTGACACAGACAGACACCTTGGTGATGTGCGGTTATTGAACAAATTTAAATGGCAAGTTTATTGTTGCCATCACATCCATCCAGAACTCTTTCAGGCTCAAAAGGTGACAAGTAATGACATCGAACGAATACTAGACAAAGTTTTCCACTCTTGGTCGTAAAGATCTTCTGGTTCATGCTGAATCAGAAATTAGACATTTTGATTACCCAGCTACCTCCAAGCAAACTGACCGCGGGTTAGGTGCTAAACCCCTGCTGGAACAGCATGGCCCCAAGTGGCCAAGTTCTAAAAGGATCTCCATGGACGTTTCTTAAAAGCATGTAGGTAGGATAGTATCCAGAGTCTTGGAGAAATTCTGATGACAGGTATACTGGTCAGGAAAGGACAGGCTTGCTTCTCAAGAAGGAACATGCAGCAAAGGATCTATCCCCCAGCTGCCCCCTTGGGTAGGACCCATTTTCTCAAAAATCAGCACTGCTGGTCACCCAAGGGGGTAGGAGCTAAGCCACTGAAGAAACAACTCAGACTTTAAGTCCTACTGGTGACAGGAATACACTCATCTTTGTATAGAAACAATAATCTACTAACTGGTATCTAATACTTTAAGAATGCTTGGTCTATCGCTGTATAGATATTGAAATTCGAGGGCAGGTTAGAGTCCTAAGTCCATCCATCTTTGTCTTCAATTTATCTGCTAGGAAAGCATTTCAGATCAACTGGCAGCCGGGAACGAGTGCTTGGGGCAGCTCCTCTTGTTTTCTCGTGTGCAACTGTGATGGTAAACTAGTCACACGAAACGGGGGTACCTACCTATTCTTTCCAAAAGGAGGAGTGCTTTAAGTGCTTTTGGTTGCTCTGGTTGTCCTCATCTGTCACTATACCAAATTTAAAGACGGAAGTACTTACACATAACGAGCACCGCAGTGTGCCTTATACACGGTACATGCCCAAATACAAATGTTTTCCATGAAAATTTCTTTTTAAAATGGCTTGGGTATTGGTTAGGAAAGGAGGCCTTGATACACAGGAGTTTATACGTTATCCATGCTTATTTTAAAAGTGCTTCTAAAAGTGCTTCAAATCCTTTAATTAGGTTCTGAAAAGTTGTCCGATTAGCTGGTTGGAATTCCCAGCATTTTCTCATGAGTTGATAAACCTGTAAGAAGGAAAAAAAATACAGATGACTTTCCTTATTATTACTCAATTACTCGTTAACAGAAAGTATTATTTATGAACTATGGTTGTCACATTTCCTACATCTTAACATTTGAGAAGCTCACAGACTGACCTTCCAAAAAATCCACATCATTACATCTCAGTATAGACTCCATTTCCTCACTGGTTGGTCTCAGACCCCTGGAGCTGCACCGAAGAGGACGTCCGAGTGAAAGAGTCTTAAAGACTCAGTTCACTTTAGAATACAGAAAACCTGAGCAAGTGTCATCAATGCTACGGATAATGCGTAAACGCAGTTACAGCTGACCCATGAACAAAACGGATTCGAGCTCTGGTTCGTTACCCACGGGGCGATCTGACTAAACAGCATGCAGTGCTATAAACGTACACAGGATAGGACACATCGACAGAGTTACGTTCAGATTTTCAGCTGCAGGACGTCAGCACCCCCAAGCCCGTGAAGGTCACCTGCACACGTACTTGTCACAGTAAGACCACACCAGAACATGCTCCTCGAGGGAGCTCACTGAGGCGGGCCTACTACTGGAGGGAATCCGTACTTTAAACCTAATAGCTGCCCTCAAGCTGATTTCTCAGATGTCTAAGACTCGGCTTTAGAAAATTACTTTAAGAACTACTTTTCTACTTCTTCCCACTCTTCCACCTCTGCCCCCAAACCCTTGCTGGATAAACTCAAGCCCTGGAAACCTGATACGAATTGAGGCTAGTGCTGTAACGACCCCCAAATACCTCATCTGGACAGTTAGGTGGACAAGGCAAACGTTTCCCTTCTTTTAACGTATTCACAAGTCTTGTTACTGTCATCTGGCCATGGGTTGGGCCTATCATTTTCAGGAACAACTATGTAAAATGAAACCAAACAAAATATTTTAGCACGTATTTATATAACACAGATAAGGTAAAATTCCTAGAATTAACTGGATTAGTTACGATAATAAGGCGGCTCTTCTCCTCACTAACTTTAAATGAAAGTTCAAAATCTTGATTCGCTCTCAATGATTAGTCTATAATCGATCTTGCAGACTCAACCCACCAGTCCACCTCCTGGCTGAAGGGCCTGTCCCAGTGAAAATGACCTCATCTGTGAGCACGTGAGGCTCAGCCGAGGCCCTACCCGCTGCTCCCCATCCTCCCAGGAAACTGTCCCTGGACCCCTCACACAGTAAGATCCTTGAAAAGCAGTGTCATTTTCTAGAACTTTGGCTCCTAGGGAAACAGGACTTGAGAGCGCCAAAATAAGTGTCAAGTGGCAAACCATGTTAAATGGAAAAGTGACACTCTCCATTTTAACACACTGACTAGATTCTATTTAAGAACAAAATTTACACATTTGAGCTGGGTGTGAGGTTCGGATGTAAAGGACAAGGAAGACTTACTGCCATGGGGCTGGAGTCTGAGTCACAGTAAGTGAGCAGCTCGTGCAGAGTCACTCCGAATGACCAGACGTCAGAGGCGATATAAAATTTACACTGGATTAAACACTCTGGAGCATACCTGAAAGAATGCAGAATGTGAAACTTCACTTCCTGGGAAGGATATTTGAACAAACATTATAGAGTAATTCTGAAAAATCACCTCTCTGGTTTTTCTTAGTGTTTAATCTGTTACCCAACAACACTGTCACCGGCTCTCTACAGCACCTAGTTACTTTAAGACACTAGTCTGCTCTCCATTTCACGGAGCACTTGTCGTCCATGTGGAGGAGGAGGAGGGGGCATAGACGGAAGGCCCCGGGTTTTCTTTTGAGTTCAAAATTCGCAATGACCTCACCGCCCAGCCCTCTTCCACAGTCAACTGTTCAGTGGATGACACCCAACTGCCCGAGACAGAAATGGAGGCACCGCCCCCCAGATTTACTTTTCTAAATACTTTTCAAACCTACTCACTTCTCTCAAGCCCCAGTGCCACTGCCCTAGTTCGCACCATCACGGGGGCTGGCTGCATCAGACTCCAAGCTCCAATCTTCTTCCCCTCCCATTCACAGTGACCTTTTTAGATCACCCCCGCCCCGGCCTGAGGCCCCGGGGGAGGAGCAGAGAGATCGAGAATCCCAAGCAGGCTCCATATCCAGCCCAGAGCCTGACACGGCTCTATCTCCTAACTGTGAGATCATGACCTGAGCCACCCCGGTGCCCCCACAGTGATCCTTTTAAAATCAAAAGCTGCCATTCTTAAACCCTCCTATGGTCTCCCAAAACTCTCGGGGTGGAGGGCGCACTAGCTCTGTGACTCAGCTTCCAGTGCTCTGCCTTAGGGAGTCCTTGAGACCTCCCGCTTCGTGATCCAGCCACACGGAGCAGATTCAGGTCCTGGGACGGTCACATTCTTTCGTCTCATTCTTGCTAGTCGCACATGCCTTCTTCTAACCATCCTTACAACCCCCCACGGATCTTTTTAAAATCTCATCTTTACAAGACTTCCAGAAAACCAAGCCTGAACCCGTCTATGCTTCTGATACCATGAAATTGGCTGTCCCGTCCATTAAATCCTGAACTCAGTCTGCTTGTTCACCACTAGTACCCAACACAAGGCAGGGCCTTGACACGTACTTATGAATGAATAAAGCTTAGGCTCCACGGGTGGGAGGGACCTAGGTTTGTCTGTGTAGGAAGCCCCTCAGAGGGACCGCTCTGTTCCGTAGGAGCCATGGAGGAGAGGCTTAAATAGCCTCTTTCCTGGGTAGTGCTCCAGGCTGCAAGGGGTCAGGTCAGGCTGTGGCCTTCTGACCAGGATACTCTGGTGACCTGTGAGCAGACAGCCAAGCTGTATGCGGGCTGGGCTGTGCCCGGCTCGGCCTGGGATCTCCCTGCATCGGTCAGTGCCTACTCCATCACCTCATTCCCTTTCTGTGCGTGGATGTGACCCCTGCAATGACTGACGGTTTCAAGGGCTGTGTCTGATGGCTGCTCTCTCCTGGGAAGCTGGAGATGCTGCGTGGGTGGTTCATGTCCTCTGCTCCTTGCAAGATGGTATCGTATAAACCTCAGGCGTTTCTGAGTGGGTTGCTTTTAGTGAAACAGTCTAAAAGATGTTTCTTGAAGGCAAAGATAATCAACTCCAAATGTTCTAAATTTTTTCTAACCTTGACTTAGGCTGGAGGAATAAAAGACATTAACATAACATCAGTTTCAGTTACCAAAACACAGGGCTGTCCCGATCATCCTTGACTGTGTAGTACTCTTTGTCGGTTTCGATGGCTTTGGTCAAACCAAAGTCTCCAATTTTCACTTGGTGCTCACTCTCCACCAGGACATTTCTTGCTGCTAAGTCCCGGTGAACGTACTGCCGAGAGCCCAAATAGTCCATCCCCTGAGGGAGAGAAGTAAATGCAGAGTCATTTCCTAATGGTCAGTTCAGGCTGTGTTTTGTATCCATCGCTGCATCTTGGAAAAGCACAAATGTCATTTCATTTACCTGTCACAAATTTTTTTGTGTGTTTACTTGAATGCAAGAATAGTAAAACCAACCCAATTCAAAGAAATACGTATTAAATCAGCCATATTAACAAATCGGCTCATTTTGTTAGTGCTGGCTAATTTTCATCCGAATCATGCAGAGCAAAATGAACTCGGGTACAATTACTGGAACGCTTCCCTCCTGCAGTCTAATTACAAACCAATTACCCAGGAGAGAGGGCCTGATTTTTTAATCTTTAACAGGTTTTTTTTTTACCTTACAAATCTGAACAGCATATTTTAACTGTTGTTTGAGGTTAATTTTGTTCTTATTCTTTGGAAGATACTCCTTAAGGCTTCCTGAAGGCAGAAACTCCATGATGAGCTTAATACCATTTCCTCCTGTGGAGAAAAGAACACCCATCAGGACAAGGTTGCCAGATGAAGGAACTGCGGGGGCGTAAAGGGAGCAGGGTCAGGAGATGCAGGCCCTGAACTGATTTCAGTGTCGCCCCCTGAATCGTAGCCTCCTAAGCCCCTGAACTTGGGGATCCTCGGCAATGAACAGAGACAGTGACGCCTGTGTCAGCACCCGCCAAGCTAACAGCGCTCCGTGGACAACCACAGATGCCTAATTTTTAAAAAGTATGAGCCACATCACTTCATCACCCATTTTAGAGTAGAATATGTGTTATATTGGCTTGTAAAAAAAGATGTATTTATTAATAACTACCACTTGCCACCTTGATTGAGACAAGTGGAAAATGAAATATCCCAGCTCGTGTCAGGTCAGAAGAGGAAAAGGGGACAAAGGGGTGAAGTCCGATCCCAGTACGGGTGTACGAACAGCCTGGAGAGAGAATGCTGGAATCCTCCCTGGCTGCGGGGGAAGCTGGGCGGCTTCCCAGGCAGCTGTGCGCTGAGGGATCTCAGCTGTGAAGCGCTACAGCTCATGGGCGCCACCAGCTAGTGTGTTGAGGCGGCCCGATCAGGCCGAGGGCACTGCCTGCTCGGCACTGGCCGTATGACCCCAGACCAACCCCACTCGGCACAACATACCGTCCTCGGTGCAGATGCCCTTGTACTTCACAATGTTCTCATGATAGAGGTTCCGTAAGATTTCAATTTCCTTCTTCAGATCAGCTATGTGGTTACCCCCACTCTCAGGCTTCAGGGACTTGACAGCCACCTGCTCCCCGGTATTGTCCCCCTCAGGGTCATATCTGCAGAGCTCAACTTTCCCAAAGTGGCCCTGGAAGGAAAGAGGCATGTGCTTGATGAGAAAAGCCCCACCCCGGGGCCAGCAGGAACGCGCAGATGACGCTTGCTCCCCGTGCCGTTGCCACGAAGGCCAGGGGTGCACAGCACAGCCCAACCTTTCGGGCGGCAAGCTCCCCCTGTGCCCCCCCCCCACTCACCACAGCCCCTCCTCTCCGGGTCCCACATGCCACCCTCTGTATTACTGCGCTAAGACAAGGAAGTATTGGGGGACTGCTGAACCAACACATCGATCCCAGTCTCCGTGCAAGTGCAGCCCACAAGGAAGGTTATTTCTGGACCTGCAGGATGACTGCAGTGTCCTCTGGCAGCCGTGGGCCCAGGCTGCGGGGCAGGCGCCACGACGTGTCTGAGAAGGGCACTGCACACAGAGTGTCTAGGAGACGTGGGGTCGGACGTCTCCCGAGCCGCCGGCAGTGAAGGCCCCGTCACGCAGCCTTCTGAGCCGGCTGCAGGGGCGCTCGATGTGCATAGTACCGACAGACTCTCAGGCTGCTGTGAGGAACTAAGGACCCTGTTCCCGTGCCCAGCACACGGCCCGGGGAACACACTCAACGCAGGACACAGTCTGTGTTCGCTCAACTCAACTATAGGAAATCTGTATTCAGACGCAAAGCCCAGTAGCTTTTCTGGTCTGATGTTTCCGTTAGGAAACTCCCATCCAAGGTCCAAGGGACAAGGTGACCTTCCGTCTGGCCTTCTGTGTGTAAATATCCCTTATTTAAGCAGCCTCACAGGAAAGTCTACAAGAGGGACTCTTCTGTTTCTACCACATCTATACCTATTCCCCCCTATCTCTCTCTTTCCATTCTCTTCTATCCCTTGGAGAAAAATCGAGTCTGGAGGCAGCAGACCAACATCCTGTGTGCATATGCAACCACCCGGACAGGCAGGTGTATGCACGCTGCTGCCGTGTGCCAAACGGGACTCCCTTGTGCTTCCAGTGGCCCAGGGAAAACACGGTGAGATGCTTGCTCCTCATAAACCTTGGCCCAAAAAGAGAGAGAATGGAGACTGGTTTTGGACACAGCAAGAGGTGACATGGTCAGCGGGAGACTCCAGCCTAACTTGCCTCTCCCAAGTCACGGATCCTCTTCAAGAACCGCTTTTCAAAATGTGTGGGATCCACTTCGGTTGCCGGCTTTCGTTCCGAAACAATGTCTGGATCTAACACGGGAGGAAAGAGACCGTGTTAGAAAGGAGTGACTGCCGTTCTCGGGCTCCTAATTGTTCTGCCCCCCCGCCACCCCCCCTCCAGGCACTGGCCGGCTCGGCTGAGCACCACAAGACACGGTCTTACTCTGCTCCTCCAGTTTATTGATGTCTCTCATGATGGCTCGGAAGAAGGGTCTCTGGTTGGGGTCATAGTTCATGCAGCGGGTCATAAGGTCAGCCAGCTCCTTACAAGATGGTGTCACTGGCCGGCACCGGCTTTCGTAGAATCGTTCTTTCTGTAGAGAAGAAAACCACATGGGAGAAACCAAAGGTACCACTCACTAACCTTTCGGTGCCTGTTACCACCCCTGATTTATTTCCCAATAGCTCTACATAAAGGCAGATTTCGCAAACGTGTGCTACTCCTGCCGTATTCCGGCCGGGGAAACGGCAGTCCCCGTAGTAAAATCCGAATTCCAGGCAGGTGGGCAGCAGACCCCCGTCCGCACCTGCGGCATTCTAGTGAAGCCATACAGCCTTCCTGGAATACAACGTGGCACATTCTTCAAATCCTTTGACTCATTAATTCCAACTATAAAGTGACTCACGAATAAGTCAGATATAAACAAAGATTTATGTTCAAAGAAACTCCCTGCAGAATTAGATAGAACATTACAACTTTAAAAACAACCTAAATGCCAAATATAAAATTAGTTAAGTAAATCCGAGCTTAATGAAACAACTCCTACATTAAATCTGTAAAACTGTAAGACGTATTTAACTATGTAAGAAAGTACTTGTGATATTAAATAAAGAAACAGAGGTTATATAAACATATCCCCAGTATGGTCTCAGCTGTGTTTAAACAAGACAGACAGAAACAGACTGAAAGGCAAAATACCAAAGTGTTAACCAGTGGTCAGGAGTGACTGGAATCTGATGGCTGCTATGCTCTCTTTCTCACAGTTTTCTACACTTTCCAAATTTTCAACTGTGTACGACTTCAAAATTCTAAAACAAATAATTGATGCTATGTTAAAAAATTAAGTGAAACCATTACCCTCCAGTTTTTTTTTTTTAATGTTTATTTTTGAGAGATAGTGAGCACAGGTGGGAAAGAGGGAAAGAGCACAGGCAGAGAGAGAGGGAGACACAGAATCCGAAGCAGGCTCCAGGCTCCGAGCTCTCAGCACAGAGCCTGATGCGGGGCTCAAACCCCCAAACTGCGAGCTCATGCCCTGAGCCTAAGTTGGACGCTTAATCTACTGAGCCACCCTGGCGCCCCTACCCTCCCGTTTCTAGTGAATCCCATGAGCACTGGTTTCTCCTCTGTCCCTGGGGATCCTGGGTGGGAGTGGGGAGACCCCAAAGGATGAGGAGGAAGAGGGGCCGGAACTGAGCTGGGAGCTGCCCTCGCCTCAGTGTCACGCACGCTGCCCTGCTCCAGCACAGCCAGGTGGAAAGGCCATCCAAACCCATTAAGGGTACATGGGAGGAGCCCTCTCCTTTTTTTTTTTTTAATGTTTTTGATGATTTTATTTTTGAGACAGAGAGAGAGAGAGAGAGAGAGACAGAGCATGAGGCGGGGAGGGGCAGAGAGTGAGGGAGACACAGAATCCGAAGCAGGCTCCAGGCTCCGAGCTGTCAGCACAGAGCCCGACACAGGGCTCGAACTCACGAGACATGAGATCATGACCCGAGCCGAAGTCGGATGCTTAAGCGACTGAGCCATCCAGGCGCCCCTGAAGCCTCTTCTGTCAAAGGCACAGGCCCTTCCTTACGCCTGCTTAGCCCTGCATGCTGCTTAGCCCTGAGTACACAGCAGGTGCTCAGTACATACTGACTTTTCTCCACAAAGCCTAGACGAAACTTCCAAATAGCAGATTTATAAATCTGAGGGTTTCCCTGCTGGTTTTGACTTAACTCTGGTTTCCCAAGCCCTGTACTATGTTTACCCGGCCAAAGTTAACCGGCTAAACATTCTAGCTCTTCGGTATCTCCTACAGGCGCACCCTTCCCTCTGGATTTCCATTGCCACTGCCTGTCTCTATCCTCACCACCGAGAGCCTCGGAGCACGTGGTCACTTAGTCTGTCCATCCCAGCCATGGTGTCCAGAAGCACCGTCCCCACGCTGACCTCTAAGCACCTCGCCTCTGCACGCAAACCCATCAGGGTCGCACATCACCCCTAAGTAAAACTGTGTCGCCTAGAATTCGGGGCTTTCAATAACCTGACCCCGAGTGACCTCTGCCACCTCATCACCTGTCATTCTTCTCCACACTTGAGGCAAACGAAACCACTCACTGCTTCCCACGGACAACTGAAATGCCACCTTCCCCTGGACTTTGATCGACCCTCTCAGCTCAGAGCGACGCTGCCGCCCCCATAAATACACGAGACACATTCCAGTAACTGAGCCGCCGAGTCCGGGTCAGTGGTCCCCGACTGCCACTTTACTACTTTATCCCTCAGAGTTACAGTCTCCACACTTCCTGCCAGGAGATTTAGGAGTGGCTCAAACCTTGCCGGTCCTACACGGGAGCTGAGGAACCCAGGCACGTGCCTTGGCTCCCCGGGTCTCCATTACCTGACCTGTGAAATGAGGGAGATGGCACTGCCACACCTAACCTGCAAGAATCTTGGGCTGGTAGCAGCAGAATGAGGTGAGGAATCCTTGTTCCTGCTATGACAGGCGAACCCTCCTAACCACACCCTCATCTCCTCAAGCGACAGCAAGGCCTGGGTCTATCTTAGAGGGAGCCTCCAGCTTTCACCCTGAGCAATGCCTAACACACAATAGGAACTCGACAAATATCTGTGTTAATGCTGCTAACAGGCACTTCAAACCTGAGGTAAGTAATAGTATAACGGTCTCCTGAGCACACGCTGTGGGCCTGGCGCTCGGCACGCATCACCGCATCATTTACTTAATCTTCGCAACAGCCCTGCCATGGAAGGTTTTTTTTTTTTTATCCCCATTTACTGACGATGAAACTGAGACTGGGAAGTTAAGTGACACTTTTGAGGTCGCAGAGCCAGGAAGCCTCTGGAGGAGATTCAAACCTCCATCTCTTCCCACAACACGAGGGTTCCTGACAACTCCCGAGCCGCTCACGGGGGCTCGAGGAGCCCGCTCACCCTGCAAGGCCACTGCTCACCTCGATCAGGGTCTTGTCTTTCAGAGGGATCTCGCCGTTGTAGCAGATTTCCCAGAGCGTGGTCCCAAAGCTCCACTTTGTCAGCAGCCACGCTCAGGTTCTTGGAGTCTTCCACACACTCGGGGGCGATCCACGGGATTCGTTCTATGCACTCTGGAAAAAGACCAGAGAGACCGTCCGGATCAGTTTCTGGAACTGCCAGGGGAGTAGATCACTGTCATTGCGGCAGAAACTGTGAGCTAAGGAAGAAACTATTTTAAGCAGTGCTTTCTGAACACGGACCCGGGGGGCGCCTGTGAAGGGTGACATTTCCCAGGCCCCCCCAACCTGGCGCGTTGGATGCAGCAGTCTCAGGGCCAGCAGATGTGTCCGTTTGTCACAAGCCCCCCAGGAGGGTCACACAGCGCCAGGCTTCCAAAGCTCTGGCCTCAGATGCCAGCGAAGCACCCTGGGCTGGAAGCCAACACCCTGGAGAAGGAGAACTAAGACTAAAGAAAAGGCAGAGGGGCAGCTGGGTGGCTCAGCTGGTTAAGCATCTGACTCCTGATGTCGGCTCAGGTCACGGTTTGTGAGATCAAGGCCAACATCGGGCTCTGCGCAGACAGGGCAGAGCCTGCTTGGGATTCTCTCTCTTCCTCTCTCTCTGCCCCTTTCCCACTTGCATGCATGTGTGCTCTCTCTCTCGAAATAAATAAGTAAACATTAAAAAAAAAAGGGCAGGAAAAGAGAAGAGGCCCACACATGCAAAGTAGGCCTGGGTTAACCTCACTCATGCACTCTGCACAATCACCGTGCGATTGTGTGTTTGCTTCACGTGGGAAACAACAAGGGAACGAAAGCCTGAGGTGAGGCTGTCGTGCATCTCTTGCCCCCGGCTACTTCTGCAGCCCTGTTCTGGCTTCTTGCCAAGGCCAGGGATCTGAGTAGACACCCCTGCTGTGTCCACGGAAATGCCCCTCAACAAGCTCTCCTGGCCCCTGCTGGAACAGAGGCAGGAGGGCCCTTCCTGAGCTGGCGTTCACGGTCAGGCCCACCTCACTGACGCACAAGGCCCAGGTGAAACCCCACCACCTCCCCGAATCCCTCTGTCCCCAGCTCTCTCTGAATGCCCATAGCATTTTACTGGCACCTCTTTTGGGGTGCCCAGACTTCTCCACTAGTTCCGGAGTCACCAGTGTCTGCGTCCCAGGTGCTTGCTGAAGACAGGTTCAGGGCTGAATCTGCGCTGACTGGTGGGAGATGGGCAGATGATGGGCACTACACGGGCACTAAAGAGTGCTCCCCATTCCCCTGCTGAGGAGTGAATCACTTTGGTTGTATTTGAAAGGCTTGTTTTCATCCTGATTCCTTCCAAACTTAGCCCATTCTTTGAATTACTGAACGAAACTCTAAGGGCCTGGCACTGGGCTGGGTACTGGAGACTGCTAGCCGTCACAGGCCAGGGCGCTGGGCCCGGGGCCCCACTGAGATCCCGCACATGGCCTCTGAGGCTAAGAGACAGAGCGCTGCCTGTGCAGTGCTGGCTGCAGTGTCTTGCCTCCTAGGCCCGTCTTTTCCTTCGCAGCCCTACAGCTCACGATGACCTCGTTCAAAGGCCGCAAGAGCACAGCTATCACTTGGGTGACTCCCCCAACAGCTCACCAACTACAGTGGAGGGCCCAGGAGACCCGGCTCCTCTCGACACCTCTGTGACCACCCCTGGGCCCAGCAGTCTCCCTCTGTGCTACCCCAGCACCTTGAACACAGCTCCTTTATGGCCAGGACCACACGTGCCTCCAGTGGGTTGTGTTTCTCCTGCCGCACAGCTCCCAGAGGGCAGGGACTGGCTTCTCATCTCCCCCGGCCCCCAGGACACAGCAGCAGCACCAGATGCCTGTCTGCTGAAGTCTCCTTCTTAAAAGGAAACACACCAGGGCCCTAGCCCCCTTCTCCCTGCTGGCCTGACCTTAATTCAGGTGGGGATAGGGAGGGTGGAAGGGTGAAGCACGTGGATGGGACCTGGGGTGGGAGGAAAGGGGAGACGCACCTTGCCTGGACAGCACGGTGATGGGGATGCCGGGGTCACTGAGCTTGATGAACGGGCCGAACTCGCTGTCGATGCCCTCACGGGCCAAGAGGAGGTTTTTAGTGCACACATTTCCGTGGACCAAGTCTTTATCCTCCTGCAGAGGAAAAGAGTGAACTCAGTCAAGTTGCCCATGAGGCTGCCTGTCTTCCCTCACTCCCTCGGTCTCCAAGCGTGGCCCCTCACATCATCTCCATATTCCCCAGCCACAGCCATGCCAGCGCGGCCTAGCTCTCTCCCCAGTTACCTGTGTGACTCAGGCATACTACGCCAAGGCCCTAGGCCCTGGGCCCCTCACCAGTAAAACGGGGATAATGGCGGAGCGGGCCTCATAGGGCTTTTGTGAGAATGACACCAAGGAGAACGTGTAAGACTCCTGAACAGCTGGGCCACGGCAAGCGCTACTGAAGCTGGCAGTTTCGCTCGTTTGTTGGACAAGAATTGCACTATTTCCACTCTTACTTACAGCGCCGTACAGAAGTCGGTCCTCTAGTGTGATACAATTTCCCTCAAAATAGGTTCATACACAAGCACACGAACAGCCTCAAATGACCATGGTCACAAAGCACGAGGCACACCTGTGTTTAACCACAGAGCCCGGGCCCCTCCAGCCCGCCTGGCCAGATCCCCTTCCTGCCGCTGCCCATTCCGGCACTGATTCCTGGTGGGGACCACCACAGACTCCAGAACACACTTACCAAGTAACTCAGGGCACTGGCCAGTTGTTTGGCGACCTTGAACTTCCATGGTGTGGTGAGGACATCGCTCTTCCGGTGCATGAAGAGATCCAGGGGCCCCCCCTCCACGAACTCCTCCACCATGATATCTACAAGCACGAAAGCAGCCGCGGTAGGGACGGTCTCTCCCCTCATCCCCTGAGGAGAGCCCGCTTTACTGGCTGGTACTCGGCTTGGGAGGACACAACCGTCCTTGTGAGGTGCAAACGGCAGAGTGAGCACTTACACCCCCGCCCCCTCCAGAGCGCCTTCTACTCTGACTCTCAGAGGGCTCACCCCACTCTCCCAGGCCCAGCACGGTGTGCAGCCAGGGAGGGTGACAGCAAAAGTTTGAGAAATGAGTGCAAAACCAAATGGGACTTAATTCCACAACCGCTATTAAGGACGAGACCTGCTGCAAGAAGAGGCAAGAAGCCCAGGCAATGGAAAGGTGGCCTCAGCCCTGAGTCGTCCCCGCGGCGCCCACGCCCCCGGCCAGGGCGACCTGCCCCTCCACAGTGAAGACACTTACTCTCTACGTCCCGGACACAGACGCCATAGAGGTACACGATGTGCTTGTGGGAGACCTGCCTCATCATGCTGGCTGCCTCAAAGAAGGCCTGCGGGAGGAGAGGACAAGGAATGTCGAGGGCCGGACTCCAGTGCTCTCTGATGCCAAGGGGCTCTGCTGAGAGGAAAGTCAACGGGTCCCAGGAAAACTCTCCACTGCCGTCATCCCAGGCCCTGAAACTGTCCCCCTGGCCTTGACAGCCCAGAGGCATTGCTCAGCCTGGCTGGGATATGGGGTTTATTTAGACAACCTAATAGGACGCAGAGCCAGGCTGGAGGAGGCGGCGAGCTGACAATTTCCCCACTCGATGCTCAGATCCGCCACTTTCTCTTCCGTTAAACTTTGGCACTGTATTAGAATAAACAAAAAACCGGGCAGATCTCTGTCGAGACTCGGCTTCATCACCCTAACAGGGTGTGGGATCTTGGGTAGTCCTTTTACTGCCCTGGGCTTTATAATGCTGTAGACTGTGAAGTGACACATCAGGGACTCTGTCGAGTCCTGGGCTCCACCACAAGGACTCCAGATAGGAAACAGGAGGACGCCGGGAGGGACAGGAAGGGACAGGCTGCTCACCTCACTCCATCTTCAGTCCTCCCTCACTTATTTTCCACACCGGCTTTACCTCAGATTGTATCTGAAGAAAGGCATCCGGACTAAATGAGGGGTCTGAAAACCACTAGGCCAAACTAAAGACAAAGGTCCTTCCCAGCTCACTGTGCTCCGCTGGCTCCAGAACTGGGGGAGAAGAGGGGCCGGGGTTATGAAGAAGACACTTGCCAGAGAGATGTCCCTGTGGCTGGGGTCTAAGACTTTGAGGATCACTTTTATTCTCTTTTCTTCGGAAGTTCCTTCATCGTCCTTGTAATCCAGCAGGGTTCCAGAGTAAATGTGTGTCCGCGTGCCTCTCCCAAGGTGCTCGCCCTGAGGAAGAAGCAGGAGGTGGGGGTGACCTCTCTCTGGGGTTGCACGAGGACTTAACGGGAACACAGAATACCAGCAGGCGTCGGGTGAAGGCGAAAGAGCCTCCACGGTTCACGGCCTCTCCATGCCTCGTCCTGGTCAGGCCTCCAAAAGAAATACGAAGCTCCTTCACCAAACCCAGATGCACCACTTCCTGGGCCCCAGGAGACAGTCATAGTCCCAAACAGTTCCTTCCCTTCTACTTACAGGGAACAACCTGTGGTTAAAACATGATCCTGACCAATCATAAAACTTCTAGTAGCGCCATCAATAGCCTCCAGTGACGGCGGCCCTGCCTCGGCCTCCAAAGTGGACTCGGAGAGGACCCCACAGGGGCTCCTCTACCACAGGCTGGGGTACAAAAAGAAGCGGCTTATTAGTGCTGACGCTACTGCTCACTGGCCATTTAACTTGAGACGCTCTTTCCTCAGCCCCCTTTCTGTAAACAGGGATAATGATGGTACCTACCGCCCAGGGCTGTTTTCAGATCAAGTGGACAGGCAGGTATAAAGGCTCCAGGTGCGGAGCCTGGCACGTCACAGGCAGAAACCATCCGCTGGGCTGCTATGTTCTGTCTGATTGCCCTCTAGACCAGGTACTTGTTCATTTTTCATCCATCTACCCAGTGCATGTGTATATGCACATGCGTGCTAAGCTTTAAAATTCGTGATGCATTTACATGTGGACTTGCCCTGACAATTCCACAGCGGGGAAAGGGTGTGAAGGCAGAGACAGAGACTGGAAGGATGGGCCTTCAGTGTCCTCACATATGAAAGAGAATAGCAGCATAAATAACCAGGATGAGGACTAAAAGCTTCACACCAAAAAAAGCAAAAAGCCCTTAGCACATAAGCATCTGTGTCTAAGGACCCTCCCAGTTCAAGCTTGAATAATTCTGATTTAAACATTCTTAATATCGGGAAATCAGAATGTGATTCATAAAACACAGGCACTCTCAAGCTATTGACATTAACCTCACAAAGTCTGTAAGTTAAGGTGCTATTATTCTATTATGCCAGCACGTTCTGTAAATGCAGAAAATGGATTCCCTTGGAATCAGGCCTGCCCCTACAGGAATGTGTACAATCGTTAATCGAGTATATTAATTTGCACAAATGCCACCATTTGTCATCTGTCATAGCAGAGTGGCGATGCATCTGCCCTGTCTCCCATATCCTGGCAAGGTCCTGTGACTATTCATTAAAGCTGCATCTGTCACGAAGCGATTCATCAAGATTATGGGAAGTTGTGTTCCCAGAACATCCCGGAAAAGCCATATGCTTGCGGAATAATTACTCTTCCCCAGAAAGGTTGCTTGTTGCAGTGGCCAAGTCACGGCAGCAGGATGCCACAGCGACCCACAGAGGGTCCTGCGTGTTCCACATCGGCCTCCTTCCATGCCGCTCCCTCTGCCTTTGCCTGCTGCGTGCCGTGTATCCTCTGGGGCTCCGCTTGGACGCCGCTTTCCCCAGGAAGCCACCTCTATCTTCCCAAGGCTGGGCCGCACAGTCCCGTCTGACAGGCCCACATCCTGCTGCAGTTCTCTACTTAGGACTTGTGTCTTGGTAACGTGATTACCTACTCAAGGTGCGAGTCTGCTCCTCCGGCACACTGCGTGCCTGCCGAGGGTGGCCATCACGGGTGACACGTGAAGTGCTCAGTCACTGCTGGCTAGATGAGTGCTGGGGGCACGGAGGGTGGCTATGACCTGCACAGAGGTTCAAACCCAAGGAAAGAAGGAAGGGCCCAAGTACAGTGGCAAGTTTAACAGGAAAAACGCCAGGGCGCTGCCGTTCTGGTGATTTCAGTCTCTGGCCACAGGTCCACCACCACCAGAAGGACAGAACACACCCCGATCTGGCCCTCAGTGAAGGATTTATCCTGAGGGACTGGAGAGGCAGCTGCAGACCTCCGTGTTCTGAAAGCCTTGCCCAACAATTTTAGAGACTAACAACTAAACCAACCCCAAGCCTGCCACCTTCCACTAGGCTCCCTGACAGACGTGAGCCCACAATTTGCTCTCCAACACCTCTGAAGTGTTTCTCCCAGGCAGTCAAAGGTTCCTGCCCTCCAAGGCTGGTGGAAGGCTGTCTCCTCAGCCTCCCTATGTGTGACTCCACATACCGGGACTGGGGCAGAGGCATGGAACAGAGTGTGGGGTGTGCCCTGGGCCTCACACTCCTAGCCAAGGCCCAAGGGCAGCTACAAGGGAAACTGGGCCTGGCTACAGCTGCAGGCAAGAGGCCTCCCAAGTTGGGACAATGGCCCGAGGGATCTATTTCTCAAGATGGTTCTTCTGCTCCCTTACTGTATTCTGTATTCTCTCAGCTTTGCTCCTTCTGGAATCATCATCAGAAAGCCCAGGGCTGAACTTCAGTAGTGCTCTGTCACACAGCATGTGGTAGGTTAACAAGGGTCGTCAGCCCACACTCCCTCGTGGAGACCCTATTCTTGCCCTGGCAGCGTTTCCCCCCCAAGTTCTCCAACTCCTTCTATCTGCAGAAGACCCCCACGAGAAGGTCCTGTAACCCTAGATAACCCTGCAAGGCCTGGCCCATCCATTTCCTTCAAAGACAAACTGTCTCTGGGGAACATCAGCCAGGCTGGGTAGAGTGACAGGGCGCTGGCTGAACGACTTTAACTACAAAAGAAAAGTCTCTTTTTTTTTTCCAATAGGTTTCCCCAAACCCAGACTCCACTCCCCCAAATCCTGAGACTGCTTGCTGTGGGGAGGCCGAGATAGACCCAGGAACCTTAGCGATGACTCACCTGCATGATATCTTTCTTGAGGATCCGGTCAAAACTCAGCTGGCTCATGGAGTAGACAGGCTGCCACTCCTGGGCTTTCTTAGTAGCCACCAGCAGATTGGAGATCTCTGCGGGAGAGAACGAAGAAGACTGAGTGGGGCAGCGAAGGTCCAAGATCCCGGCTGGCCAACGTGTGCCGAACCATGGGGCTTGGTGAACACAACATTTGTACTTCGTTGGTTCAGTCATTCAACAAATGTTTATTAAGTACTTGATTCCTGCCCTCCAGGAGCTTCTAGGCAAACAACAGAGCCTAGGCTAATCAAGTAATCGACCAATTGAAAAGAAAGCTCCCGCTTGTGCAGCTGCTTTCAAGGCCAGGTCCCTACAGCAGGGTCTGTTCTGGCAGCAGAACTTACGGAAGGTTTGCCTAAGGAAGTGAAATTTTAAAATCTGAGAACAGAAACTCCCCAAAGGCAGGGGCCGTTATCTATTTACTGCTCTACCGCCACAGCCTGGTACACATAGTAGGTACTCAGTAAGTATCTGTTACATGTGTGAATGAACAGTTAGGATGGGAGCTGAGGAGGGAAGCAGCAGCAGTATGCTGGGTCGAGGGGGTGCAGGAACCGAGTTAGGAGGGTAAAAAAACACTGGTTTTGTGTAAAAGTCAGGGCAAGTCATCCGGAGAGAAGGGTGTGCTTGAACCTGTGGGGTCCCTGCACTGTCTGACTCCAAGGAGGCGCTAACCAAATGCACAGATTATGAGCAGACCACCCCTAAATTCTACTGACTCAAACAGCCAACTGAACACTTCACACAGTCTGCTGGGGAAGGGTGAGCACAGGAGGCTGATGGAACTTATGATCCACAGAAGGAGACTTCCCACCGTGGAGTCACTTTGAGCTACGTCACTGTCACGGAGGAGAGCACTTCCAGATTCAGACTGGCAGGGAGAGGGTTCTGGAACCCTGGAAGAACCTGCTGATGAGCACTAAGTCCTAGGTCCGTACAGTAGGCCAAGTAACTCGAACACGATCTCTCAAGTCCTCACTTCCTTGCAGGGCACGGTTTGTTTTCCTTTCTTTGTTTTCTACGAAGCATGTAGTATTCTTAGTCTCCTTTTTATTCTGTAGGTCAGAAATCAGAGACTCGGAGTGATTCAAGACTTGCCCCAGGTCAGGCAGCTGGTAAGCCCTGGACTCTGCTCTCACACTGAAGTCAGGGAGGGCTCCAGTCTCTTCCCTTCCCACCTGGCCCTAGTCAGGGTGGAGGCGGGGGGAGGGAGGACAAATCTAGGAGCCAGACTGGGTTCCGACACAAGCTCCCCTTGTGATCGCACTCTGGGTGCCCTTTCTCCAGAATCTACTCTTCTCCATTCTGTTACCCTGACTCCATGCAATCAACCTGGATAAAATCAGATTCAAACGGGCAACTCAGGACTGCCCTGGTGGAGAAAGGACATCAAGAAAGGGCTACTTGAAAGGTGTCCCTAGGGAAAGGTCAGGGCAATAGAGCTGCTTTGGGACTCAGAGAGGAGGAGGAAAAGAGGGACCATTTCCGGGCTGATGATTTGCATGGCTGCTTTGGGGAATGTGGCACTGAAGTCAACCATGCGGATGGGGAAAGCCATTAAACCACCACGAGCCTGGTTTCTCACTGGAAAAACGGGACACACAGTTGTGCTCCTTGTGAGGTTGCTGTGAGGGATAAATGGGAACGCTCACACGGGGCTCACTGCAGTGCCTGGCGTCTAGGGAGCGCTGCCAAACTAGGAGCCATTATGGTTAAGACCAGTATTACATCCTGGTCAGCGTCACCATCCTCGTACCAGGTGGCTGGCAACAGCCTGCAGAAGCTCTCAGCGTCAGCCTTCAGCTGCAGAAATCTCACACCCGGAGCTCGACTCCGCAGGTGAGGATGCGGGTCAGTGATGACCAGGCCAGTGAGTCCTGCTGGGTCCCCATCCCTTTCTTAACATGGTCGCCCTCAGGCCTGGAGAGGGGCGGCGGGCTGGACCACACACAGAGACGTGGATTTGCTCTGCTGTCACATCCACTCTGAGCGGCCACCCACTTTTCACTGATTCCGGGAGGAGCTTCTCAGCTGCATTTTCGAGTGAGAAACCCAGGTCAGAGTCTGGCTATCAAAGCCTTACAGTTAGGAGGGCAGAGGCACTCAGGAACCCCAGATGACTTTCTCTTTAATATTCATGATTTCCCTGCTTCTCTAATTTGCAGGTGGTGGAGGGAAGACAGAGGGCTTCCGAGGGCACACAGAAGCCAGCCTCATCCACGGGGTTTGTTCTTCCTCCCTCCCAAACACAACCACTCCCCACCCCCGCCAGTCCCTCCTCTCCCCCAGCTCAGGAGAACTGGCCCCTGCCCCACGGCCATGGGCTAATGGCTGTCCCTGCGCATTTGCAGAGTGTGATGTAGGGGAAAGACCACCCGAGGTGGGTCAGAGGACTTGAGTTCAATTCCTCACTCCTGCTCGAACTACCCAGGCAAGTACAATGGCGATTATAACATACTCTGGGGTGTTTAGAAGATTAAATGGCATGTAGCCATCGCCATCACTACTTGCCGCTACTATTATCATAACCAGCACTGACATCACTAGTAAGGCACTAGGCCCGTCTGGGCCTCAATTTCCGCATCTCTGTAACAGCTACAAAGAGCTATTGCACAGATGGAAGAAATGCAAATATGCATGTGAAGTGCTCGAGATCCGGAAGTACCCGCCAGCACGGGAGCTACTGCCGTAATTACTCGCCCGGCAGACCTCGGCGAGCGTGGGTTCTGTGCTGGACGCGGGGTCCTCAGCCCATGAGTCACAGGGTAGTAACACAGACCCAGACCCTGTCTGAAGAGTTCATGCTCAAATGGGAGGGACATTCGCTGCGGAGTTCCAGGGGCCCCCGGAGAAGCCATGAGAGAGGGGTCCAGGGCATTCCTGCGCTTTTCCTGGCCCGGCTACTGGCTCCCAGGTCTGGAGCGGGAGGGGCAGCCATCTGCACCAGAGACCTCCCCAGCTAAGTCCAGGGAAGAAATGCTCTCCCGGCCTCCATCTGCCACCACTTCTTACTACGTGTGGCTGCCGTCCCCCTACCCCTCAAGCTTGCCCGGAGACCACCAACCCCTAGAAAAGTAAAAACTGCTTTTACTATCTGGAAGAGAGATTGTGTAAGTAAATAGGGTTGTTGGGCTTTACGGTTTTACCTCCCTCTGAGGTCTCGGGGCCAAGTGGCAGATGTGTTTTTACCCTTGCGGAACATCTTCAAGCATGAAAACAAAGGCTGCAGTTACCCCCGAAGCTGCCAGGAAACCCTATCTGATCAACAAGAACACAAGCCCTTCCTCTTTCACGAAGCGCAGTGGCAGCCCCCGGCCGGGAGACCAAACAGTGATTCAAACATCAAGAACCCAGGCCCCTTTCTGTCCCAGGGTTGTGTCCTCTGCCCACCCCTGACGTAAAGGCTCGCAGACAAATTCCCTTAGAAGAACAAGATGTGTCAGAGACCCCTCAGAGCATCTCCGACCGCACTTACTGGGGCCTGCCTGTCCCGAATGCGCTGCCCTCCTGTTCTCTGAGGCCTGACCCTTTATGAGGGACGGATCTGACACACGTAGGGCAGCACCTCACAGTACCACGACTGTCAAAAAACCATCTGGAGTAGACCGGCACTCAAACCCCTCTTTGACCTTGACCTTCAGTGAGGCTCACTTCACTTCTATAGGACTCAATTTTCTCACCTATAAAATGGGGCACGTGACTAGGTGACGCCTAACTGTCCTTCCAGTTCTCACATTCTAAGAGGTGATGAAGTCACCTGCAGCATATCAGTGACACTAACCATGGGGCTTCACAAAGAACATCTGACTTTGTCATCTCTCCTATCCATTTTATTCCCTGACCCTCCTATGGTTTCCCGCTCAGCTCCCTGGCATGGCATCCTAGGACCCAAATCTGCCCTTTCCCAGTCTCACCTGACCCTTCCTTTTTATTCTATTCTACTTTGGAGAGAGAGAGCACAGGCTGGCAGAGGAGGGGAGAGAGAGAGAATCCTAAGCAGGCTCCATGCTTAGTGCAGAGCCTAACACAGGGCTCGATCTCATGACCCCGGGATCATGGCTGAAATCAAGAGTTGGACGCTCACTGACTGAGCCACCCAGGCCACCCTTCTTTCTAACTTCACTGAAGGCATTATCCCTTCAAAGCCCCTGCTTTTCTGGCGCTCCTGCTTTGGCCTGCCATGTTGCCCCTACACATGCTGTGTTGGAAAAGCCCTTATCTAATGGCCAGGCCCTCGCTATCTGTCCAACACGAGGCTCAAGATCCACCTCCTCCATGCAGCTTTCCATGCCACGACTCAGGGATTCTGACCATGCACTTCTTTGCGGGCCTGAGGTCTGATGTGTAGGTGTTGATGAAAACAGCCATCACGTAGTGCAGTGGCCTGTTCACCTGTAACATATTCTGCGTTAAGACTGGAAACTCTTGGAGAGCAGGGCCTAAGTGTCAGGCATTTAGTTCTCTGCATCTACCATAGTTCCTGGCCCACAGAGGGGATACCAGAAACATTTCTCAGAAAATAAACCCCTCATAGGGGAGCACTCAAGACGTTTTATCTTAAAAATAGAAAGCTTCTGTTTACTAATCCTAAACATGCCACTTCCTGAAGCCTGAGATGCTAAGAAAAGGTGTATGTTTTTTTCTATAGACAATGCTGACATCTGAGGCCCAGGGTTGAAGTTCAGGACAGACTCGTAACAAAACTAAATGAAGGACACCTAGAAACTGTGGGGAGGGGCCGCTTTCTTCACACCACCCAGCCTCTTTTGGTTGATCCATGTCTTAGAGCATCAGCCAGGGGCAGAGGGGATCACTGAAGGGACGGAGCCAGCTCTGGCCCGGGGAGACCCACCTCGGGGCTTGGGCTGGCAGCAGCGCTTCAGCACGAAGCTGATGTTGTCCGTACGCAGGATCTGTTTCTTGAGGTGGTTCATGAGGTCGCCCAGGCTGGGGAAGCTCCGGTCTGAGCCGTGCAGGCTGTAACGGCCCTTCTGCACCTCGATCTGAAAGTTCTTGAACTGTTTCTGGCTACCCATCACCTACCATTCAGGAAAATGACCAGAAACGGTTTATTTTAAAAGGGTCAGGCAAATGTATCAACAACAGGAGAAGCTGAATCAGGATATACAGAACTATGTACTATCTCTGTAACATTTCTATACATCCATAGTTATTCAAAAATAAAAATTTATTACAAACAAGTAAATAACAAATAAGTAAGTTCAGAAGACGACACTGATCAAAGGGAGTTAACGCTAGGGAGAGAGAGTGACAGAGCAGGGACTTCTCCAACAGCGCCGCCTTTACACCTGTAAGACGAAGTCCGATGCAAAACCAACCTCACAGGACTGTTGCTGTGATGACGCAACAAAGTAAAAAACTTCGTAAGCACTTTCTAAAGGTTTGCAGGTATTATTACGCATGAAATAATAACTGCTCTAGCAATATTTATCCAGGAAGTCTCTCAAACTGAGCCTTTCCAGGCTGTGCACCTGTTTGAGGAGAACCCCTCTGGGAAGTGGCGGTCAGTGGCCTGGTCCATTTTTGGGCTCTATAGTACCACAGAGAGGAAGGAGAAGCAGTTTCCTTCACAGGCACTTTTTGAACAAAGACAAATATTTTAGTCATTAAGGCTGAGGGTCAGAAAGACCTACTTATGGTATAAACTAGGACAAGATAGTTAAGATCGCAAAGCCTTGGTTTTTATCCATCTGTACAGTGGGGATGATACCAGAGTCTATCTCATGGGGTCAGCATACACGAGGACGTGTCAAGTGCTCGGCACGGTGTCCGGTGAGCTGAGATGAGGAGGAGTAATCGTATCTATGATCCTGTTTTCCCCAGGTAATCTGACCTCCCGCAGACCACACTCCTGGTCACCGATACTCCTGGCCCAGCACAGGCTGATGCCACCTCGGAAGGCAGTCAGGCTGTGTCGTGTGCCCATCCATGTTAACGACATTATACCCCCTTGACGCACACAGAAGACAGGCACGCTGTCCAGACAACAAGCTGACACGTTCTGACCCGCTGGGTCCGTACCAGCCGTGAGGTCTTGCTGTACAGGAACGCTCCCAGACAGGCAGCAGCACCTGGACACTGGGCCCAGGACACTTGGCAGCCCTGGGTTCCTTCTGCCATTTCCTCTAGTCTAGTCCCCAGGGGTTCCCCAGTACTTTTCCTTCCGGTGTCTGAGGGCTATGACATGCTAATGAGCTGACTTCCACCTTGCAGTCCCCCCGCTCCACCCCCCCCCCCAAACAAGTTCTCCCAGTGCGTGCTAACCCACTCAACACTAGTGTATTTGTCTGGACTAATTCTGTAAAGCTCACGGTCTTTTGAAATACTCCATTTCCTGTATTTAAGAAGAGTGCCTGAATGACAAAGGGAGTGTTGCGGTCTAGTGAGGTAAGGTCAACAATTCTGGTTTCTCTCTCTGCTTTCCGGGTATCTCTCACATCGTTCTAGCTGGCTTCCAGCTACACTGGAGTCACTAAGTGGAGTCATCTCCACTTGTCAAAACACAGCACAGCAAGTCCTCTGTTAAAATGTCTGAAGCTACCATCTAGGGAACACGGTGTTAGGCCAGGCTGCTGAGATGGCCTTCTTGGTACCGGTTTGTACCTGTGAGTGCCACAGACAGACATGGCTCTGCATCTGCGATTCTGTCACCGAGTGTAAAATAAGCCACTCTAAACAAATGCACTGAATGACAAATGTTTGGTCCGAACTGGTTTTCTGGCCACGTTCTACCTTCTAGAGCTACTGTGGACCCCCGCCATGGGTCCTCAAGGGAAGAAAGAAAGGGCCATGAGGACGAATGTTCCAGGGTTGGCTGCCTGGGAAGTCTCCTTTTGAAGAGTGGGGTTGTTCCAGTCAGAACCGCCAGGGATTTCCTCAGAAAGGTATACTGCTCACCACCGTGCTCTGCATTTCTGTGGGTATCTATCTCCCCAGGATTTTCTACCCCTACCCCCAACACCTCCCGCCCTTCCCCACCCAAGTGGTCCTCTCTGCAGCAGCTCCTATAGGCTGGCTGCACTGAACCCATGTGGCCAATATGACTCAGCCTGACTGACCTCAGATTTTTCAAAGCAGGTGACAGTCATGAGGATATTGTCAAAGTCGGTACAGCTCCACCTCAGCACGTACATCCCCTCCTCGCTTCCTTCTTGTCGCAACTTATTGATGGCATATTCTGTGCTAGAGGGAGAGAAAGGGAAAGGGAGAAAGAGCTCATACCGATGACAGCACTCCAAATCCCCTGGGAGAGCCACTTCCCCAAACCGGCTCAAGTCCTATGGGCCCATCCCATTACCCACCCTCGGTCCTGAAGTCCTGGCTGAGAGGACACGCGAGGCAAGCTGAGATGCCAAGAAGCCTCAACGCGTATCAAGTCTCCAAGGTCTAGAAAGAGGACTCATCTGCCGTCCAAGGCACCGAGCCCAGCTTGACCCTGACTTCCCTACGCGTGCGGTCTCCAGCTCCACAGAAGCAATCCTCCCAAAGGTGAGGCAGAGCCACCCACCATATAGTGGGGTCCATCCCCACCATCCCTAGGCAGCACAACTCGAGCAGGAGCCTAGGAGAGCACAAATTTGGGGTTATTCTGTTCACTGCTGGATCCCCAGTAACCAGAGCACACTTAGCTCATAGTAGCTGCTCCGTCAATAATTGAATAATGAACACTGAATTTAAAAAATTGGTAAGAATTAGAAAGATGCTAACAGGAACATGCCTGTCTTACGCTCCTTTGCACTCCCAGGACCGATCAGTCCTGGCACACAGAGGCTAAAGCGATCTCCGTGTGAGGTTACCACATCCTGGGAGTGGCGCTCACTGAGGGCTGGTGAAAGAGGACGGACATGGTGGGCGTGGGTTAGAAAGGCAGGGAACGACCGCTCCGTGACCCGCCACAACTTCACGCCTTTGCACAGGATGACCCCTCACCCGGGATGCCCTTTTCCCTCTTTAAGACCTGCCAACCTTCACCCATTCTTCAAAGCTTGACTTGATTTGAATGCTGCCTACTCAGAGGCAGCTCCTCCGGCGTGAGTTTCAGCCTCCCACAGAACATGAAACGTTCACTCGGCAGTTATCTACTGAGTGCCCGCGGTACATGCCAGGCCTGGCTACGGGCGCTGAGGAAAAGCGGGGAGCAAAGCACATGGTGCCCCTTCCTCTCTGCAGCTCATACTCTGGGCAGTGAGGGCAGACGGACAAGAAACAAATAAATGTGGAAATACGCACAGCGAATCAGGAGGTAATAAATGCCACTGAATAAAAATAAAGCGGAGTGAAGCTGTCAGGGAGAGTGGGCTACGGGGGCTCTCGGGGGAAGACATGTCGTTACTTTATAGAAGGTGGTCAGGGAACGCTTCGCCAATCAGGTGACGACTGAGCGGTAGCTGAAGGAAGTGGTGGTCGCATGCATTCCAGAGGAAGGGCACTCTAGGCCGAGGGAAGAGCAAGGGCCGGGGCCCCGAAGCCGAACTTCGGCTGGGATATTTGAGGGATGAGCTTCATTATAATGCTCAGCACCGTGCTCTGCATTTCTTTGTGTGTCTCTCTCCCCGCAAGTGTGTGGGTGTCTCTAAACCAGGGATCACACACTAATGGATTAGCTGTCTGCAGGCAACTGGCACAGGGAAGAAGGCGGGAACCTGTCATGACGAAGGCAGAAGAGAGGCCTCCCCAGATATATTTTGGTCTGGGAAGAGAGACTCAGAAGAAACACAGCAGTTAGTTTCCTCTGTCTAAAGAACAGTCCTATTTAAAAGGAAGTACACGGAATCCCCGTTGCTTCAAATGGCAGAAGTCGAATGAGTAGGAAGAAGTTACAGAGAGATAAACTTCAACTCCCTATCAGAAAGGTACGTATGCCTGTCATTGCCAGAGCTAAAATCTACCCATGCCTCATGTGGTATTAAGTACCCGGTCACCAGAGGTGCTGGCTTAAGGACTACCAGTTCTGACGCAGGTGGGACAAGACTTCCAGCTGTAAGGCTTGGTCACCCCACTGTTCCCACCATTTATCGGGCACTTAGGACTCAGGATGCCACTGCTTACCACACTGGTATTGAGACCCATGTCCTGTCTATCTGTGTGTTCGACACAGCAAGGGGTTAGGTAGTGTAGCACTTCTTGGTCCGCTGTAGAGAAATGAGGGGGTTAAACTATGAGGAAGCCCAAGGGAGACGAGAGAAGGGCCTGTGGCATGAACCAAGGTAAATGACAGGAAGGCCTGACCAGTGGACAGCAGGGGTGGACAAGAGGGCACCAAGTAAGTACTAACAACACGCTCAACTGGCCCCAAACTAATCAACTGATGATGCCACACGCCCCCTCACTAAAGTATGCTTCTGTTCACACCAAACGGAACAGAAAAGTTTCCAGAACCAACCAGATTGGACCGTGACAACCGTTCTGTATGTTGTGGACGATCAGTGGGGGAGCCACATCGGTGCAGAGGTAATGATGGGCATCCGCTGTGAGCCGGAAGTAGCCGTCTACCAGGGACACGAAGGACAAGGCCTCCTCGTGGGATGAAAGCTTCAGTTCCTGATAAGAGAGAAGACATGCCCGTGGTTATCGCACGTGCCTACTACCTCAAGCAGTCAGCTTTATGGGGAGGGAGTGAGAAGATATTTAAAACAACGGAGAATGCAGGACCTCAAAAGGAAACACTTTTTGTTGACAGTAACTGTACCCCTTGCATTTATACAGGATTTTGACTGTTCTTCATACCTTCTCATCTGTTATCTTTAAACTACCAGATGAGGTGTGGTGCGTTTGTGTGGGAGGAAGGGCAGAAAAGGCAGCTACGGCAGGCAGGAGACCTATGGAGAGGCTGCCACAGGGGTCTAGATGGAGGAACGAGCCTGCCTCAGGGGCACAGTGGAGGGAGGAGGAGCAGAGCATGTGCAAGTGGTACCTGGGCTTGGCACTAAGCAATGACTGCCTTGGCGCCACTCCCATTTCATAGAAAAGGAAACAGAGGCACAGATGCTTCACCTCATACGGAATTGGTCTAGAAGGTGAAACTCCCAAATTTTAATCCAGGAATGGTCCCAGACAATGATGAGGTTGCTAGATTAAATCCAGAGAATTCTGAAGGTTTGGAGGAGGCAGACAGTCTTACTCAAAATGGGAGAACAAGGCAAAAAATGGAGATGAGAGAGGGAATTTCCACAGAAAGGTTTGTGAATTTTTTTCTGTCTTGGTTATATAGCCCTGAACGAAAAAACTGCCTCTCTGAGAGAAGCCGTGAGCTCAACCAGGAACATCTCCTGATGAAGGGGCGGAGGTAGGGAAAGTCATTTAGAGGTTTGACTCACAAGAATATTATTAAAAAGCACCCGAGTCTGCTGAGGGCCGAATGACATATGAGAATAAGATCTGTCCATAGTACTGGAGAAAGGACAGGCTGGTGGCAGAGAAAAACAGACAGAAAGGAGAAAAATCAGTGAAGGGGAAAGGGATGGATAGAAGCCACTAGAAAGGATGGAGGTAAGTGGGGCTAATGACAGCTACCTTTCGAAAGGAAGGGTCGTTTCTGGACTTGTGAGCCAAGGAGGCCAAGGCCACCACAGAGACGGCCATTCAGTAAAGAAACTCTGCTAAGTGTGCTTCCTTTCACAAGTTACCTGGCAATGACCTGCAGATTCCCAAAGAGCCAACTAGGGATGGTGTGAATTGGGCAGTCCTTCACCCAATCGCATAAAAAAGCAAGACCACATAAGCATTTACGTTCCCTGAGAGAAGTCTGAGGAAATGGGAGACGTCAAGAGAGGCAGAGAGAAGAGATAAATCAAGATACAGTTTGATAACATGCTAGCATCATGCTTCCCTAACAGACCAGCAGCCAAAGTACAGCCTGATCAAAGGGCTTGGAAACCCCATGGCTGGGAAGGGACAGGGGAAGGAGATAAAGAACAACAAGCATCACACGGTGTTAACCCACAGGCTCTGGAGTCAGTTTAAGTGGGTTCATATCTTAGGATCTTCAACTTGCCATTATGGTTAAGCGCACGCAATCATCATTTTTACAGGTCAAAAATTGTCAAACACTGGCAATTTCAAACGGTGTAATCTTAGAGCTGTGTGACTTTTGGCAAGTTACTTAAGCTTTTTGTGCCTCAGTTTCCTCCTCTATAAAATGGGGATAATAATACACCTACAGTTAAGGTCACTGAAAATCGAAAGAATTTATATTCACAAAGCATTTAGACTAGGAAGTACCTGGCATGTAGGAAGAGCTAGTATTTGTAGAGGAAAAAGAAGTGACGAGGAGATCAAGTATCTATTTCTCCATGCCTTCCTCCTGTGGCTGCCACAGACTCGCCAGCCCCTGTGGTCCGGGCGGGCACTGAGGTGCCCGACGTGATTCTGTCAGCCAGGACTGGGCGGGGCGGGCTCACAGCCTCGGCACCAGCTGCCAGCTGGCTGCTGCCTCTCCCCCGCTGCTGCGCATCTTCAGGGTGTGACGGAGGTGAAGAGCCCCTCCTCCCTGCAGTCTCTGGGGAGGAGAACGCCTCGGAGCTGGAGCTGCCACGTTCTCACTCTGTGACCCTGCACCAGTTTCCACCCCTCTCCGCAGTCTAGATCACCCCCCACCCCACTGGAAACAGAGCCAAAATCCCTACATCTAAGACCCTTGTAAAAACTAAATAAAATACTGTAGATGCAGCATCGAATCCGGCATATGTATAACATGCTGAATAAATGGCACTTATTTTTATCTTCTCCATCCCTGCATTCTTCCCACTAACATCTATCTGGACTCTACTGCTTCTCCCTTCACTTTTCACTATGGTTTCCTGATGAAATTAACTGATGATTATTGTTTAAAAGGGAGGGGTAAGGAGAATAAAAATATTTAAATTATTCATAACCCCAACATAAATAACAGCTGTTGGTATTTTAAAAAAATATTTGAGAGAGAGTGTAAGCTTGAGTGTGGAGAGGGGCAGAGAGAGAGAAACTCCACACTATGCTTGGAGCCTGACTCGGGGCTCAATCTCACGAACCTGTAGGATCATGATCTGAGTCGACATCTAAGAGTCAGGCGCTTAACTGACTGAGCCACCCAGGCGCCCCAAAAGCTGATTATATTTTATTTTTCTTTTTCCTTTTTTTTTTTAAAAGATTTATTTATTTTTGAGAGACAGAGCATATGTGGGGGAGGAGCAGAGAGAGAGGGAGACACAGAATCCGAAGCAGGCTCCAGGCTCTGAGTTGTCAGCATGGAGCCCGACGCGGGACTCGAACTCACAAACTCTGAGAGCATGACCTGAGCTGAAGTCGGGCACCCAACCGACTGAGCCACCCAGGCGCCCCAATATTTTATTTTTCTAAGAGCAAGTGTGTGTATATGCATTCCTTTTAAAAATGTTTCAAACAAAATCAGTACTGTTCTGTAGGTTGCTTAATATTCTGCTTTTTTCCGTTTACAAAGCATTTTTCCATATTGCTAAAATAATTAGCAATTTTTTTACATAATATTTTACTACTCAGGTGCATTGTGATGAATTTTTCCCATTCTCCTATTATTGTATATTGGGGTAATTTTCAGTGTTTTTACTCTGTAAATTCTGTTGGGATAAACATTCTCATGCACAGATCACTGGCTTCATCTCTGTTCCTGAGAATAGCACTAAGTTTCCAAATGGAGGTATATATAAATATTTTCAAGGCTTTTAGCACATGTTGCCAAACTGCTATCTAAAAGGTGTAACGAAAAGGCCAGTTACTGCAGCTACAAAAGAGTGACCCTCTGTTCTCAACCCTATCACCAGATTCGGTCCCAGCCCTGCGTGTTACGTTACCCTTCAGACACAGTATTCGCCACATTTTAGACAAAGCGTGGTATTTCCCTGGTGCTGACTACCTTCGCCCCATGAGTGCCCGCCCCAGCTGCCCGTGCTCCCCACGTGCCGTCAGCTGTGACTTCCCCAACACAAACATGTTTATTTTGGCAGTGCTCCTACTTCCCCTGCCAAAACTGGCCTGCCTGTCTAGATTATGTCCTCAAGTGATACCAAAAAAGAGGAAGTGAGACTGAACACCCCTTCCTCTGTCCGGAGTCACTTGGGTGTGCCTGACACCGTAACGGGGACTGCCACTGTGGCCACAGACACCAGCCAGACGGGCTCCTGAAGCGCAAACTGGGGTTTCCTGGAGACTTCTTCCCAGAGGAACTCCCCAACTCAGCGCAGAGGCCACGCAAGCACCCCTGGAGGGAAATGCTAACATTCGCCAATCTTGTTTTCGTTCGAATCCACTAACTTCTGTGAATTAAGTGTTCATGCTGAAATGGCGTTGGAAGGGCAGCAAATCCTGAAGTAGATACACATTTGCAAGACCAAAGAAAGGCTCCAGAAGGCCAAAGTCAGCAAGAGGGCTTTCTGGCTGAAGCAAGAAACAAAGACAATCGTCAGATTTTCTCTTTGGGACAGGAACTGCAGGCACGTGCTGCCTAACCGTCCTCAGCAAAGTCTGCCTCTCGTCACCAGATCCGAAGAGAACTGCCTCCAGAGCAAACTCACCATTTTTTTGTTGTCCTGCTTGTTGATGCTGACCACACACTCCTTTATTACAATGTGAGTGATTTCAGGGAAGTAAGAAAAATTGTTCCACTCTTCCCGGAGTTTGTTTTTCTCCTCATCCTTCTTGTGTTTACTTTCCAGTTTTTTCCATTTCAGTTTGTTTTTTTCCTTTTCAACAGGAACAACCTGATAAGATGCATAGAAGTGCCGGAGTTAAGTTGCTTTCTCATTTCCTATTGGCAAAAAAGGTCAATGCTTCTGGAAAACTAAAGCGGAGGCTACATTCAAGGTGAAGAAAGCCAGCCTGCCTGGACTGACACAGGAATTAGGAGAGATGGTACGTGTGGGCTGAGGATCGCAGTTTTGGGTCCTATCAGGGAATCTTGGGATCTTATACCTGGAAGGGACCTTAATGAGCGCGCTGATTAAACTCTTTACATAATCTCTACCGTCCCAGTCAATTCGGAAAGGGACATAAGTGCCCACTAGACGAGGTCCTCTCGTCTCCGGACGAGAGGACCTCCACCATCAGGTCCTCTCACTTCCGGACCGATGGATGTTTCGACACAGGCAGAGAACTTGTTCCCCCCAAACGTGGCTGCACACAACATGAGCCTTCTCCTTTTAGATCCACCGCGGATTATCTTGACTTCCTACCAATATCTAAGCTGAAACTTTCAAAAGAAGATATGAATCCCATGCTCGAATAATCTGCCAGTTTTTAACTAGTTAGGTCATCAATTTGAGCCTCCATTTCCCCGCCATAAAACAGATCTTCTATTTCAACAGGTTCTTTGAGGATTAGTTCTCATTAACAGGGTCTCTACTATATAAAAAGCACTTGGTAAGTGCTGGGCATTGTTATTTTAGCATGAATAAACCAGGAAAAAATAAATGTTGCCTTTGCTTTAATATTATTATTGATAATTGTTATGATGATACTGGCAGCTATAATAGTTTTTGAACATTTATTACATGCTGGGCTCTGTGCGGATATTCAGTTCTCTCAATAACTCCAGGAGGCAGATACAGTATCTCCATTCTACAGACAGATAACATGTAGCTGACACAGGGGAAGTAACCCCCCAAAGAGACAGAATTACAAATAGTAGAGCCAGGATCTGAACAAGGTCTATTTAGGTTTAAAACCCGAGCTTTCAAACCACTCTGCTCCCTTGCCTCATCCAGCAAACACTTCAAAAAGCAGCTTTAAATCACAAAATCAATTACCCTATTTCATGGAGCCAGAAACCTAAGTTCAATTCTTGGCACAACCATTTATTAGTTAGTTATGACCTTGGGCAAGTTTCTTAACTTCTGGGTCTCCTTGTGTTTGTCTATAGAATAGGGATAATGGTAGTACTCCCCGAAAGGCTTTTTTAAAGGAATAAATGAGTAATACATGTAAAATGCTTAGACAAGTACTTGGTACATGGTAAGTACTCAATAAATGTCTGCCATTATTATTATATTATATACTACATATGCTATTGTTACATTTCTCTATTTCCCTACGGACCTCAATAAATATTTATTTAGATCTACTGCTTCATGAACACAAAAAAAAGGTGAATGATACATGGTCTCTAACTGAATATACTTGTCTGACGGGGGGGATGGACATGCAAACAGGTAATCCCAACAGGACACACTGAATAGGTATGTGACACAGTATGGTCTCTTCTGCCAGCCGCCTATCACCACTTACATTTGGTTTCTGTCTCCACTGGATTCCAAGATTTCCAGTCACCATCACTTCATAGAGAATGTTTCCACTGTCATCCGGATGAAACCAATTCATCTCATTTTCTGATGAAATCAACAGCATGCAAGTCTCAAATATTTCAGCACCGTAATGTTTTGTCAAAGTTTCCAAGGTAGCCAGGTATTTCACCTTCAGGTCATGAGTAGATACACTGCTGTCGCAAATGGTCTTGTTGTTAAATTCCTTTAGGAAATCCTTGAAAACGTTATTTATCCGCATCCTGGTGAGAAGATTCCTCTGCCTGATGGACTTATTCAATGTTTCTGGAATATATCGCTTGTAGCTGAAACAGAGTAGGAAAATGTCTGTCTTTCACGCACAGGCCGGCAGAGAATAGTACAGGAACCAACCTAAGTCTAGGAATCTTCCTTCCGTGTGCTGCCCCGTGGGAAAGGAGGACCCTCCCCCCAGAGGGACTTAGATGGAGTGAGCGCTGGGCTGATCGTCACAAGGAGACGGAGGTGAACAGGGACTGAAAGAGGAAGAAGAGCACATGTTCCACAGATTTTACTGAAATGGGAATTCCTGCAAGTGTCACCCAATTTTCTGGGTCGCAAAGGCAGGCAGCAAAATGTTCAAGTGTCCCAGATGAATTAAACGGATGGGCAAGAAACTGAACGATTAATTACTTATGCAGGTGCTAATGGAAGAGTATCTATGACTAACAGAGTCTCAGCAAACTGATAGGCTGCTGGAAGGACCCAGTTTTAAGAAGAGTATGAACACCCACGAAAGAAAGAAGAACTGGGGACCCAACCAGTAGGGAGACCAGTCTGCCTAACACTCCCAGGCCCGAGACGGCATCTGGCACTGGGCAATCCCTGCTGCACGAATGGTTTCGTGACACTGGAAAATTGTAAAGTTTAGGATTTATCCCCAACAGATATTGTGACGTTTCAGGTTAATGTAATAGAGAGGAAGATCAGAAGAGAGCTGTCATTTTTCACCTTTGTCTCTTGAAAAAGTAAAGAGGAGGTGTCTGGAGAAAAAGCCACGGAAAAAAGAGAAAGCAGCAGTACAGCATGTAGCTAATCAGTCCTGTATCGCAGAGGAGCAGCCCGCGATCTGCTCCAGAGCGCTCAAGGGCAAGAGACACAAGGAGGAAGCTTATGAGAAGGTGCACACCGCCCATCTTAAATAAAAGAGCTGTAAATAACTTGCTCTTCAAAATGAGTCTGTCTTTTATGACATTCACAATAATTCCTGGCTAAATATATGTATATACATATATTGTATAGATGGGTAGAAATTACACAGTTTGAATATTCCTTCACAAAGACTTGATCATGAATGATATTTTAAATAAGCGCCATTTTCTTAGGTACTATCCTTCACATCAAATAAACAGCTCTCTAGTGAGCTCTACTTCAGGCTGCGGTTGACAGGAGCTGCCTGTAGAACAATACTTGGAAGAATTTAGGACAGCTCCGGCACAAAAGGAAAAAGCGCGGTGACAGATGGCAATGCCCACCATGGACAGAGAGGCAAAGGGCGGGCATGTGGGCCACCAATTTGATTGGTATCTCTCTTCTAGAACTTTTCAGAACTGAGTACAAATTTCTCGGTCACAAGCCCACCTTCAAAACAAGACACAATGATAATTGTGCTCCCTTTTATAAACATTCTAAAAAAGATCTGGGCTCTGCAGAGAGCAGGGGTCAGCCAAAAACATATGGGAATGTATAAAAATAACACTGTCCCCACGACCAACCCTTCAGCCAGCAGGAAGATTTACCTGATGTCCTTGGGCAGTTCTGGCAACTGCATCTTCTTCATCATGGCGTAGTGGGAGATGGCCAGGACAGCCATTCCCAGACACTCATTCTCAATATCATGTCCATCCTGCTCGGTCTTGGGGTCTCGAATGGGAGCCAGGCATTTGACCAAATCATATTGTCCCTTTGGAGCAGAGGTGAAAAGAAATGAACCATCAGTTAAGTTTCAAGAGTCCACGCATGTCTCTAGTCTTAAGAGGAAGGTTCCCCACACAGGGAGGTGCCACCCAGGAAAGCTGCGATGACACGAATGAGGTCTATGGATTCTCTGTCACCAAAGCTCTTTCTCGATAGTTGGGCAAGAGGGGGCTCAGGAAATGTTCTCCCCAGGAATAAATTCATTTATTTAACAGATGTTTACTGAGCCGACGAATAGCGTACACACATGAAGCCCTTTCGCAGGGCTCATCCTATAAATGATGGCGGCCAGCAGCACGTCCTGGTCTTGAACGGCACAAGGCGAGGGAGGGTGACAGCTGGCTGGGGTTGGCTCATTAACTGCACAAACATACACTGAGATATCCTGGCCTAGGCACTGGCTGTATAACTACCAGCGTGCCACACCCCATTCTGACGGAGACTTCAAGAAAGGCAAAGGAATCCACATTCTACAGTGAATCCTTACCACACGGAAGTTTTTCAACATCTGTTGTTCAAGTTTCTAGCAGTGAAGTGGATCACCAAAATATACCCCCTCCCTGTTGGAGGTGCACAGCATTCCAAGAGCCAGTGAGGGCTTCAAAAACAAACAAACAAAATAGCAAACAAGCAGTCCCACCACCTGTCTGGTACAGAGTAATGACGATGATGTCAATGCTACCTCCCCTTTGTGAAGCCCCAGCCTCGGTGCTTGACAGCGTGCTAGGCTCCTCTCATTTACCGTTTCTTTCAGTCCTCGAAACAGCCCTGGGAGGTGGGTGCTAACATCATCATCTCTACCTGACAGATGAGGAATCTAAGGCACCCAAAGATTACATCACTTCACTGACCCATGTGATAATTACTGATTACTGGGAACCAATTATGGGCCCGATGTCATTCTAGGTGCCAGAGGTATACATAGCAAGCAGTACACCAAGCTGTGTTCCTGACCTCAGGGAGATTCCGTGTTGAGAAGAAAGAATGAACAAACGGGGATATATAACATCAAGTAGTTATGATGAACAAAGTCAAGAGGAAAGGCAGAGTGCATGGGAGCGGAGACCCAGGAAGTGGTGGGGAAAGTCAAGCCCAGATGTGACTCCAGGGCTGTGGCTCATCGACGCTGTGCTGCATGAACTCTTTAGCCTTTCTCTCGCTAGAAAAGAGGTAGACCAGAGGTAGACGTGAAGTCTGGGGGTGCTGTTTCCACTTAAGTAAGACACTCACTTAAGTGGTTCCTGGATGAGGGTTCTCACTGCTGCTGCTCTTCTTCCCGGATAGGATTTCTTGTGTCTCTCCAGTAAGAACAGGACAGTGTCCACTTCCACAAACTACTAAGGACCAACGACAACCATCTCTGCCGGCAATGTGTGAAGAAGCAGAACAAAATCTGAAACTACTTTGGTTGGCTATGACTTTCTGTAAACATCACTATACAACCACCTTAAGCAACTCATTCCTGAACCTCGGAGAGGTCAGATTCTAATGCAATATTCACTCTTGAAGTACGGTGCGCTATTCCTTTGAGTATATAAAACTGGGAGGTCAAATAAAAAACGATCAATCTGAAAATGGCCACTTCATTTAATTTTTTCAACACACTGTCTGCCCAGGGCTGTGCATTTCTGTCATCTCTAAGTCCAGTTCTCAGGTATGTATGGAATGGGGACCAAGTGCAACCAGAAACTAAAGCTATGCAATGGAATATAACTGGGACATAAAAATCGCATGTGAAAGTCTATCCTAAAGAAATAATAGAACACCTACGTAAACACACATGGAGGTTGTCTACAACAACCTGTTACTGTAACAGTGACAGCCAAATAGGGGAAACTTAAGAAAAACAAAAAATGTCCAGAAAAAGGAAACGAGTTTAATAAATGAGGGCTTTTCCTCTGGACAACAGCCTTATACTCACTTCCCACCTGAAATCTCTATAGGCATCTCCAAACGAGAATGCCTCATTCCCGACCCTTCTCCAACCTGCTCCTCCCTGCCTTCCCTCCCTAGGCGACGACTCCATCATCTATCAAACAATGCCCAAGCAGAAACCTCAAAATCATCTTTCATACTTCAGATTCTCTCCCCTTCTGCAGCCAACCCATCAGCAAATCCTATCGATTCTCCCCCCAGAATTAATTGCAAGTCCACCATTTTTCTCCAAACTCTACTGCCGCTGCACTAAGCCAAACCAGCATCTTCCGTCACGTGGACCAGAGTGGCACATGATCTGCTCCTCGCTGGCCTCGCCAGTCACACTCCTTCTCATCACCCTCGTCTCCTCCGGCCACAGTGACTCTCCTCTCCGCTCCTACCTGCCTCAGAGCCTTCCCACGTTCTGTTCCCTCTCTATCAGATGCTTTCAACCAGGGCGATTCTGCCCCACAGGGGATATCTGACAACGTGTGAAGACAGTTTTGATTGTCACGACTCGGGCGATGGCATCTAATGAGCAGAGGCCAGGGGTGCAGGTAAATATCCTACAATGCACAGGGCAGTCCCGCAGAGCAAAAACGATCCAGCGTAAAATGTCAGTAGTGCTGTTGAAAAACTGCTCTCACGGAGAAGAAATACTTTCCCCTCTCTTTCCTTAGAACTGCGACTCCTTCTTCTTCTTCCAGATTCGGTAAAAGTGTCCCCTCCTTAGAGACCTTCTCTGATGACACTATTTAAATCAGACCTTCCCAACCAAACCTCCTCCCTGTATTCTCTATCACAAAAGCTTTCCCTTTCATAGCGCTTCTGACAATCCTTACGTATCCCATGTGTATCATTTCACTTGTTTTCTGTGCGCCCAGCTTGATTCTGTATCTGCTGCCTGAAGAGACCGCATCTGTCTTGTTCCCCCCAGAATCTGCAGCGCCTCAGCAAAGAGTACACACTCAGGAGTAAATATTTGTTGAATGAATGAATGATTTATGAAGCCATTAAAACAGCAAAGACTTATATTTTTAATTGATGTCTGAAAGATCATCAACAGAATGGATAAAAAAAAGCAGTTTACGAAGTAATAGGATATTTTCAAAAACCTGCATGGTACACAATATATACCCGCATGGTAACATTAGGAAGCGTATCACCAAAAACGCTGGCTACCTCAGGGGAATGTCATTCAGGTGACTAACTTCTCTGCTGGTTTTTATCTAGCGTCTAATCTTCCTACCCTACTACTGCTGTGACTCAGAGCGGCCACCTCCTTCCTTCCCAAACGTCACTCTGACTGCTGAGATGTCCCCATTCACCCCACTGAACTATACCCTCCCTCACTTGCAGCTTCCCTTTGCTCTCTCCACAGGAGGCGCTGCAGATGAGGAGTGAAACGACAGGAGGTGGGGGCGGGGGAGAGAAAGGAACAGGGAAGAAGCGATACCTCAAAAACCCCCAAGCTGGACAACCAGCCCCTTGGGACGCCAAACTGCTGCCTCTCCCCTCCTCATTCTGGGCAAGTCCAGGGGAAGCAAGGACAGCCACAAAACAGAGCAGAGCAGGAGAGCAGGCCATAAAACATCCTGGCCGCCAACGAGTCCAGCTGCACCAGGGGGTCTGAACCCTGCGATGCGTCAGCCGCCCCGGGAACTCCAGCTTCTGCCGGGCCCAGACTTCTCACCTGAGCAAACAGATACTCCAGGGAGCTGGCGTCAAGGAGAGGGGTTGCATCTGGAACTTTTTTTTTCTCATAGCCATTTTTCTGCTTCTTTGGAGAATGTCGCCATACGGACTGCTCATTATCATTGGTCCCATGCCAGTTGGTGAAATAGAACCTAGAAGGTACGAAGATAAGTGTCAAATTGGGGAAGGGGACCTTCGAATGCACGGGAGAGGTGTCCTGGTTGTACCTAGACAGACAGACCTTCCAGCTATATAGCACGTCACTGGTTACAAGGTCCTTTTTCTTTTCACTCTTACAAGCACTCTGGGAACAGCATCCTGCCAGAACCCGTCCATGACTCAGGGAGATAAAGTGACTTTCCACTACGTCTTCCTAAATAGGAAAACACGCTGACTAGACCCAGGGGCTGGCCCAGCAGCTCCCTTTACCTTTAATAATGCCATCTTGCCTTGAATCCACGACCTATTTAATTAACATTTTAACATTTCTATTCAAGAAAATGTAGTTTCGTTGTTTCGTTGTATAATCAAGATGTACAGTTAATAGGGTGGTGCTTCCTAATTCCCAGACGGCTGTTATTTAATTGATAACTTATCTTACAATGAAAGAGAGTTACAAATAGAAGAAATACATGAGCACCACTACAAGCGGCAGCTTGCAGTGTTGTGAATTAAATTAACAAGCACTTTATGCCATTTAATCCTTACAGCAACTGCTGAAGGTAGGTTTCACGGTTTCTATTTTACAGACAAGGAAAAAGGAGGTTCCAAGAGGCGAGGTGACCTGACTGCAAGCCACTTCTCTTAACTACTACTTGCCTCCGCCACCTGCAGGAGAAACGCAGGGAGTTCTCGGGTGTGTGAAAGTGACGGAGCCGAGCTGGTACAGGCCGTCTCTAGGTTACAGACTCAGCTGGTACCGGGCTCTTTCTCCCTTGACACGCCTGTGTGCTGACAAAAACCGCCATGGCATAAAGAAGCAACAAATAAAATTTCCTCCCCAAAAAGTGCTGCTACGAAACTCAGACATCTGTCACTGAGCTGTATTTGCAAAGCCCAGACACGGCAGGCCCCGTGCCAGGCTGGGATTCAAAGGGCACAGCCCCCCTACACTCTGTGAGTTGCTTGTCTGTATGTCTACATGGCAACCAGTCAAACCCAGTGATAACGATAAAGTAACATACAAGGGGCATGGCTCATAAGCGGGACTAGAATGTGACTTTCATGGAGCCCAGTTTTTCCTTCCTTCATAAAAACAAATATTAAAAGTTGTATTTTACAACTGTGTTGATATAAAGATTAATATAATCCAGGCTGGGTTATATTCATTTTTTTTCTGGGTTTAAATGAAATTAAAACACTTTTGTGAGTCCTTAAAAATATTATGAGCCCCAGGCACTGTGCCTGCTAGATAGGCTGTCCCTGGACATACAGGAGTCTTTGATGAGGTGCCAAACAAGGGAGAAGCCTCCCTCTACTGCCAGGGGAAGGGAGAAAGGGCTGGGAAGGGAAGTTGGGACCAGAATAAATAAATGCCAGGCTTCAGAGCCTGGAGCAGACATAGCAGGCAGAGGAGATGGCAAGGCAAGATCACGCGAGGCAGGATGCCCCGGAAGATGGACTGAAATGACAGAGATGGAATTGGATGCCTATGGCAATAGCCTGGACACTGCTGTGAGCTCCGTGGGGGCAGACACCTCAGCAGTCTTGCTCAGAATGGAATCTCCTGGCATATAACAGATACTTAACACATGATTGTTGGACGAATAAACAAGAAATGAATGAACAAATTCAGGGAGTAGCAATTAACATGGAGAGGGAAGGATGGATAAGGAAGTTAACATTAAAGTAAAATCAGTATTTTAGAACTTTCAGGGATTCTAAACAGCTCATCTTCCCTGTGACTTATGAAAGTGACTGAGAATCTGACTGTGGGCTTTGGTAGCTCTCACACACAGAAAGGACACATATCCACGGAGCCCACGTGCAGCATAAACCACAGCTGTGGGATGGTCCTCTCGCCCCGCTGCATGAGAGGGGATCAGGCCCCCGCGGTCAGCTGATGAAGGGGCTGGCATTTGTGCTATCGCCAGACGGAAGAATCTACTTTTCAAGGGCAGAACACAGCACAGGATGGGAGGACTCAGCCAGGATCAGTGATCCCAGATGGGCAGAAAGTAAGGTGAACTGGCTCTACCAACAGAGCAAACACAGGAAAATCTGACACTGGGGCAGAAAAAAATATCGATGAGGACACAGCTAACTCCTCTGGCTACTCAGTCAAGTCCAAAATGGAGAGTTCTCGTCATTCGCACAATAACCAGACATCTACTAGAAGTTTTCGGGAGCTGTCTGGAAGGAGACAGGTGAAAAGGTGATGAACCGGACAATGAAGACAGTAGCTAAGAGCCTGTGAACCCTCACCCTGTACCTGTGCCAGGTACTCCTTACACAAACAAACAAAGCAGGGCTCTCCCCGAAGGGCATGCAGACAGGTACATTCCGTTTGGTAGTGGAGGAAGGCGGTGAGAAAATGAGAATTATACGCCATATGGAAGGGTGCCTGGGAAAAGTAAAAGGGTCTCTAGGATGGAGGAGGTTGTCTGAAAGAGAAGCAATGAAGACAGACTTTCCCTGAACCGGTCGAAGGCGTGGCCCTCTTCTGCCACCTCCCGCTGAGTCTCTGTGAGAAAGAGTCCTCATTGGACCTGATAAATCAAGGGCCCAACATACTCCCTTTGGACAAAACACAATCTCCAATCAGGTCTGAACAAAACATTCTTCCAGGCTGTTGTCTGAGACCCTGGGGGACCAGCTTCAGTTTGGAAATCTTCTGGCCAAATGTTCAGACAGGATAAGACTGAGGAGATTGAACTAATGTGAACTTCGCCACTTCAGTAAAGGATGAATGGAGCCTAAAACAAGGCTAGATCTCTAGAAATTGCCCACGTCAAAGGCCGACAGCCTTCTAGTTAATAAGATGACAAAGCAAAAAACAAAAGCCTTTAAATCAGTGACTACCAAAATCAGCACCTTCCTAATTTTATCCTAAAAAGACGAAACTAGAAGGTACACTGAAGACAGAAACTCTACACTTAAAATTTGAGTATAGTTAACCTACAGTGTTCTATTAGTTTCAGGTGTACAATATAATGACTCAATGATTCTGTAACATTCCTAGAAGAAAATACAGGCAGTAATCTCTTTGACATCAGCAACAGAAACATTTTTCTTTTTTAGCAAGGGAAACAAAAACAAATTAAACTATTGAGACTACACCAAAACAAAAGGCTTTTGCACAGGGAAGGAAAACCCTCAACAGAATAAAAAGACAACCTACCAAATGGGAGAAGATAATTGTAAGTGATGTATCCAATAAGGGATTAAGATCCAAAAAAAAGAACTTACACAATTCAAAACCAAAAAAACAAACAACCCAATTAAAAACAGGGCAGAAGACCTGAAAAGACATTTTTCCAAAGAAGAAATACAGGTGCCCGACAGTCACATGAAAGATGCTCTACGTTCCTTTTTAAAATTAATCATCAAGATGTTCCTCAAACTTGGGCCACACACGGATTCCTAGTATTAGAACATGCTAATGGAAAAAAATGAAGAATGGAATAAATAAATGTAGTATGATAGCTGTGTAGATTCCTTTTCAGAATGGCATGGAGGAACGAAACAGGAAGGAAGAGGGAGGGAGAGATAGGTAGACAGGTAGACCTATCAAGGAGATACGACTTCCTTGCAAGTTTTTGAGAAAATTACTTTACAGACAACTGCATATTCTAAGTTTATGTACAGATATTATACACAAGGAATTCTCCTTAGGTTTTTAAAGAATCTTACTAACGGACAGTGAAATTCACTTAAATGAAAAAGCAAATTTCCTTTTTCATAAAAAGGAATAAAGAATATGCTTATCTTATACTAAGATATAGTATAAAATAATAACCATTAAAATCAGAATCTAAAACCAGAAACTTATCATTGAAGCTCAGAGTGTTTCCCAAAATAGAGCTGGGATTCCACTGAAATAGTCGCTAACATCTGTTTTCATATTACACCTTCTTTAGTGGTGAGATTAGGAGGTTTCAAAGTTTTTGTAGTTTGTTGTAATGCAAATGTTTTAGCTTAGGGTGGGATCTTTTTTTCCAAGTTCAAAGAGCCTGTGGTAACAAAGCGATATCCTGTTGAAGCTCATGTCAGGTACAAAGTCAAGGTGCCAAAAATGAAGTAGCTGTGCACTTCCTGGCAGCTAACAGAACAGGGAGGGGGCAAAGACAGCTTCTAATAGTGAGGTATTCACGCAATCCACAAAGACAAGTGCCTCAAGGAGGGTTCTGGGGCGGACAAGAGGATTCACTAGGTGTGTGACTCTGGGTAACTCACTTCTCCACTGCGGACATCAGTTCACCCCTAAACAACTGCAACAGTTGAATTATGTAAACTCAGGTCTTATCCAAGTCCCCAATACTACCATTCCAGGTTCTGAGCCAAGTGGACAAACCTAGAGGGAAAGAACTAGAACTCGGCGACATGCTCCCTTCCGAGACTGCCAGCTGCAAATACATGTCTCAAAGCTGGTTCACACAGACAACCCCCAGGCCACAGAAAGCAAGATTACACTTTGAAAAACAAATCCAAATATAGTCAGAAGGCTCAGCTGGGTGGGGTGAATGTTTCCTTAAATCTGGGGCGTGAAATCTCACATGGTACACACCTCTCCTCTTAAGGTGAGACCTTGGGTGAGTACAGAAAGAAGAAAAAAGTCAGCCCTAGAATGATTATCAAAGAAAGCAGATCTTGTTCAACTGCTGCTGAGAAAAACATCCAGACCATCCTGGAATGTTAGCAACTCTACCAACTTCCCAAAGGAAGTAGCATCTAAGCTACTGTGGAGAGTCTCTGAGATCCCCAAGGGCGTTTCCAGCAGGTCCCTACATTCCATCAGCACCTGAGCCAATCTGCTGGTTTCATCATATCTATGGAAGTCAAGATCCTTTTCAGAAAGTATTCACCCTGTTTATAAGCTCCTTTGCTAAAAGCACATTGGCTTATGCTTAACTAGTATCTCACGAGCATATTTTCAATTCTAGGTAACAGAACAAAAATGCTTATAAACTCGAGACACTACAGTGAAGTACTGACTGGCTATGCCACCTTGGGAGACTATGTGACATTTAAGGAAGTCTACAATTCAGGAGAAAAAGGCAATTACCCATCAGAAGAAAAATAAGAGTCTCGCCCACTAGGCAAAAATTCTCAGAAAGTAGATCAAAACATCTGCCCCTTGAGAGCAAGGGCAACCTAGAATTTCCAGGGAGCCACTTCAGGCGGTGCTTCTCAAACTCGTCAGCTCCAACTCTTAAGAAGAAATATTTTATTGTATCATGCGCTGGTATATACACTTACATATCTCAAGTAGAAGTTTTAAAACACAATATTCTTGGGATATGTACATATGCTGATATTACCTATTCTTGCCTGTTTCTGTTTTTAAAAAAATTCTGGTCACAACTCATGAAACTAAATTCATAACCATGACTCATCCCTTGAAAGACTCTGCTTTGGTGTACTAATTCTTTTCAAAATACCCTCTGCATCATAATGATTTCTCTTCTGCAATGTGGCAAAGGAAAGTGATCAAATCCATCTTGAATTGCATTCCAAATACTGAAGAAGTCCTTTCTCATACCAAGCAAATATAAAACTTACCAATTACAAAATGACTACAAATCTTCCTAGTGAGGGACTCAGGCCTCCAAGTTAACTGTGATCCTCCCCCTGCAAGAGGAAGCTGAGCAGGCACCCATACCTCATCCGGTAGTGGAGCCGGAGTGATGTCTTGTCGTCCACGGTGATCGTGCGGTTCGGAGCATACCAGAGCTTGGTGCTCTCATCATACAGGGCAAAAAGGTTGTGACACAGAGGAGAGATATCTGGGAAAAAGTAAAACATAGATCAGAAAATTAAAGATAGATACATTAGGCCATCTGTTTCCAAAGCAGGATATACACAAAGAGAAGACATTTTCTTATGCAAAAAAATCCAGGTCACGTTTTTTACCCTTTTAGGGCAAATATGACTTCCAACCATGTTCAGTCAGGCAGTTTTAATCATGACAATTAAGAACTATGGCTCCCCAGGAATATATACTATAGCTCCTGACAAACCAGATTAAAAACACTTTAAGACAAAAATCTAATGATGTTTCTCATCGTGGTGTCCATGACAGTCTTAACAAATCCTGCTTAAAAGAAAAATTGCGCGAGCTGAGAGGTTCCCAGATCCCACGTGAAGTGCACCTTGCTAATCACAGTCAGAAACATCCTTGGAGTTCGGGAAAGCCCCAGTCCACCTCCTACAGAAAATGTTTAAACAATTCTAACACAGTGTGATTATGCATTAAACATGCAAAGAAGTTCCTGGCAGTAGCACACAAAATCACGCAGTAGAATAAATAACCAAAGTGATTTTTGTCAGTGATAAAAATCTATTACCATTAATAATAAATACACTTCTTAAGTACTCTGTATAGTTATCATAAATATTTTTTATTAGTAGCCAACTCACCAGAAGATATATGCTTAACAAAAGTGGTCCAACAGTGCTCCCTTGCCTCCCTGCCCCACCAACTGCCTCCTTTGATACAAGAAGAATTAAAGAGATAAAGGAGATTATAGAGCCAGGAAAGCACCTTTCCACTCGCTTCTGAGCCCATAATTAAAATTACACAGACCCGTAATCGAAAAGCATGCGGGAAGGGAAGAAGGTGACTGCAGAATCAATTATTACTGAGGTTTTCATCTGAGACCAGGTGACTTAACCAAAAAAATATATGAAAATATGAGGTACAGAAGTTTCCCAAATAAGACATCTGGAGTAAGACTGATACCGACAGGGACCTTCCCCGGCTCGGCCCGTCCAGGCGCGAACTCTCTCCAGTGCACACACCGAGTGGAGAAGTGACAGGTGCCTTGGCATGCTGAGGCCTCGCCAAACTCCTCGATTCCTGCCTCTCAAGATACCTGGAGGACCCTTTTCAGAGGTTATTCCTCCTTGTAACAGAGACGAGGCGGGTAAACTTCAAAGAGCATTTTCTCTTGATAACAAGAGCAAGTGAGTTTTAGGTCCAGTACTGGTAGGACTATGTCCCGGGTATATACTATGTCTTCCATTCCTGAACTGGCCTTTGTGGGCTGGCCTGGAAGCCTTTCTTTATACATACTCATATGTGAATGGGCACTGACACATACGTACTGAAGCATAATTTACTTGTAATCATGAATCTGTCTGTATTCTATCACAGGTCTGATTTTAAAAATATAAGTACTTATAAATAGGAAGATCAAAGATAGCTTTTTACACAAAAGTACAGAATGATGATAACGACACGAACATTTACCGAGGGTTAAGTGTCAAGCATCAGGCTAACACACTCTACATTTATTATCTTTTAACCCCGACACTTAATGCCTAATTAATATTTTTTTGCCATTTTACAGGTGAAGAAACTGTGGCCTCCCGAGATTTAGTCTGATTCAGGGCTACTCAGTTAGTAAAATGCAGAGTTAAGATTCAAACCAAGACAGAGCTCCTGAGGAGGTGAAAGAATGAGAGGTGAAAGAACAAAAATGGACCATATATTTTTGGACAACGGGGAAGAAAACAATACTGCCTCCAAATATCACTCACTATGATAATAACGAGAGCTCTGATAATACGTGGCATTCTGTACTCATGTACTTTTAAAATTAATAAATGTTTGCAACATTCCCCTGAGTCGGTTATAAAAGAGCTCACTCATTCTCTACAGACTGGGCTTAGAAACGGGTGCCCCACACCACCTGGCCCTGAGCCCAGAGCTAGAGCAGACTCCCTGGCTGCGAATGCCTGCGGACTCAGGCTCTCTCCCCTCGTCTCCTGGAGCAGCAGCCCCTTGATCGCTCATTAACTGCAGCCCAACAATTCTGCACAAATACGATGCTAAGAAACTGGGCCAATAGAATAAACACTATAAACCAAACCTCAAGGGAAAGGAGAAAAAACACAACACCTTAAATAAACACTTTAGAAGCACCAATTTACATCTAGTTGTTCTGCTAATTACAAATACTTTTAAAGCTAATGTCTAAAGCTCCTTCCTTTTACACTTTGCTATCTAGTCAAAATAACTTTAAAATATTAATAGAAGGGCATGAAGTTCATAATCTACATAGCTCAGCCAATTTTATTCCCTGTAGCACCAACCTCTCCCCTTTTATTGGAACTCCTGTATTTAAAGCATCGGAGAAAGAAAGATTATATATACATCAGAAAGAAAAAGGGGTTTCTGTACAAGCTGTATCACAAACCAGGTAGGTAACTCTTAAAATGTGCATACTATCTCAACAGAGTTGTCCTGAGGGCTAAAGATGATATGAGTCAAGATGGATCACACTGTCTGCCATCACAGGTAATCACCATGAGTTGATTTAAAAAAAAACAACAAACAGCTTTATTGAGATGTAATTTACATATAATAAAGTCTACCCATTTTAAGTGTACAATTCAATGAATTTTAGTATATTGGCATTGATACAACCGTCACCACAACCCCAGTGGATTAGATCTTTAAGTTTCTATAATTTAACTTTACTTGTCATTTAAAAGTAGGTAGACAAACACTGTCACTGACCCCAAGGTTTAAAGGAGCTTCATTCTGTTATTCAGTTTGGTTTCTCACCTTCTCCCCTGTTTGGCTAACTTAAGAAAGACAAGCCTCACTTGAAAAAAAAAAAAGAAAAAAGAAAATAGAAAAAAGACCATGTTGTTCACAGCCTCACTGCCCTTTTTACAACCTGGCAGTCTGACTGAGCCACAAAGTGACACTCAAGTTCTCACTTCAAGCCAGCATTGCGAAGGGGAAGCAGGTTACAGCAGCGGAAGGACGGATCCCACCTTTCAGAAGAAGTTTTGAACAATCGATCCTTCGGATCTTGAGAGATGCTCCTTACTGAGCTTGCAACTTTGTGCCAGATGTTTTTACCCACTTAGTGCGGACAGTATTCCAATTTCCCTGATGTGGGGGAAATAAAAACTGAGCCTCCACAGAAGGCAAGCCTCATTCCTTGGGATCCCAAGCTCGTCAGTGACAGAGCAGGAATAAGTCACTTTACGACGAAGAAAGTGAAAAGTGAAACCCTCAGAATTCAAATCACTGGCCTAAGGTGAAACGCACATGAGCGGCAGAGTCAGGGCAGAGCCCACACGTGCCTGCACTGAGCAGAGCCCACGAGGGGCAGGGACACCGCAGTCCTCAGTACTGCCAGTACTCACAGCATTCCTGCGCCGCCCTGATGCACAACTCCTCCGCCGTGTACTCCCCGCTGCCCAGCCGGAGCGGCTCCCTGTCGGAAAGATAGAAGAGCACTTCCACTCCGGGCTCGGGGGCCTCCGAATTCACCTCCGTCTTCTTGGAGCTCCTCATTTTAGCACAGAAAGCCATGGCATTGCAGTCCTCTTTTATATTTAGATACTGTAGTGGAAGGAAAACGAGACCATGGGGTCATTCTATGTGCGAGAAGTTCAAGTAGTAGAAGAGAATGTCAGGAAAGTAAGCAAGCACAAATACCTCTCAGACAGGCACGGTACCTCTCCCCGCCCCTTCCCTCTCTGAAAATCAAATGCATCCGAACTTATGGGAGGTCAAACTGTCCATTACAGTTATGAAAATAATCAATGATAGATTCTAATTCTTTATGACCAGACCATATTCTCAAAAATCAGAATAATTTTAGACATGGCCTAGGTTTGTGTTTCTCTAGCTGTAGTTGAAAAATGTGGCTCATTCTGGAAGCGCTCATGTTACTGTTACTCAGGCTGCTACCTCTACTGGAAGCATTTCACTTCTGAGCTGACCTAGGGCACGAATCACATTGTCTTTTAATGTCTGCCTATCTCCCACTAAACTGCAAGCTCAGGGAGGGCGTGAACCGCGTCTTATCTATCTTCCTGCATCCAGAGCCCAGCTCGGGGCTGGCTCTCAGAAAGTACACACAAAGTGACTACCGATTCAAGTTCATGAGCCATATGGAAGGATCTCGAAGATTAATGAACGGGGCCAAGTCCTCAACACTCCACTGGCAGGTAGGCGGATGGGCAGCACTCTGTGGCAGCAGAATGAGGGCTGCAAGCCTTGCTTTGAAGAGGTCAGAACCTGCTGGTGAGAAACTTGCAAGTACGTCCTTCGCCTGAGCTGCCTCTAAAGGAGGACAACTAGGACCAAAGAGCCAGCCTCAGCAACTTAGCTTTACACAGGCCAGGAAGGAAGGGGACCAAGGAAAGCCTTGTACATCTTTCTTCCCCTCACTCTAAACCAGTGGCCCACTAACTAATTTCCCTGACCCCAGGTTCCTAATGCCCTACTGCCTGCCAAGCCAACCTTCACTTAGCCCTCAACGTAGCGTCTCTCGAACACTATCAGATCCTCCAAAGGTCCCCCGTTAATCTACAAGAGCAATCTCAAACTCCTCACAGAGGTCCTCCATCACCTGCCAGCCAGCCTCCCCAGCCTCATCTTCCATCACTCCTAGCCTCTGATTTCATGCCTGAAACCCACAAAATTGCCATTTTTCTTGTTACCCCACCACCCGTCCCCCATTCTGCTTTTCCCGCCTTCCTGCCTTTGGTCAGACTCATTTCTCTATCAGGAGTCTCTTCCCACCTCATCTTTTTCATGACAAACTGTAATTTTCTTTAGAACTCGGCTCGGACATTACCCTCTCCAGGAAATGCCTATAAACCTCCATCCCATGCCCTAAGTTAGATGCCCTCTGCCAACTCACCTCGCTGCACTGACCACACTGGATTATGACCATCTTATTCATGTGTCTGTCTCTCTCTCAATGGTTTATGCTGGGAGTTCCTTAAGGGCAAGGATTGTGTCATTCATCTTTGTATCCCCAGTACCTAGCACAGAGCCTTGCATTTATGGGTGCTTGCGGGATGGCTCAAGGAAGCTTCTCAAAACAAGACAAGTCATGTAGTGTGGACAATAGCCACAGTTCTTTCCACCAGACTCATGTGCTTATTTATTAGCCACCCTGGTGAGAGATATGAACCAGATACGCCTCAATGCTACAAACTAAGAGGCACCCTATTTTACTTGTTTCATCTCCAAAATAAATCTGAAAACCAGAAGCTTCCAGAACACAGGCTGAAAGACTAAGTTCATAACTTACCTTAAGGGTTCAGATCAACTGTCAAGCAAGAAAGGTTTTTTTTTTTTAAGTTTGTTTATATATTTTGAGAGCGAGAGAGTGTATGTTTAAGGGAGGGCCAGAGAGAGAGAGGGGGGAAGAAAATCTCTCTCCGTTATCAGCGCAGAGCCTGATGTGGGGCTCGAACTCACAGAATTCACAAACCATGAGATCATAATCTAAGCTGAAATCAAGAGTCAGATGCTTAACTGACGGAGCCACCCAGGTGCCCTGAGCAAGAAAGTTTTAAAACCCAACACTAAGCGCCCAACTCCACCCTACAATGAAAAACGGAATTGGAAAAAAAGAAGCTGCAGTCTGCTTTATAATGTAAGATACACTTTTGTCCTTGAGACCCTGTACAGGCATGGCACGGAAGAGTTCAGAGATTGTGTTACATGCTCTCGCCGTAAGGAAATAATCAAGCAAGTATATGTGATTATATATGTACAAGGCGTGGCACCATTTAAAATAGGAAAAAACACGAGTGACAACAGGAGGCTAACAAAGTAAGAAATATCAACACAAAGGAATACTATGCAGCTGTTAAAAAGATGAAATAAAGCTATGTGAATCAACACTGAAAGATATACATGACATACTGCCAAGTGAAAAAAGGTAGATCACGATCCTTTAGATCATGCATATATGCATAATCTGGAAAAACATTCAATGAACCACTAAGGTGGTGAATATCTAGGAAGGACTATAAGGGAACTTTACATTTTACTTTGGACTTCCTGTACTTTTTATACTCTTGGAATTTATTTTTAAACCAGCACACTCAACATTTGGAAATGAATACAAGTTAAAATACCAATACTGAAAAATGAAAGGAGAGAAGTACAGGTATCTTTACAAGTTCAAGATCAGTTTTATTATTCATTTTAAAAGCTATTTTCCTTTTGGTCCTTTTTAAAAGATATGCAAAGGTACATACCTGCATTTATTCGGCTATCCAATGTCCTCCAAAAAGCAGACTGGGTTTTCTTCTCTACTTTCCAAAGTCCGTTCAGAGCTGGGATAGAGACAAGGATAAATAAATAAATCAGCTGTAGAGGTAATTGCATCAGAGAATAAGAGGACACTCTTATTAAGGAAGCAGCCCAAACCATAAGTGGGCAGGAAAAAGCATTTGGGAGGAAGAAGAGAAAAAAAACTGATGAGGACACTGAGTGGACAGAGAGGCATCATAGGGTATGAATATCAAAGAAGATATTATTTTTACTGCTTCGAGAGAGGAAGTCAGGGACTTTTGCTTCCTGGCATAGAGTGCCCTGTCCAGTGCAAGTGAAGACCGCGCACCTCTTCCGTCAACAACCTCTCCCCTGAGGCCGTGAACAATAGTTCAGGATCCCCAAACTTATGCACTTTTATTTCCCATTCCCATTTCCTTTAGAATTACCCTCCTCCCAACCCGGTCTGCCCTTGGCCTCATTTAATGTGATACATCATATGATATGGTGAAAAGGGGAGGGCCTAGGAATAAATCCCAAAAAAATGCTTTTAGTTCACCAAATGTTCTTTAAGCCATTCTTATTTGAAAACTTAGGTAGCAAAAAAGCCCCCTTCCAACTCCCCAACCTCACTTCAAACTTACACTACCTAAGAAAACCAGCCTGATTCTATAGAATTAAAGCACCGATCCTATCATCTTCACCACCAACCACCAACCACCACCAACCCCCTCAACACACACACAGAGTTCTGCGCTGTTTTAACAACTTTCCAGGTCCCTCTCACAAATTCTTTTTAATAGTAGAATCTAATTACTTTTGCAAATCAGGAGCAAACACCCTTAGTGGTGTGAAAGTGGTTTCCAAGTTAATATGGATCACGGTCTGTTTTCTGTCGGTCATTTAATACACTTTTGTCAGAATTCTACTTTCCCAGCCATTACATGGCAGCAGTAGAAAGGGAGTGGGGTGACAGAGATGAGGTTACAGGCTAGCATTCCCGCAGGATCTTACAATTGAGGGAGGAGCTAGCACAAATGAAAACATAAAAGTAGTCTAAAACCAAAAGAGTGTGTTACAAAGTCACCTTCGGAAGGCCAGGCAGAGGATAGAAGTACGAATTTTGATATGACAACTTTTGACTTGGGTATTTTGACATGGACAACTCTAACAAGATTCAAAGAATAAATCATTATACTTTAAGCTTTTAAAAATGTAATATAATCAATTGTTTTAATTATGAGAATAGATACCCTGCCTTGCATCAAAACAGGAATCTGAAATTAGTTACATGCTATAATGCCTTGCTTTGGCTTAGAAGAAGAGTTTCGAATGTCACATTTAGGAGATTCATTATTTTTGAGGAGTTCTTCATGCCCGAAACCGACCTGTACCAGGAGGTCACAATAAAGAGCAAGAGCAACATGGCCCCTGCTCAGACGGAGCTTCCGGTCTATAGCGGAATCGAACAGGATGCACAAACAGAGGTAATTATAAAGAGCTTAAAATGCCATGAAGGAAAAAGAGAGCGGTATAATAAAAGGAATGTAAAAGAAAAAGATGGAAGTAATATCGAGCTGAGGCGTAATGGATATCAGGGAGGTGGAGAGAAGACAGTCTGGGTGAAGGACTGCCATGTGCAAAGGCCCTGTAGACGGAAAGAGCTATCTCATCTCTCCAACTTTAAAAATGGGAAAGTCTCTCCAGTATGCCTTTATACCTGGGCAAATAACAGCCCTAGTTGGTTCGTAGGCAGTAGCTGCTAATAGCATGTCTTGGGCCTACATGAGGTTTCCTGGAAGCATGCCATTATACACTGCTTCCAAGGAAGGAGGAAAATTGACCCGATGGGCCCGAGGCTCTGGAGAATTAGGAAGCCTGCCCCAAAAGCCTTTCAGATCAGGAAGAGACCTGTAGGTTCTACCAGATCCAATTTAACAAAGACTACAAGCATAAAACCTTTCAGAATTCATAAAGGATTTTAAAATGCACCACCAGATCACCTACTACTTCAGTTCAGGAATCACGGCATTGCTCAGAGCCTCATGTAAGATTCGAGGGTCAGCCTAAAATTACCAAGATTTTTCTAGACCTAGGATTCTATGAAAACCTGGAATAAAAGAGAGGTTGGTTTTTCCATTATCCCTTCCCTATTGCAAGCCGCACTATACTGAAATCACCATGTACCTACTTTTCAAAGCGACCTCCGTACTACTGGACAGGACAATAAAATGGTATTGGTTGTGATACTTAGCATAGAGATCAAGCTCATAGGGAAAACAGAACCAGCAACAGAATTTCTAGGCAAAATGCATTGACTATGATGTTTCTACATGCCGATTCAATAACACAAAATCTCTCTCAAAAAACTGGCATTCTAATGATAAAAATGTAAAAACACCCGTAAAGCACTTAACAGACAGGGTAGGCGCTGTTCTAAGCCCTTAGATCGAGGACTGCTGATCCACTTTACGTGAAATGGCATCTGCTCTCTTTCGGGGTGAGAAGAATCTTTTGTTGGTACAGACTTTGTGTAAAGGCTTCATTCAAATAACATTTCTTCCCATATGAACCAAACAAAATGCTATTTATTTATTTAATTCAAGTTAGTTAACCCACAGTGTGGTCTTCGCTTCAGGAGAAGAACACAGTGATTCATCTTTACATGTGACACCCAGGGCTCGTCCCGAAAAGTACCCTCCTTAATGCCCATCATCCATTTAACCAACACCGCCACCCCCCACCTTCCAGCAACCCTCAGTTTGTTCTCTATTCATTTTAAGAACAGGTAGGAAAAGAGCAAGATCAAGTTTATAAATACTACAGAATTCTAAGAAATCAATTCAAGTTTCTCGTAACACATACAAAAAGAAAAACTTAAATGCTTGAAAACCTGACCAGTAGGAATCACGCAACACCCTTTAAAAAGAATATGATTCACTGGGCTTCATTCCCAATGCAAATGAATACAAAGCAGCTCAGAAAATGGGAAGAATAAAAGTGAGTAATCAAAAGCTCTCTGACGATAGCACTGAATTCTACCACACTAATTTACTCACAAAATTTCAAGTTTTGGGGGAAAAAAAGTGCCTTTCTATGATTAGAGGATTGCTTTTGTGGCTCAATCTTGTTAGATGCTATTTTACATTAAAAAAGGGGGGGGTAAGTTTTGTAGAGTCTCACAGTTCTTTAGTTTATAGAAGTCTGATCCAAGTATATCTGATGCTTCCTGAACGAGGGTAATGTAACAAACAAGACACAACTCTGTGAGTCTGGACAGGGCCAAGCTGCAACAGAGGGCCATCATAACTATTTTCCAAGATGCAAACTCCTAGAAATCTCGGTCAGAAGATGTTGAAATTCTCTTAAAGTGTCAAGGACATCTTTTGAAATACAAGTGTCCGAATAAGGGAAGAATATACAATTAAACTTTGAATAGTGAAGAGACACAAAAAATAGACCATGTTAAAATTCACGAGTATAATCAGAATATGACTGCTTTTGGCCAAAGGCCACTGTCAGATTCACATGATAAAAATAGACTGGATGATGGTTAAAATCAATGGCAAGGGTCAGAATACAACACTTTGGGTAGCTTGTTGTTTTTACTCAAGAAACCATCTCTCACACACACGCGCACACGCACACACATACACAGTGTTACTTTATGTCCACCTTAAAGGAATCAAAGCTTTTGATTTCTGAAGTAGAAAATACTAAATGTTGGTAAGTTAAAATATGAACCCAGAAAAACTGAAAAGAAAAATACTAATTTAGAAGTATTTCCTGAAATCAGTTGCTTAAGAACCTTTAAGACTAAAGTTCCTAGACCTCAAACTATTTCAGCAGGCACTTGCCTTAAGCTCGTCGAGGAAACCTAACGTCACAACACAAGTTCCAAGAGGACAGGGCTCTTTGTGCCGTCAGTGCTGATCACCAGCACATATTAGGTGCTATTAGTTAAATACAGTTCAATCTTGAACAGCGCGAGGGGTAGGGGCCTAAACCTCCGTGCCGTCAAAAATTAGTGTATAACTTTTGACTCCACCCAAATTTAATTACTAATGACCTTACCAATAACACGGTCAATTAACACATATTTTCTGTTATACATATTACATACTGTATTTCTATAATAAAGTAAACTAGAGAAAAGAAAATGTTATCAAGAAAATCATAAGGGACAGCAAATACATTTACAGCACTGGACTCTTATTAATTAAAAAAAAAAAGGAAGTGTGTAAGTGGACCCGTGCAATACAAGCTTCTGTCGTTCAAGGTCAGCTGCAGTTGTTAAATGAAATGAAGGTAACGAAGTAAGCAACATTACTGACTCAATACACAACGAGCAAGTGTGATCCTGAACAAATCATTTTAATCTCTTGAGCCTCGCTTCCTCCTCTGCTAACCTTGGAGGAAACATCCTGCCTAAAGAATCAGACAAATCCTTGAAAAAGTCTTCCTCAAGCTCCTACAGCACCTTTTGCAAGTGAGGTCGCTGATGTGAAAGTGCTCAGAAAGGCGTTAAGCGGTAAAGCAGTGTAATGTAGGCTTTACAACAAAGGACTCAAGCGAGCTGTGAGCTTGCTTGAAGGACAACAGAATAAATAGGCATTATGAGCAAAAGCCTGGTCATTAATCACGTTCCATTTCACAATTCTAGCAGAGCAGTTAGGAGAGTGAGCTGGAGTCATCCCAACCTGGATCCGAATTCTGCCTTCCCTACCTACTAGGTGTTGTAATTTGGGCAAGCTACTTAATATTCCTAAACCTTAATGTTCTCAGATATGGGGGAAGGGTGGGGAAGGCATTTGTCTCAAAGAGCTATTAAGGATTGTATGAGTTAACGCATATAAACCCTGCCTAGGGCAGGCAGCAAGCATTCATATTTTGGCCATAATCCCTGCTAAACTGACTACATGTTGATGGAACACAGTTCCAGTCGAGGAGAGGGAACTCCAATATACACTGAGCCTCTGCAACATCTCATGCATCGATGAGCACTTGCACTTAATTCTCAGGAGAGGTTTGAGGCCAATCAGTGGAAGTGCCAAAAGTCAAATACAGGACTCCTGATTCCAAGGACGCTGCTCTTTCCATGGGGCAGCAGCCGGGTGGGGGAGCTTGCTTTAAAATGCCCCCTATCACCAACACCACAGTCTTCTCTGGCTTTTTAGTATTTCTCACAGCCTAACATCCACCTAGGATGAACTCATTCTAAGGCTTTCCTTCCAAAGACTGAAAGAAGGGTCGCTGAAAAAAATCAGTGAAGTGCCCAGGCCTTGCCTGGCACTGGAGCCCACGCTAATGCACCGCTCCGGCACCACTACCGCAGGTGTGGGGAGGAAAGTTGTGGTGGCTGCTGACTAGGGCCCAGCACACACGTGCACAGAACCTCCTTGAGGCCTAAGACACACACAGAGGCAAGGAAAGCATCTCTGCTTCCCTTCCAGTCTCATCACTAGGGACTCTGCACGCACGAGAGCTTTGGAAGTGACTTGTGTCGGGTGCACCCTGTACCCCCTGCCTTGCCGAGACCCAGAACAACTGTCTGATGAAAGCATCACAAGATAGTGTGCAGAGCTGATGGATTCCAGCCAAAAGGACGGTATAATATAAATACAAAATCTGCTATTTTTTCCTGTCAGCAAGTCAGAATTATGGCTTTTCTATATGCCATTCCTGTCACACAGAATAACTCACTTCTAACTATAGCATTTCCAGGAATACCCCAGAACCGTAAGTGCTGCTTCATTTACAATAAACTTCCAGGGATGTTCAAACAATCAATGCCAACTCAATGGGTCAGGGCTCTCTGCAGCGCTCCCAATGAGCCTGCTTTCCCTGAGAGACAATTTCTGATCAAAGTAAATACAGTACTTTGCCTAATTAAAGTCAATAAGTATTTTCCTAAAAGCCACATTGTATCAAGATGCTTTGCTATTTTTTCTTCTTTTTCCACTAATACATCTATAATGTTATTAGAGAACACAGAACACAGGGGTCAGGACTATGGTGGGAGAAGTGGACACTCCACAAACGTGGTGGGGAGAATGGCTTGTCTTCACCTTCTGTGCTTTTCAATTACTCGTTCCTAAAATACATATTAAGCCCTTGTACCATCGCAATAAAACCTTGCATTTGTATGGTACTTTATACTCAAAAATGACTTTCATATCTATAACCACATTGGAGTCTTACAGCCCCTTTCGCAGATGAGAAGATTCAGCTTCAGACATTCCTACGGTCAAGAAGCCAGTGAGTGGAGAGACTAGGCTCAAACACATTTCGCGGCCTCCAGCTTCACTGCCCTTTCTCGCTTTGCCACATTTTCTTGGTCAAGGCACAGGGCTTTGGCAGAATCTAAAGAAGTACTACGATTAAAATCTGAGCCCACCAAAACCCTAGTCTCTTAATAGCTGGCAAGAGAAAAAGATACCTGGGGGACCTCAAGAAAGCAGATGTGGAGGGGATGCTGAGACACAGACAGTAGGAACACCAGGAGTCAAGAAGAGAGAGCTGTGAGGTAATCAGAGGAGTAGAATCTATTCCCAGCCTTGAGGGAGACAGAAGATTTTAAAAGATAGAAAGAAAGGAAGTATGCAGCTCTTCTGAAAAAGGGCCAGGAGCAAGGAAAATCATGAGGGTGGGTGTGTAACAAGGAACATGCAGACCGGGAGGGGCAGATAGAAAGGAGGTGGACAGCGTGGAAAGGTGAGGGAGGGTCCCTCTAAGAACAGCCTGTGCCAGCTTCCTCCTGAAGGCAACGAGGGAAACCCCCCAGAGAAGGAGGCTCAGCCTAATTCTGCCAGGACCTGCCTGGTCTTAAGCAAGCCTCTAAAGCTTTCTGAGCTCAAATACTCGGTAATAAAAACAATACTAGACCTCTATGGTTCCTCGAAGAACAGAATGTTTGAAACCATATTATGCCACACCCTAACACAGTTAATTTTCCATTAATTTTCAAGATGACATGCTTCAACAACCTCTTGCTGATGATGGAAACCAGAATTTAATGGATTACATGGGAAACAACACTGAATTCCACCCTCCTTGCTAACTTTTATTAAGTTATTTGTGTGTTACTGCATATTAACCTAACCCCTCTCTCTGTTATGTACTAAGCTCTTGTAGGGCAAAAACCCATCCTGTAATTCTTTAACCACTCAGTGTCCTTGGATGCAAACAAAAGAAACCAGTTCTGCTTACCTTATGATAAAAATGAATTAAGAAAAAGATCTAAGAGCACAGAACAGTCTGATAAGGACACCATTTTACCACCATTCTAGTGGTAGCCACCACTGCTCATCACTCATTAGCACAACTTCTGGCTCTGCAGCTCCCAAGAACGATCTCAAGCCGCCCCTGTGTGTCTGTACTGTCCCCTCCAGATTCAATGTCCTGGGACACAGGGATCCAAGAGGTGAACCGACTTCATCCCATCAGGTGTCTGCATTTCCTTCAATAGCAACAACAGATGATCACTCTAGAAACGAAGAGATTCAGACGCTAGACAATTCCCCAAATGGCAAGTGCCCACTCCAGTCTCTACTCCCAAAGAACTCAGCCAGGGGAAGTTAGGGGAGAAAAAGAAAAGGAAATCTCAAGAATAATGATTCCCTATACCTCTCCCCAATCAAGAAACCAGAATCAGTTTTTATGTTTAGCTTTCAAACCGTCTGCCAACCAAGTTTCCAAACTGAAACGGCGGGCAGAGCCCCTCGATGGACCATGTTTGTACAATGAGTAGTGCACTTTGTCCCCATCGAGGCAGTGGACTTGATCCCTAGGTCAACATTGTAGAGCACTGAGCCACCTCTCACTCAACTCCCTGGTCTGGCCCAGTTCAGTTGAGAATCTAGTAAGGGCTATGCCTCACTATCTGATATCCCAGGAACCCGTGCCAACAGTCATGCTTTACAACATCTTTCCAAACCTTGTTGACTATGACACATCGTAAAAAAAAATATATACTTTACAGTATATGTGTGTGTATGTGTGTGTGACAAAAAATCAGTTTCACAGAAAGATATCTTTACTATATCCAATCCATTCTATTTTCTATTCTATGCTATTTTCTTCTATTTAATACATTTTAAAAATGCTAAACAAAACCCTCAAAATAAATTTCATAGTCCACTAAGGAATAACAAACCGGTCTGAAAAACACTGGTTTAAAGGACTCAATGAGATCACCAACAATAAAAGGTACTTTAAACTTTAAAACAAATTTTTTTTAATGTTTATTTATTTTTGAGAGAGAGAGAGAGAGAGAGGATGAACAGCGGAGGGGCAGAGAAGGAGACACAGAATCCAAAGCAGGCTCCAGGCTCTGAGCTGTCAGCACACAGCCTGACGCGGGGCACGAACTCCAGAGCTATGAGATCATGACCTGAGCTGAAGTCAGATGCTTAACCCACTGAGCCACCCAGGTGCTTTATAAGATGTGCTTTATAGTCACTGCTTATATTCAATGTGTATACCTTCCCCAGCTGACATTAAAACACTGAAATGTATTTCATCTGAAATTCCTCTGACTACCAGAAGATCACGCCTCTTTTCCCACAATGCACAGCCTATGAAGTTTCAACCCAAACAGCTACACTGAGATCTACCGTGCAATCCACTCAGAGTCTTCCTTTCACAATAGTTTCTTCTCCCAGAAAGCTCTTCAGTCTGTTACTTTCTAAATCTATACGATGATGCTGGAGATTGAGAAAACACAGAAACTCTACCCGCAGAGCACAGAAGATCCATTCTTTAAACTCTGCCAATAACCACTCTTCTTAAAACCCATGATTTAGTCATAAGCCCATGATTTATTCCCACAGTCCCCAGTTTCTAACTTCACGGTCACAGTAAAGTGATGCTTTGCAGGAACCTAAGGAATTCAAAATCCACTGTTTACTTCTCATCTGTGCAAAATTTTTTCAAGTTACTTCATGTCAATAACCATTGTAAATGGACAGAAGAGTTCAGTGTATGGCCACCAATGGGAATTTGTGGGGAGGGGGAGCTATGCGGGTTTTGGAGGTGTAGATGATAAATGGTATATGCCATGGATTAGGTTAGGAGTCCTCTGTATCAACTTTAGTTATATTTTTCTATCGACAAACTGAAAAAAGGTAAACAAATACAGCTCTCTTTTCTCAAGATAAATGCTCACTTCATACTTGGCACATAAGAAGGCAGAACCTTGGTGAAGCACTTTTTTCCACCCTTGTCCTAAACACATCCACAGCATGACTCTACCCATAATTCTTTTATCAAATAGCCCTTGCCTAACAGACAACAATTGAATTTAACCAAACTGTCATCCATCTCACTGCAAACTATTCAGTGGCAATGCCTGGTCTTCATTCATTACATTTAATTTTCCTGCTGGAAAGGTGAAGGAGTAATACATACTCCAGCTATGGAGCTTCTTTCGTCCCTCTCAAGGGAATAAACATGTAGAAAGACAGGAGAGGAAGATAATATACTAAGACTACTGTAAATACTATGGTAGGATGTTGATGACTAATTGGACTAACTAGAAAAATATAGACATCATGCGTTAAGTTATTATAAACAAACAAAACTCATCATGAAAAGCCTAAGAAACACAGCTCTGTGGGAAGACAAGAATGCAAGAAAAGATACATCATCAAAGAAGAACTAACAACCCAAGACTGTGACAAGGTAATAACACATGATTGATTGCCAAACGCAAGACACACCCAAGCAAGGCGAAAGAGCATGATGGTCAGAGAAGGTGTGAGGTGGGAGCTGGCGTCGTTAGTCCAATCCAGAAGGGTTCACGGAAAACTTAGCATGTGGAATTAAACATTTTGGTCAAGAAGACTTGAGCCAGGGGTGCCTGGGTGGCTCAGCTGGTTGAATGATCATGATCTCATTGTTCCTGGATTTAAGCCCCGTATCAGGCTTGCTGCAGTGAGTCTGTCAGCACGGAGCACTTGGGATCCTGTTCCCCTCTCTCTGCCCCTCCCCCGCTTGCACTTTCTCGAGAATAAACAAACATTTAAAAAAGAAGGAAAGGAAGAAGACCTGAGTCAGAACAGTGGCCCTGCCACTTAGTAGCTGGGTTCAAGTCACTTTTTAATTTTTTGTGATTTTTTTTTCTCATTTGGAAATAAGGGTAATAATAATTATTTTTCAGGATTGTTGTAAACTCTGTGAAAAACAGTGTGTGTATATATATATATAGGTCTAGTAGAAAAGCTGGCCCACAGTAGTCGTGTAATAGTATGACCATTATGGTGGAGGTGGGACTTGAACTTGGCCTTTAGGGATGGGGAAGATACACACAGGAGGAGAACGGAAGCTGACTGAAGGGAACACTCCGAGTAACAGAAACCTGAAGAAACAGCAGCAGAAGGAAACGGGGAGTCCCCCTTTGGAGAGAAAACAGAAGGTCTATGTAAATCAGAAAGAAATGAGGAAAGGGAGGAAGAAAGCTGAGGTCAATTTACAGTGAACCACAAATGCCAACTAAAGAGTCTGGACTTTCCTCTGAGGAGACACTACCCATGAATCCCCAGGCTCAGATGAATTCCTCTGAAGCAAGAAAGTCCCCTGGGGTGTAAATGTGTGTTCTGTTGGGAGTAGAGTCTCAGACACAAGGAGTGATGAGAAAAGGCATGGGGACACCTGAAATTCACTGTGAAAAATAACATTCTTGTTTTAAAATACTTTATTATTATTGTTATTATTATTTTTTAGATAGAAAGTTCACACAAACAGAGGAAAGGGGCAGAGAGAAAGAGAATGCCAAGCAGGCTCCGTGCTGTCAGCACAGAGCCCAACACGGGGCTCGAACCCACAAATTGTAAGATCATGACCTGAGTCGAAATCAAGAGTCATATGCCTAACTGACTGAGCCACCCAAGAGTCCCTAAAATACTATGAATGAATCAACTAGTCCTTCGTGGTATATAGGCACTAGACACTGAGGTTCCCCATCCCTCTTTCCCCGGTATGAATATCCAGGACAATAAAAACTGACAAAATAGCCTCGAATATTGCTACTGGTAAGAGCTAGTTTGAATATTCACTTGGGAGATCCATACTCTAACCTCATCTTACTAAACACACACACACACACACACACACACACACTTTAAAAAAAATGTGAAGCTAGTTTTCTTCTGTGAATTACGCTGTGAATGAGTCAGGAAAAAACTTTCCCATTGCTCGTGTCCTCGCAGCTAAAGAGCCTAGCTGGGACACTGACTGACAGCACTGGGGGAACCAACGTTCTGTGGGTGACTCACCCTCCTCTGCGTGTAGAGGAGGAGTTCGCAGGGCTACCCTCGGGAGTCACTCTGAATTATTTTTGTAACATCTTGTCCTTGGATAAAAGGAAATAGAGTCTGAAATAGGAGGCTGGGAGGTCACCTATTACTCAGCGGGGTTGTTTACGCAGCCCGGTTTCCCTATTATCCAGAATTTAGTGTTTTGGATAAATGAAAGACATATTTCCAGACAGCTAAATATAGAATTCACAAAAATCACGTTGAATGGAAATTTATCTGTCTTTGATACTTCCCAGGCCTTAGAATTATGATTTTGACCAATTTTCATGTCACAAACCCATGAGGGGTAGAAAAGGGCGGGGGGGGGGGAACCCAGTTAGTGGAATTTGCACACACACGGTCCCTTGTACTATCATCCATTTAAACAATCTTCATGAGCTTGCATGAATGTTTCATCAGCGCACAGAACTCTCTGATGTGTGTCCAGCCAGGTGCTCCCTGAACACTGCTGGTCTTGGCCAAAGAACTGTGTGTCCACGCACTAGGACATCTGCACACACAGCTGATAAACAGCAGAGCCGCAGCACAGACCGAGTCCTCAGATGCCACATCTCATGAATCCTGCACTGCATGGAAATAGCTATTAGCCGTTCTCCCAATGAATGCAAAAGAGCAAAGCCGGCCTAACTGTTCATAATCATTAAGTAATCAAAATCAATACAAAATCAATACACACGCAATCAGGAAATACACTTATATACTTTTTATAGCTTACAGAGCATCTTTAACACATGGTTTACATTAATCCTCACAATAATTTTAAATATCATTCCTCTAATTTTACTCATAAGCAAACTAATGCCTAAAGATACTAAGTGACTCATGAAAGGTCTAAAGAAAAAATGACAAATGATCGTGGTGAAAAGGTCAAATTTCACCAACAGTCAAACTAAAATAACAGGATGCCATTTTTTATCCATCTGATCAGTAAAGGTTATGTCGTTTTTAATGTATATTTTTTAATTTTAATGTATATTTATTTTTGAGAGAGACAGAGGGTGAGCATGGGAGGGGCAGAAAGAGGGCAGAATCTGACGTAAGCTCCAGGCTCTGAGCTGTCAGCGCAGAGCCCGACGCAGGGCTCAAACTCACAGACCGCGAGATCATGACCTGAGCCAAAGTCGGTCGCTTAATCGACTGAGCCACCCAGGCGCCCCAAGGTTATGTAGTTTTTAAATGTAGATTCAAGCCTGGATTAAGTAGAGGTATAAATTACTGTCATGTTCAAACTACAAAAGTTATTTAGACTATGTTAATAAAAATACACATTCAACAGTACAGACCGATAATACTGAAAAGTGAAAGTTCCTCTCCCTACTCCCCAGAGATAACCACTATTCAGGTTTTGGTACAGCCTCCCTTGAGGACAATTTGGCCCCACGTGTTAATTTGTATTTAAAAATCCTCATGTTTGGATTCAGCAACACTACAATATATTAATGAAAAAAGCAGGTTACAAAATAGCACGTAGAGGATGGTCTCAGCTATGCTGCACAGATACACGCATATAATCCCAGAGACCGAGAAAAGATGGAGGATGGGAAGGACACGGTAAGAAGAATTTCCTGCGTTAACTGATTATTTTAGGTGCTTGGGGTTCGAGATTAGTTCATTTTGCAAGCCTTTTCAGATTTTCCAAGTATTCTCTGACAACTATGTGTTAGTACTCTAACGGGGGTGGAGGGGGGAGGAGTAATTCCCCCAGGTTATTCAGGAAGTTGAGGTTAGGACTGGGGTTCAGGAAAGCTGATTCCTTTTCCACTATTTAAGCCTTCATGTCAATATGTCAATCTGTCTGCTGTAATCTTATTTATTTTTTGTTTTTGCCAGCTGTAATTTTAAAACAGGTCAGGAGTTACTAACGACTAAAAGCAATTAACTGATGTGGCAAAGCAAGATGTAATTATTTGCTAATGAGTGACAGAGATACTAAGTACTGTGACTTCCGAGGAGAAAAGAGACCACCCAAGCACAGAATGATTTCACAGGCCTTGTAAGTCAGCCATCTGGACAGGTAAAGAGAAGTGAGCTCCATTCCAGGTGAAGA